>VZRO01000108.1:351165-411889 GCA_013397915.1 Daphoenositta chrysoptera | reverse complement strand
TTTTTTTTTTCTTTTTAAATACTTACAGAAAGCATCCAGGCTTCAGTGCGTGAGTTATAATACACAGAAGAGCTCTTTCACTCAGTAGTTCATTCACTCTTTGCTGCTTTCTTCTAGTCAAGCTTGGACAATCTGCTTTATTCCCCACCCATCTCTCTCTCCCCCACACTGCCAAACACACCAAGCTTCCCTATCCTACCCCATCCTGGCATTTTCTCCACCAGGATATCCACACCAACACTCCCCTCTCTTCTGCTTCTAGGGACTCATTCTCCTCTCACACCAGTGCAATGTGGAGTCACTCCAGCGAGGTCAATGGNAAAAAGAATGGAGCCAGAAATAGTTATTCAGACCCAAAAATTCCTGTTTTGAGCAGGTTTGGGTCTGGCTTTACTTTGGAGGGGAAGAGCTATTCTAGAACACACAAAAATGTAACAGTGAGTTTGCACATATGTGTAAGAGAGAGAGATGGAGGGAGAAAGAGAATTTAACATAATACCACATTGAAACCGTAAGAAGGTCCTTCTGAAGGGCTTTACAATAAATAAATGTTCAATATTTATATATATATATATTTATGTGTCAGGGTGTGTATATATATATCTATATATATACACACTGAATAATAGGTTTCTAGGCAATTTATTTTTTAAACCATTAGATAAACTGCTTGGGGGTGACTTTCCCAAAAGCTGCAAGACCCTCCCGGTGCTTTGCTGGGGTGGAAGATAGGAATTCCACATGTGGATTCCACCTCCTCCTTCTCCAGCATTATCCCAACCTCCAGAATTGTACAGCAAATAAGGAAACACCAAAATAGAGACATTTTGCTTCAGTTTGCAGGACCATGATGCTATTAAACAGTAACACCCTGTCCCTCCCCATGCCCCCACCTCAAGATTTGATGCCAACGAGCCAGGCTGGACTGCACGTATTTGTTACCAAGAAAACCCAAAATCTAGCTTTTCTCTTCCCAGTAGATGCACATGAACAGCTTAAACATTAGTGGCTACAATTTGGAGGGGAAAAAAATTAAAAATTAAATTCAAAAAAGGGAAAAATTACTTTGAAAAATAATGGTCCGTCTTGCTCTCGTTTTGTTTTGTTAATTTTTACTAATGGTTGAGAATCTCCTCTTTTTAACACCATATCAATGGCTTATAGAAACCTGGTGGAAATTGCTACTACTGGACAAGCAAAAATTGCTACCAAAAATCAAACAAAACACCCTCTGCTCCCCATTTTTTCCTCAGAAAGCTTCGTTCAGGCATTCGCTGGCTGCCTCCAAACCACTTTGATATGAAGAATATTGGCACATCAAGTCCTGGATTGTCAATCTCCTCTTCCAAGGGAAAAAGAAATGCTGGAGGTTGTCACGTGTTTCACAGCGTTGGAGTGATCAACCCCTGCAGACAAATTTCTGGCTTCTCTCCGGTTGTCTCTGTGTCGATTGGTTATTCCAAATCCAAGAGTTTGTTAGGATTTAGCAGATGTGTTTTTAAAATACAGTCTTCAATCTAGTGGTTAAAAAAAAAAAAAATCACCTTAAGGTCATAGGGTTTACATACAGCTTGTGTCATGTACCACTGCCATGGTTTAGAGTAAATGGAATGATGACCTAGGAAAGAAAAGTCAGCTCCTCCAGAGGTCTGATCCAGGCCAGAATGGCTGCTCCACAACGCAAGACAGCCCCGGGTTCCAAGATGCACACAGATTCCTCTTGTCCTACTCAAGAGAAACACGTCCCAGTTCAGCTGGCGTAAGACTCAACAAGTTCCAGTTGGGATTTCTGAAGCAGTTACCACAGGGTGAATTCCATCAGCAAGAGGTGGGAAGAGGAGAGAAAAATAAAACATGCACGAAGTGAAAATGAAACAAAAGTATCTAGTGGTTTAAAAAAAAAAAATATTAAATTTAAGACAGCCATAGTGCTAAAGAACCTGCATTTGGGGGAATTATTTTAAATAAAGAACATGGGATTGGACTGAAGGGGACAGGCACGTCTGGTGTTCTGCTGTCTTCCCAACCTCTTTTCTTGGATCTATTTCTGTCTGCAGCGTGGTGTACCCAACGTTTTCAAGCTGCACTTGGTGACAGTGCACGTGGATACGGAGCTGTCCTTAAAGAGCTGATGCTCCCAGGGGGTCTCTTTGTCAGAGCCTGGCTTGCTCCATGTGCAGAAACTCCACTGGAAGAACCCATCATTCCCTACAAACCCCTCTCCGATTTTAGGAGAAACCAGCGGCTGCTTCCTGCACCACCACACTCAAAGCAGAAAGATGTTTTGTATCTGCTCAGCTCTCTAAGCAGTTGGGTGAGCTCCAGGAATAAAGAAGTATAGGGTATTTATGCTGAAGGGAGTATCTTAGCCCAGGAGTTCATGGAGGATGGCTGAAACAATGTTCCAAGGAGAAATGATCCTTCAGACTGCGTAGATGACGAAGGTGAAGGTCAACTGGTGTCTAACCCCAGTGTGACAGGCACTTATTTCCACATGGTTGGACCTCATGAAAAATTCAGTCTACAGGAAAAACAAAACAAAAAAAAAAACAAAAAGAAAAAAAAAAAAAAAACAACCAAAACAGCAACACAGCCGGGTCACCTGTACCCTACAAAGTGCTTATGTCTCAACATAGCTTCCAGATCCCAGAAGGTCAATCAAACCCTGTTTGTCTCCATAGGCAGTTCTCCATGCTGGCCCGTCCCCGGGGGTGGCCGTGCAGCGGAAGCCGCAGGTCGTGTCAGTCCTTGCAGGTGTAAACCTCCTCTCTCTGGGTGCACTGCTTGCACTCCACGTAGCAGCACCAGCGCACCTGGCACTGGCACGGGCGCGTCACCACCCGGCTCTGCGTGTTGTGCCCCCGGCCGCAGCAGATGCTGTCGCAGTTCTTGTCCTTGTAACACTTCCGTCCCGAGGTCCCGGGGGAATAGCGACTCATCAGGCAGAAACTCGGGGAGTCGTCAATGTAGACGAGATCCGTAGTCCTTGGGATTTGATCGCTGTGGCCGGGGATGGATTTTTTAGGGGGGGAGATGTCGCCTTCCCCCGTGGCCTCGTTGGTGGTGCTGCCCACCTTGAGCGAGGTCTCGTACTTCTGCTTCAGCTGCTTCCCGATCTCGTGGAAGGGGGAGAGCTGCCTCCAGCACGTTCGGACGGTGCAGGACCCGGACACGCCGTGGCATTTGCAGGTGGTCTCCACACCAGCTTTGATGACCTGCAGACACACACATGGCCCCAAAGAGAATCAGTCATGGCAGAAGAAATCAAGACACCAAGTAAAACACAACATTTTCTAGAAGACGCTTCAGGGACATAAAGTTGATAAAAACACAGGAAGTACCTCTTGGAAGCAGACAGAAAACACATCCTACAGGAAATGCTTATTTCAAAAGGCTCTTAGTTCACAGATTATGACATTTACCTGCAAGAACTTTGCTTAATTGGCTAATTAATGACACTAGAAAGGTGTACAAAGATTGTCCAGTGCTGCCATTCATTGTGTAGATAGAGATCTGAAACTGTGATGCAACTAAGAGATTAATACATATTTTAATACCCATTTATCTTCGTCAATAATAAGTAGATAAGATATAACGGAAGTGGAAGAAGTTGGTTTAGTGGAAAGAGGTGGCACATGCTCCACAACAGGAGCGTGGACAGCAGGAACCTTCTCCACGCCACAGGACCCCAAACCCAAGTACGAGCAGAAGTATTCTTTGTTTGGCATCATCAACTGACTGATGCTAAACAAAGGATCCCATCCTTTTCATATCAGGCTGCAAAAGAAGCTTCACGGCACAAAACCACATCCATCTCCTCAGAAACAGCATTGGGATGTTCCAGCTCCCCTTCTCCAGAGAGAGATTTTCACCTGGGATACCTCCATGGACCACACAAGAGCAGAGACGTTCTTTGGACAGCCACAGACACCCCACATTTTGTCCACAGGTTATCAACACAAATTTGTATTTCTAATTCTCCCTCACTGCCCTTCCCCCAAAATTAGGTTTTATATTTACTTTAAATGTGTAAGGTACAACCACACCTTAAAACAGCAGGTGAGAACAGAGTTTGTTTTACAGAGCTGGCTCTTGACAAGGTACTATTGAAAGTGCCCTTCCTTTGGGCATCTATGGTACCTAAAAAAGAAGAAAACAACCTCCCCCTGTGCCCATGATGGCATCTGCCTACATTGTGGCCTCCTGACAGCAGAGGACTGGCTCCAGTCCATTTCCTGACCATCCGGTTCTTAATTATTTGGCTGCACAAATCCTGCTGAGCCCCATGTACAACCCTGCAATAGGTCATGGACTCTGAATTGGGGCCTAGCCCAATTGTGATATTCCAGAAACATTTTTAGAAAGACAATATACATAATGCAGCCTTCAGCAGAGCCCATCCAATGGTCACACTTCATTCCTGTGACAGCCAAGACCTTTGCAAGTGCAATCCAATAATACACAGTAGCATTCAACGCGGTGACGGGTTACAGGGGGAGATGTGTTACTGGTTATAGTGCTCAGCTGGGATGGCTTGGGTAAGGGCTGTCACGCTTTGTGTGCCAAAGTGTCTCGCCAAGTCCACAAGAAATCCCACAATGTCAGACAAGAGCGTGCAGAACACATTTCAACACCGAGGGGGGGGAAACCCCAACCCTCACCCGCGCCCTCCCTCATGTAAAGTCCCATTTCACTGCTTGTCCAGAAGTGAGAGCTGAGTTCGTGTGAAACAAAGCTCCTCCACCTGATTTCACGCCCACACCATCAGCAAAATGGGCAGAAATTGCTGGGATACTTGGGAAAGGGCTGCACACTGCAGTCATTCATCAGTTCAGGCTTTCCTCAACCCTTCCTCCTCCCCCAGCGCATTTGCATCTGCTCCACCTGGAAAAGGAGACAACCCCCATTGTACAGGAGTTGGGAAAGCAAGAAACCAACGGGAACTGGTTCAGCTTGTAGTCATGCTCCTGGACTTGGAGCTGATTGAACAAGACAGGGTCATGGAACTCAGGAAGGGAACCTGGAGTCGGGGCTGTTCTCGTCAGGAGCCACCTCTCCTGAGCTCTGTGGGAGAGCTGACATTGCAGGAGCACTACAGCCAAGGTACCCACGTGGGGCTGGTGGATACAGCCCAACACGTGTTGGAAAACCTGATCCTGATGGATTGGCAGCTGGCTGACGGCAGAAGGCCTTCAGTCAGGTATGAGCATGTAGGTTTAGGCAATTGAAGCACAGCAGCCAGCCAGGGTTGACCTCACCGAGGCAAACACTTGAGTTTAAACACCTCCGTTTGAGAAACGCCTCGGAACTCCCGTCGGAGTCAGGGGAGCCAAAGCAGGAGAGGACCCTGCAGTGATGCAAACACCTGCTCTGCTGCACAGCTCTCCAGGCTCCACTGACTGTGCTGAGCACGTCTCTATCACCAACCGGAGCCTGGGGACTCAGCTCACACAGACACACCTCAGTTTATGGGATTCTGTGAGCAGAATCCCACCCTCTGGGCCAAACTCAGGTGTCTAAATGTCACCACCTAGCTCTAACTGAGGTGCTTTAAAACGTTCTCCTCACACCAGCTGTCCCTCCAGCAGCATAAAGGTCTCTCAAGGGGTACTAATAGGTATATTTAGGTAGATTAATCCTGTTCTCCTCATCTGGGCTCAAACAAAGTCCCTCATGAACCCCAGTCTGGATTTTCCTGACTCATTTCTATCTCCTTGTTAAGCAGTGGCTGGGACAGCTCTGGTGTCACGCACTGGTGGACCAAAGCATAAAAGGTTTCCATTGTCCCCATCCCCATGAATGCACCAGTTCATGAAACCCAGCGTGTGGATTTTCATATGGCTGCTGTGCAAGCGCGGTGCATCCCAACCGCCCCGTAAACCTTCTCCTGGAAGGACCGGGAAGGGCTCAAGAATGTTATGAGGCAGCAAGAGTGAAAATCCTAGAAAAATTCCTTGCCCAGGCAGCCTCCCCTGCTGCTGTCAGTCACACTGCAGCTCCTCGAGGCGCTGCGTGATGCGGAACTGCTGCCTCCGGGCCCCAACCACCCACGAGCCAAAATGAATCTTGGCAAAGCCCTTCTGGTTCTCGTCCCGCTCCCCGGCTTCTACAACGACCTCTCCTCCTCTTGTTGTGAGCTCCTGTCAGAGACACTTAAATCCACCTCATTTCTTCAGGAAGCAGAGCAAGACTGATCCAAGTCAGCAGGTTGCTTGGAGCAGTGTTGGAGACAGCTTTGCGGGCTGGATCCTGGGACAAATGTCTGGATCAACCTGGAGGGGCTTCCAGGATAGAAAAATGTAGTTTTTATTCCCAAAAACCTCTTGGATGGATGAGGAAGACCAAGGTTTTGCCATAAAAAAATCATATTGCAAGAGCTATAGTAGCTCCTGCTTTCTTTCCAAGGCTCATCACAGTTTAAAGCCTGATTTACCTCCATCCTACACACCCCTGAATAACCACTTCATCTGCACCAAGGACATGGCCACCTGCACGTTTGTCACAGATGTGAAGCAGAATGGCTCAGCTTCAATCCAAGCCACAAAATATTTCATGCTCCCCATGGCCGCAACTCCACAGCTACCACACAGACAACAGGGTTGTAGTAAGTCAGGAGAAACAGCAACAAAGAGCATCCTTTTTTGTGTCGTGTGCTGTAGAGAGCTCCTACTGTGAAAACAAAGCCTAACAAAGACAAGTGGTGGGTCAGGGATGGCATGACACATGGAAATTCTGTCCTCCCACTCTCCTCTGAGCAACTACCCGGTTTGGCAGCCTCAAACAGAGCAGTTTGGGAGGAAAATAAGGATTTTTGAGCTGTTTAGCTTGACTTAGGAACACAAATTCCCATTGACCTTGCTGTGAGAGCACCCAATACTGACAAAGGCAGAATGAGGAAAACACAAAGCAAGACACAACCATTTTTCCTGGAGGTTCACTGCTCGGAAGAAATCAGATAGCACTGCTGGACTGCCTTCCCAACTGGCTTTACAAGGAGCCACGGGGAAAAGGGATCACAGCAGAGCATTGCTATGCAACATGTAATCCTTCCTCCCAACAATGGTGCGCTGCGAAGCTCAGACTAAGTGCCCCCGTCATGATCAGTCTCAGACATGCTGCAACACACAATTTCTCAGTGTTTTAGCTGAAACGCCGAGGACAGGATTCCCATTCATTCCCAGCTGGGTCACGGGGCTCTGGCGGTGGTTTTCAGACAACTCTTGTCTGGGCAGCAGCAGGCCAGGGCGGACACCCAGCCGTGGGAATTCCTCGCTTATTGCTCCGCTGTCGTCATGGCTGGGCTGTGGCTCCAAGGCTTCAAACCATTCGCTATGGTTTGGGGCAGAGGAGGCAGCAAACCCTCCTCGGAGGCAGCTCATCCAGGGAAAAGCCTGCCCTCGCCTTGCCTGGCTTCGGAAAGGGCTTTGGGATGCTTCCCCACAAATCCAATCCCTTCCATCCCCCGTATGCAGAGCCCTCTTCAATTTAAATAGGCTTAGTCATTCTCTCAGCTCAAGTATTAATGTTTGTTTGGACACCAGCCACGGTCCCCACACACAACCAGAAGACCGGACTTGTCCCTTCACACTGGCCAGTGCCACTGGCTGAATTATAAAAGTTTCACAGGTTGTTAGAAGTTTTCCTTTTCCCTTGTTAAAAAAATTTCTTTTCAGCCTGTTCTCAACCTGCTTTTTCAGACCAGTTTTCCCCTCCCACCATCCTTCCTCCTTTAAAAAATATAAACACTCATATTTTAGTGACATAGGTATTAAAATACAAACATTTAAGCATAGAACAACATAACCCTTCTTAAAACTGAGAACTTCAGAAGTATTTTCCCCATGCTCGGTATTCCTAGCATGCTTCCCATGCTAAAAAAACCCCACATAAACAACCAACTGCAATCACTTATGGGACACAGCAAGCAATTTTTTTCCAGAGTATTGATTTCCAGGCCTAAGAAAGACTTTGGCTGAGCCATTCTCAGCCTGAAAGGAAAGGAAAATCCAGAGAGCATGCCTGGGCATTCCTACCTGTCATAACCTGCAGCAATTAATACCAGTGGTGGCCCTGAAAACTGATCTGTACATTAAGAGCTCATCTCAGGCTGTTATTTGCTGGGTTTGATTTGTACCTTGGTAAACATGCGATGCCCCATTTCTCACTGCAAACACATCCCGAAAAAACTGCCCAAAAGGATGCTTTGTGCCTCTTTTTTTCATGCACCAAGTGGATTAAGCTCCAAAACAGCAATTATTACACATCGTGAGGGTGCAGCAAAACCTGGAGTTTAACTGGAGTCACGCTCATGAGTAGGAACTGTGTGAGACTGGATGGTCAGTGCTTGTAAACACTGTCTCTGCAACGGGAGAGTTGTGCCTCCCTCCGCCTGTGTGTGACCTTTAGGGAGTCACTTAATCTTTCTGGGTCTCAATTTCCCCCCTCTGCCGAACGGAGCTCCAGAAATGAAGAGGGTGGCATGCTCTGATAACATGTTATGTGATAGCTCATGAAGTTCCTCAGACAGATGATAGCTGGGCAAACATCTCCCTGATATGGAGAGCGCATCTCCAGCCCTCCAGAGAGATCCCTGCCAGCACCGCCTGGGGGGGAAAAGCCATTCCTCACATGGAATTCCAAAATAAGCAGTCAACAGCCAGGGAAAGTGCAGGCACCTCCCACTGTCCTCTCCAGAGCATCCCAGATGGCTTCAGGTGGAGCTGTCTCAGGATGGGTCTGGACTTGAAGCCTACAAGGGTGACAAGGACCACGGCAGGGAGTTGGGACAAGGCGACCTTTAAGGTCCCTTCCAACCCAAACCATTCCAGGATTCCATGATCCTTCAGAAACACATGGTCTGCCCAGACCAAAACATCTTGTGCAAAAACACAGTGAAGCCTCACAAAAGGAACCCGTTTCAAAGCAGGAAACTGCTTAAAGGGAGATCTTTTCTTGTTTTCCATTTCTGCCTTCCCATAATTTTGCATTAAACACTCTCGGCTCTCAAGACAACTGTGGTTATACCCAGGCTTCAGGCAAAGGCTCGTGTCCCTCCTTCTGGAAGGATGAAGGAAAAAGGCAATGAGAACATGATAATTTTCTCTTCTAGGGTAACAGCAGCCCCCTTTAATTGTGCCCCTTGGATCTGTAAGACATGCTTGACCAGACATACCTCTGGAAGAGGTCAGCACTCCTGGGATTAAGAAACTTAGCAACGCTCCAGAGAGGGAGTTGGAAAGTCATGTTTAATGATACTTTGCTGAGAAACTGGGCAAATTTAATTAAAACATCACTTACTCAAGCCCAGTGGAACTAATTGAGTGCTCTAATATTCCGCCTTTTCATTAATGGGTTACAAAAGAGGGCTGCACTTGTGTGTACAAGGGGGAGAAGGGGGGAGGATAGAGAGAAGATGAGAGCTTTAGCAAGGCTGCCTGGGCTTCATTTAATATAACTCAGAAACTTCATTGCTGGCAACGGGGCTTTAATCCAGTTGACTTCTCCCCCATCCCCTCCACACACACATCTCCCCGCAAAACACCCTCTGCACCCAAGACCCCTCAGAAAGAATGGCTGAATGAGGGAGACTAGATCTGGCAAAGGAAGGGAAATTGCTTTTTTAATAAGTGGTCTATTCAGGGCTCCTGCTTTTCAATAAAGAGAAGGCTGGAGAAGTCCTGGTCTAATTACCTCATCCTCACACCAGACAAGCTCGCCCTTTCATTAACCACTGAGGTCATATCATATAACTTGGTGAGCCACCACGGGCACAACATGTTCAGTGATTATTTCACTGGTGGCAGCAAAATTACAGGCAGCCCATCAAGGTTGTAAAAAGCAGAAGTAAAATCATAATTAACTGAGAACGTCTACCAAAAGACACTAAAACTAGGCGGGATAGGATAATGTCACCCTCGCAGAAATACACGGATTGTTTGCTGGTGTGACACCATGGAGAAACTGCTGTGGTGACCAGGAGGGGAGAGGGTTGCTTGCCAAATTAGTCAGTCCAGCACAGGTCCTTTTTTTGCTGGGTCTCAAGGGACTATTTGTATGTTTTGCCATGGTTGGGAGTAATTAGATGGGAAAAATGACATGTAAAGAATCAGTGAGAGACCACCAAGCTTGTGCTGTATCTTTAGCCGAGACTTCTCTGCTCCCTCAGCGAACACACACATCCACACTCTGTAGCAACTCCAGCTCCAAACTGTGCAGCTCCAAAATGGCACAAATCAAGGCTGTCTGCACTCCTACACTGCCTTTGATCCACCCCAAATCAAATCCAGATGAGTTATTGTTCCAATAACCACTCCAGGTTAGTCCAAAGTGGTTTCAGACTGCTGCAGTCACTGGGTGAGCAAACCCTACTCAATGGTTGCAAAGTCTTTACGGCCTGAGTTGGTTGGTGAGCAGCTTCTTTGAAGACAGATAAAACATGATGAAAATCATACTTAACTCACTACCTTCCTCAAGGAAAATATCCATAAACTCAGCAGGAACATAGTAATGTCTGCTGAGCAACTCTCATCCTCTGATCCCTGAACTCACTGTGGGACCAGGAGGAAGGACACAGATCAAACCTGCTATTAATCTACACCTGAGAGCAAGCAGTGCCAAAGACAATCCCTCCACCACACCAAGGGGACCAATGCTCAGGCTTCAAACCGGTTCCAGCACTTTGGAATCTGAAGCAAGCACTGGAAGTTTTCACTTTGTAGTCACAAAGCCAGCCTGGATCCTCGTCTCTGATCGTCATCTTAGTGACACCGAGTTGTGCCAGTGGTTTAGGGCCACGTATCCCAACCATACAGATGTGTGTTGTCCTGATCTTCAACCACCACCCTCCTGAAAGCCTCCTTCTCCACATTCCCTTGTTCCCTGCCTGGCTCCGTGGTGATGCTGTGAGCCTGGTGGGCTGCTTGGCTTGGCTTTCAACCACGCCATGGAACAACGAATTATTCCAGCAGAGAATAAACAGAGAAATCATTTCAACTGCTGCTGCAAACAGGCAAAGGAAAGCTGTCAGACAGCAATCCCAACTCGGCAGACACGTTGCGGGTGGACAAAAATAGGAATACTGGATCACTGACCTGCAGCAAAGGTCTGTGACTTGGATTGCCAGGAGGGCTCTCGGTGTCTGGACAACCGTCACAACTGTTACTCAGCTGTTTAGCCGCAGATATTACACTGTGAAACCACTGCCAGTGGCCAGAGCCCGCCTGTGCCAAGGGAAGCGCAGGCAGAGGATGCTGGAGAGTCCTGCATCTTCCCCTGGGAGCTAACTCGCAAGGATCAGGACACAGAAGGGAAGGTTCAATGCCTCCAGCTCATCCTTGGAGCTCGTTTAGCTCAATGTCATGCAGTGTAGAGCACAGATGATAATTAAGGACACAAATCCTAAATCCAAGAGTGGCCGCAGCCACATGGGCATCCTGACTGCAGCTCCTGGGACTGCAAACACTGGGAGTTGGGCCAAACCCATCGGTGAGGTTTTTTAGCCCTGCCACTCTTGGTGGATATTCATGGAGCTACAAGGACTTTCCAGTGGCAGCTAAAGCCACAGCCCTGAAGGTTTTGATGATGATGTATTGTGTGACTGTCCTGAGAAGAGAGCCAGGACATCTCACAGAAACATCCTGCATGGAATCACAGCCTCCATGGGCCACCTTTCTCCACTGCCCGTCCCATCTGCTACACACTCGACCCCAAAAGATGGGATTGAAACAAGTTCCATCATCCTGCAAAGCCCGTTTCACACGTCAGAGAGCTGCCACAGGAGTTCAGAGACACTGAGCCCTTTAATCCAGAGCAGGAAAGCTGTCAGCCAAAACCAGACACCAGCTAAATCCAGGATATTTCTAATCCTGATCTCAGCGCTGTCTAGGAGCATCTGGTAGCGGGGAGAGGGGGAGATATTTTGCTGGCCAGCCCTGGCTGGTGGCATTCCCCGATGCCCCAATTCCGTCGCGAGGAATGACATTTTATACATAGACACAGCAACAACTGAGCTGGGGTGGCCATTCCTAGAATGCACAACTGGCTGGGCTGCATTTGCCTGGGAAACTGGAGACCCAGGTCCCCCATCCCAGCCCCAAGCCTGCATCCAATCACACAGACAATAACAAGGCTCGAGGGCTATTTCTGGCCTTACAGCATGTCCCCCTCGGAGGTTGGTGCAATGAAACACTGATCCTGAGCACCTGTGCTGGCCAATCTGAGGGATTTTCGTGTTGGAGCAACTCTAGGCTAGGTACGGCCAAGCAGATTATGGGAGAAGGTGGAAAGCCCCTTCCTTTCCCCCCTTGCTAGGATGACCCAGCACTTGCAGACACTTTGTCCTTTACATCAGTCACAGAAAATGCTGAGCTGGATCCACAGGGATCATCGAGTCCAAATCCTGACCCTGCACAGGACAAACCCAAAAATCACACCATGTGCCCCAGAGCATTGTCCAAATGTTTCTGGAACTTTGGCAGTCCCGCAGGGAGGGCCCCAGGCAGCCTCACAGAAGGTATAAAGAGCAGGAAGAGAGGATAAAGATGGGAAAAGAAAAAAGGGACACTACACCCAAGCAGTGTCTTCTGCACTAGGTGACACAGAAGGTTTCTGCCAGAAGACAAAACTGAAGGGACTTTTAGGCCTGAGGTCAGCCATAAATTAATCTCTCCACCCTGGTTCCCTGCCAGGTGTTTCTCCAGCCAGTTTTAAAGAAACCTAGCCAAGGAGATGCTACGCTGTCCATGCTCTACGGAACTGCTGCAAGAGAAGCATCCCTCAAGGATGTGTTGTGGCAGCATAAATCCCTTCCTCTGTGTCCCGCCTCATGTAAACCTGAGGAACCTATCTTTCCATCCCTTTGTGCTGTAAAGCCCTCTCCTCCCTGTGGGAAACCAGCAATCTTTCTCCCCACCTCATGTTTCCTGGACTTGGACAGTCCCATTTCTTTCCCTCTGGTCTACCTCCGAAGGTTTTGCACAACTCTTGAAGGCACAGTGAAAACCAGGCCATAATCCCATAACTCAGACTTCTCCCCCCCCAGAAGGAGGATCACTCCATTCATTTCACATCCAACACTCCTATTCCACACCCAAGAACAGCATTATTACCCCCAAAATGGCGTGAACTCCCCCACCCCGCGCCGCCTTCTACGCACCTTCATGCCCACCAGGTTGTTGTGGAAGTCCACCCTGGCTCGCAGGTCCTTGTTGGGCTTCCTCCCCAGGAACTCCTTGACGAACTTGTTGCTGTATTTGAGGTTGTCCCCGCAGCCACCCCACTGCCAGGCCTCCCTGTTCTCCAGGTCGGGGGCCTCGTCGCAGGTGCAGCGCTCCATGCGCCCTGCGCTGCACGCCTTGGCCATGGCGTGGGTCAGCCCCGCCGAGGAGATGGCGTACAGGAAGGCTGTCTCCTTAAAACCTGCAGGGACAGGAGGGAGAGGCTCTAATTGCAGTTCAAAGAAAGGAAAAAAAACACCAGGAAATGGAGGAAAAACCCATTGTGAGTTGTGCCACAGAATAACGGAGTGGTAAGGTTAGAAGGGACCACACTGGGGTATCTGGTGCCACCTCCCTGCTCCAGCAGGGTCATCCCAGAGCACAGGATTACATCCAGACTGCTCTGGAATACCCCAGTGAGGAGACTCCACAGCCTCTCCGGACAATCTGTTCCAGTGCTCAGTCACTGCACAGGAAAGTTCTTCCTCAAGTGCAGGTGGAATTTCCTGGGCATCAGTTCCTGCCTGTTCCTCTTGTGGCTCTGCTGGGCACCACTGGGAAAAGCCTGGTCCGGGCTCCTGACACCCTCAAGGCATGGCAAGCTCTGTGCACATCACTGATGGTGAAGAGGACTCAGGAGAGGGCAAGGAACGATGGACAGAGGTGGCACAAGCCTGGAGTCAGGAATGCAAATGGAATCTGGCCAGCTCGGTGGCTGTCACTCTGTGTCACTCACAGACAGTCTCCGCCTGAAAATGGAAAGAGTTGAGCAAGAGTTGTCCCATCCCTGGAAGTGTCCAAGGCCAGGCTGGACAGGGCTTGGAGCAGCCTGGGACAGTGAAAGGTGTCCCTGCCCATGGCAGGGGTTGGCACTGGATGAGCTTTAAGGTCCCCTCAAAGCCAAAGCATTGTTTGACTCCATGAAGAGCTGGACAGGACATGGAGGTCCCAATGCTGCTACCAAGGGGACACCAAACAGCAGGAACCCTGCACAGACTTCCAGTCCTCCTCATTCTTCCCTCTCCTCCTGAACCAAGTCACTGGGTCCTACTCCAGACCAGAACTGTGGTCAGAAGGCACCTGAGGGCTGAGAAGCAGGAGATGTGTCACCAACCCAGCACCTAACTCAGAAAAACCAGTTTACACCTCAACCTTTCCATGCACAGCCCTTCTCTGCACCTCCACGCTCACCTGCAGGGATGTGAGAGCATCCACTCCCCCGCCAGGCAAACTGACACCCAGAGGGACCCACGGTTCCAATCCAAATTATAAAAGCCAGAAATAAAAAGCAAACATGGCAGTATTTATAGCTGCCCATTCTCCAGCTATGGAAGCCGTAAACGACTGCATATTTGAGATGCAATTCCAGAACAGCTTTGGATGGGACTCAAGAAATCCCCCACTCAAAAATAACACAAGTGGATGGTGACAGTAGGGGATATATCTGTGAGCTGGTGTGTCAACCAAGGACATGCAGAGACACTGCCAGGTCATTTTTGGAACTGTTCCTCGGGAGGTTTATGACAGACCAAGCAAATTCATGTAGCCATTCCCAGAGTCTGCCTTCCCAAAACACTCCCAGGATCAGGAAGGCTGATGAAAACCTAACCCAGGAGACTGAGGTTTGGTTCTCCCAAGGGTTCTGAGGTTCTAATTCCTCACAGCTTGTGCACGGAATTAACCAATCATTCTACTGCTCACCTGGAAAAGGAAAACAGGAATCTTTTCCTCACTAGAAACAACATTGAAACAAAAAAAGGTTCAACTCCACACTCACTGAGAACACTGCAAAGAGTGGGGAGAGTTAAAGTAACACATTTTGTTTTATCACTGAAGTCAGACCATGTCCTCTGACAGCCCAGAAACACCTCTGGCATTGCAATCACTTCATTTGAAAGAGAAAGAGAGAATTCTTTACTTAATTCACACACCAAAACCTCGTGGATATGCAGCTGACTCCTCTGGGGAGAAAATGCTTTCTAAGCATCTCTCATCCTTTGTAAACTATTTTTTTCTAGGTTACACCCCAGGTCAGTCTGCCCACATGCCTGTCAGAGGGATGCCACTACCAAACACAGATATTCCCAAGCCTCTCTGCTCCTGGATTGGATAATTTGTGCCACAGCCACACAGAATGGAGAAGGGCCAGTAACAGAGTCGTCAGTGGGATGGGTAATGCAAACCCTGCCCTGAAGGTCTGAGACACTGCAATCATGGCATGGTTTGGGTTGGAAGGGACCTTGAGGTCCAACTTGTTCCAAGCCCCTGCCGTGGACAGGGACACCTTCCACTATCCCAGGTTACTCCAAGCCCCGTCCAAACTGGCCTTGCACACTCAACTCACAGCCACCAGCCTTAACTGATCACTTAGGCAGCCCAGATTTCCACCCTGCATGAAGCCCTCCTGATTTAAAGTGCTGAATTCGGAGTGGTTGTGGAATCCCAGCAGAAAGTCAGCACCGTGTGACCACAACACATTCCAGGCCTGACAGAAAGCCAGCAGGAACAGCTCATCTGCCAGCTTCCCCCTTTCCACCAGCTTTGCCTCTACCCCTCCCATTCTCCATCACTGAAAGCTTCCCAAATTCCCTGTGCCCATCAGCACGGGGATCATCTCACCCCCAGGCAGCTCCCGACCAGCTCCATGTGACATTTTGCTCTGGCCAGATTTTAAAGCCATCTCCACCACGCACTATTTGATTGCACCAAGATATTTTGTAACAAGATAATGAGCTTTAAATCAATGCAGGCATTCTAAGCCCCAGTGCATTGACAGTCTGCCGGCCCTGGCTATCTAGTTTCAGCCATTTCCAAAATTGTGCATGAGTATCCAAAGAGGATAACAAGTCCCTCAAACAATCCCCTGTTATTTTAAGAAACCGGGCTGCATCAGCCCAAGCTGCAAACCAGCAGCCAGGGCTGGTCTGGTGACCGAAGTGTAAAAGCAGAGGGAGAAACTTTTAAGCAAAAAAAAAGTGGTTTGGGGTTGTTTTTTTTTTCCCCTTTCTCCCAGCAATGGTCCTGGAGGGGAGGAAACAAGCCCTGAACGATGCATTTGGAAAGCTGTGTCCTAGTGGGTGATACATGGGAGCCTTTGCCCTGGGGTATCACTTGCTGCAGCGCTGAACCAGGAACCAGCAGCTCCCGGAGAGGAGGAGGAAGATTTACAGGGCACTGTGTTACTGCACGGGAACAGCGCCTGAAGGATTTACGGCACCGGGGGAGGGCAGAGATGCTGCAGGGATATAAAACACGGCAGAATGAGACAGCAGCAGAGCCCTGCGGCCCTCAGAGCTCTCGTTCATCACACAGGCCCCTGACACGGGCTGCGGTGGGGGGCTCTCTGTGGGGTTTTAGCTCCAGGCTGCTCCTGAGTGCCCCTCGGCCGGGGCTGCCCAGGGGACAGGCAGGTCTGAAGGAACGAGCTGTGGCCTCCAGGTGTCAGCATGAGAAAGTGCTTGGCTTCCCCAAGGCACCACTAATCCAGGGACTCCTCTGGCATGCGGGGATATTTTTAAATGTCTTGCAGCTCTGGCTGGACCTCTTGGGTTTCATAAGGACTTTCCTTGTTTCCACCAGTCAGTGACAGTACATTCGTTAAGCCCTCGTGCTTCTGAATTACTCCTCCTCACTAATTAGCCCTGCAATCCTCTGCTCTTCTCTTTAAAGACTTCACACCCTGGCTTTTCCAGGTCCAGGCCCATTGCTGAGTGTGGGACTTCCTGGAAGTCATAAAGCCCTGGAGACCCTCGCGTGCTGCCTGTAAAATGGTGCTGCAGCCTGGAGATAACTGGATTTTACTAGGAGGGTGGAGGAAACTGGACTATACACGGTAGCACAAAGAAAGGACATAAAAATACCACCTGCACCTCCAATACTCCTAATTTATGTCCATCTCCACCTGAGCTGCTGGGAAGAGGGGTGGGAATACCAACAGCTGACATCCAGGGCAGTAACAGGACACAAACTTTCGCAGGTTTTGCCCAGTGCTATGACAGGGCTCCCCTTGCCCTCTCTAACAGGGCAGCACAGAATAGTCTGCTTTGCCTTATTTCCCTTAAAGTGGCATTCTCTCAACTTCTTTCCTGAATGATTGGCATAATAAATAGGAAAAATAAACAGGAAATAAATAAATAAAACCAAGAAAGAGGGGACAGCTTTGAGAGCTTCCAAACCCTCTCCCTCCAGCAGCAGCTCAACTTCCAGCAGAAATGGGGCGAAAACGTAGCTGCTGGCTGCAGAGACCTGCACAAACACCTCCGGCCTCCAAGGCGAGCAGCCAGGGCCAGCAGTGGGAAGCAGGCAGGGCAGGCCCATAAATTACCCCCATTAGCACATTCTTTGCCTGCTGTGCCCTTCCAGGGATGAGCTCCAGCCTTCCACAGAGCTCTTTGTGGACCTCGGGGGAAGCACCACCAGCAAAGGACGCCCCAGACTGACCATCAGGGAAGGAGATGAGCGCAAGGGGTGCAGAGACCCCCGAGGCCCCCCAGACTCACCTCTCTTGAGGAGGCTGGCCCGGTAGCGGCCCTCGAGGGTGCAGTTCCAGCGCTCGAAGCGGAACTGGTACTGGCACTCCAGGGCGCTCATGCTGATGGCCTCCATCAGGGTCTCGGCCACGCCGGGGTCGCGCCGGCACATCCGGCGCTGCTTCTTCTCCAGCTTCAGGCGGTCACACACCTTGTAGTGGGCCTTGACGGCCGCCTCCTCCATTTCCGAGGTCAGAGGGAGGATGGTCAGGGGTTCGTTCCCCGTCAGCCTGCCGAGAAAGAGAGGAGCACCACGGTGAGGGAAGGGAAAACAAAAAATTCTGGGAAGAAGTTCTTCCCCGTGAGGGTGTGGAGGCCCTGGCACAGGTTGCTTGGAGAGGCTGCGGTGGCACCATCCCTGGAAGTGTCCAAGGCCAGGTTGGACGCTGAGCAAACTGATCTAGTGAGTGGCATCCCCACCCAGGGCAGGGGATTGGATCTAGATGGTCTTTAAGGTCCTTCCAAGCCAAACCATTCTGGGATTCTACGAAATCCAGCCTGTGGCAGAAATAGGGTCAATGATGGGATCAGGATCTCCTGGCTGAGCACCCCTGTGGACTTCATATCTGGGCCAGAAGTGGTTTTACAGTGAGGCTCCTCATGGTGTGTGTGCAAGGTGGTGCAGGAAAAAGGTAAGAGGAAATATTTGGATTTATGCTCCCTACCAGCTCTCACAGAGCTTGTTTGGACATAAACCCCTGGCCACCTCCACCATGGGACTGTGTTTAAAACTGAAAGTGGAAAGAAATCATTTCAGGTGCCTCACTGCATGAACTTGGCCAAGTGGCAAAAATACAGGAGCACCACTGCCACTGTCCTGGGCAATAACAAAAGAATCATTTTAGCACATCACGCAGAGCCAGAACCCAGCTTGGGAAGGGACAGAGGATGATTTGTCCCATCAAAGCCCAAGAGACACCTTGAGAAAGCACAGAAAGCCACCCTGCCCTCAGCAGAAGAGATCCTGACATAAAACCCAGCGAGCCACAGCCTGAGCTTGGAGAGCAGGATACACTTTCCAGGAGATGCTGCCAAAGGCTTTTACAAGACAGAACAAGCTCAAAACCTCAAAAACAATAACCCAAAGAAATTTGTGTCCCTTTGCCTCGTCCCCTCCCTCCCCTGCCTTCTCCCAGCACAAGGTCCTTGACTCCACAATGTGCAACAAAAGATGCCAGCGGACTGTTCCCGGTGTCAAGTGACGAACTGCTGGAAAAGGACCAGGCTGGCATTGGCCCCAGGGAGCAGAGAGGCTGCAGGAACATCTGCTGGGCTCAGGAGAGCTGTGCTGGCCAGGCTGCTGCACCCCACTCTCCTGGCTCGGCCCTGTTCCGGCCAGGTGCCAGTCCACACAGTCAATGGGAATCACTATCCGGCCTTGCAGAGGACCTGGAGACACATTCCCCGGCCAAAAAGGAAGAATGGCTGAAATCCAGGGCTGGAAACATGCTGGAAAGTTGCAATCCTGCACTGGGGAGCACGGGGATGGGCTGGGGGCTCGGGCATCTCCACTGCTGCAGAAGCACTGGGGAAAGTGGGGTGATGGGAATGGGAGCACTCCCTCACCCCTTTGCTGAGATCCTGGGAACCCTTGAAAGCCCCACCTGCCCTACAGGAGCAATGATTTGCTGTTTCTAATGAGTATTTCTCCCCAATCATTGGGATGCATCCTGTCAGCTCCTGAGAGCTGGCACTCAGGATACTTTAACTCCGAAGCCTTGGTGCACAATGGGCATAAAATCCTGACCTGAGTCCCAGCCAGAGACATCCAGTACAGATCCAATTATTGCTGAGACATTGATGAGGTGATTTAATATCAGCTCTCTAAGGGAGGGAGCAGAAATGGCTGAGCGGGGATTTTTAGATCAAAGATGGGCAGGAAAATGTTCTCCTTCAGTCACATTCAAAGGTATTGATACCTCCAGAAAAAACCTGCAGTGGTAAAAGTGCATTGAGTGAGTGAGTTGTGGGAAAAGTGGAAAAATATTTTCCCTCAAGTTTTGTTCCCCCCAAAATAATAGTAATGATAATAAAAAAAACTCCAAAAGGCCAAACAGCAAGGTCAATTTGAAACATATTTTAACCCTTTCATTTTTGGTCTGTCCCAGCTGCTCCCCAAGGAGAAGGGACATCACCCAGCCCTGGTGCCCTGTTAGCTGAAGCTTCCAAGAGGCTCATTCATGAGAGAGGTGCCTCAGCCTGAGCAAAGATCTGTAACAAAATCTCCAGGACGTTCATTCCTGGCCTTCATGGTACTCGAAAGATTCATTCCTGCAAACTTCGCTTGGCACGAGAGACCCTCAGCTGGCAAAGGAGAGAGGGAGGCATCGAAGCATTTTCTAAGCTCCCTCTCCCCATTTTTTCTTTCCAGCTGAGCAAGGATTGTTCACCTAAATGGTCTGGAAAAAAGCTCCAAGGATCCTGTAGCAGATGGCTCCTGGAGTGAGGAGGGATACAGGAACTGATCCTACAGCCAAGATTTCTGCAGAGCAGTGTGTGATTTTCACCCTCTTCCCAACCTTTTCCCCTCAGGTGCTTGGCTTTGGGACACTTCAAATTACAGTTTCCCACAGGTGAGCCTTCCAAAACTTGCTGCTAACATAACCCAATCGAGTGCAGCTCCAATAAAAGTCACCTGAACACACACAAAATAAAGATCCAGGGACAGGGAGATGGCAGGAAATAGGATCCATGGTGCTGCACAGTGTCACAACTCTTCCCCAGCGGGTGGAAGAACAAACCACGGAACACACATGAGGAAGAGAGATCTGCCCATCACTGCCTGCATTATTGCTCAGAAGCATCCCTGGAACACGACAAGGAGTAAATTCAGGGGAAAAGGGCTTTTCCCTCGTCAGCAAGCAACAAAACTCTCCCAGGTGAAGAGCAGAAGCCACTCACACGGACCCACACACGCGTTTTCCCTCCCGGGGCCCTCAGCTCCACACGCACATTCCGGAGGCCCTGGGAACGGGGCTGAGGTGGCACTTTGCAGAGCGTGGCATCAATAACAAAGCGCAGGCAGAGCCAGGGAGAGCCGCCCCACCTGACACGCTGCCTCCGAGCTCCCGCTGCATGGAACCTTTCTAATCCCATAAAGCCCTTTTATGCAACCTCGGCTGAGCGAGGTCCTGTAAGGCAACGGTGTCAGTCGGACGCTTTCTCAGCTCCTCACAAAGGCCAAGCTGTTCATTCCAAGGAAATGTTTCAGGGTATGTGTGTGTGTGTGTGTTTTTGTTTTTTACACACCCAAGCCACAACTGTTACGATTAAACTGCTGGCCAGAACGCCATGATTGTGTTATTTTGCTCCAAGAAGGGGCTGAGTGAGAGATAAGTGGGCATCCCTAAGTGGAAAAAGGTTGAAACTGGATGATCTTTAAGGTTCCTCCCAACCCAAAGCATTTTAAGCTAGATTCCAAGATTCCGAAGGATTGCGTGTGTGTCCACCAGGAACCTGGAGAGCGAGCAAACAGCTCATGGCACACGACCCAGGAAGCTTTAACTCTCTGGAAGTTAACTCCGGCCTCTCTGAGAGCAACATGAACCTACAGAGTCAAGAGACTGTTTACAGAATTCAGAATTTTGAGTTTCTGCTTCAGTTTTGCACTCCGACGAACCTCGTGGGTCCCTTCCAACTCCGGATATTCTGTGGTTTTTTTGACCTAATCTTGCCCAACTTCTGCTCTGAGTGCAACATCCAAACCTTGGGAAGGGCCTGTTTGTCCTGTGCCACCTTCACCACACTGAGAGGAACCTCTGCAGCATCGTTTGTGCTATTCCCACTCCAGTTCCACCAGTTTGAAGGCAGGAAATCAGAAGGTTTATCATTAATTGGTGCAAAAAGCAAGACCCATCTGGTTTGCACACACGCTGCTGGTGTCACTCAGCTTCCTTGGTTGTGAACTTCATCTCAAACATTGCTAATTCCTTCGTTTTCCCAGAGTTCAATCACCAGGATCTGGGAGAGACCCCAAGCACAGCCGCTGCCACTGCACAGCTCCCACTGATAACCCCTCGGCCAAGTTTTATCTGTGACACCATGGAATCATTGCCCTTCCAAGAGGCAATTCCAGACAGATCCTGCTTCCCACTCAGCTCAGAAGTCAAGAGTTTTTGTTGCCTCATCAGCTCACACTTCTGTCAGTGCCCCTGGATTTTCCCTCCTTTAAGTGGGGACTTTCCTGATGAGGATTTGAAGGGGATGAGGCAGAACTGAGGCACCTACACGGACCTGTGAGTGCACCCTCATTTTTGAGGTGCTCCAGAGTTTCCTTGGCAGGTGCCACTGAAGATGGGATCCAAGGTGAGCTGTTTTCCTACAAGTAAAGACCTCTGCTATTCCCACCTGGAATGACAGGCCGGCTGAAATACTGCATTCCTGTCCCAGAGCTTCCTCCTGGTGTTAGGAAATTTCTCTTTGGTCCATCTGTACAATGACTGAATTAGTTCTGGTTTCACTTTCCACATTAATTTTTCCTGTGGTGTTGCCACACTTTTCAGTCCTTTTTCTTCTCTTTCCACCATTTTTCCTTTGATAATTAAAAAAGCTTCTGGAAAACTGACAACCATGAATCTTCACTACAACACCTAAATTAATTAACTAGATTAACATACTCCAGGAACCTGAGTTATGCTGGACACCAGGCCTATATTATTTTATTTTGCACCCAATAACCTCCAGTTGACCTCTCTCTCTCCCACCATCACACTCCCACACTGTGAATCTTGCCTAAATTGATTTAACACCCTCCCCCTCCCACAAAGGGTATTGAATATTTGAAGTATAAAAACCCAAAAGTCCAAGAAAAAAATCTGAATTTCAGGGTGAGCGGTGAAGATTCGATATTTGAAAGAAAACCTGGCCACTGAAGACTCAACCACTTCATTCTGCACTGTCTTCTTTGGGTTTTTATGTGTTCACAGCTCTAAGTGCCTACATGAACTCTAAACCCTAAAATATCCCATATCTCCTCAGATTACATAAAAATAAGGCTATGGATTCTCCAAACCTCAGGCTTCCAAAATGACATCTCAGCAAGTGTTCACAAAGATTGTTCTGTCAGAATGCTCCATTTCCACCTCAACCCCTTCCTGGTGTCATTTTCCCAGCAATCTCCTGACAGGATGCTGTGACATTGGGAGAGTCAAGGAAGGTGACAGGAGGAAAAGTGTTTTTCCCAGCCTGAGGAAATCCAAACCATCCAGGGCTTTAAAAGACAGAGCTGAACCCCACCTAGAAATCAAAGCCAGCTTTGCTAAAACTCATCTTTGCAAGTTCCACCGTGCCAGTTCTCTTCCCTCAGGACCATTCCCAACCAGCTCTGCCTTGGGCTCACCTCTCCCTGTCATTGTCCCTGAACAATGGTGCCTGGCTGTGGGAGACCATTAAACAAAGCAATTGGAAACTCCAGCAACGAGCACAGAAATTCCCATCCCAATAATTATGCCCCAATGGCTGTTTTGATCCTTATCTTCCTCTCAACAGGGTGGCAAACTCAGCCAGAGCTTTCTTCAGGTGACAAACCTCTCAAATGTCACTTCCTCCTTAGTCTGCACTGCCCAAATCTCAGTTGCAGCTTCTACACCAGTCGCAGCCCCCAGCAGAGAGGCTACTGCAACTTTACACGCTCCCAAAAACACAAAGTAGGGGTGATAGGGCCTTCCAACTCCACAGTATCCAGGTGGGAAGCAGCCAAACCCCACAGTGCTGCTCCAAAGGAGAGCATGTGCTTGATGGGTTTTTCTAGTGGAAGGTTCTGGGATTTTAGGATTGAGGGAAATGCCTGACGGTCCTTGGATCAGCTTCTGAGTGATGGGAAGGAGGAGGAGAGAGAGGATAAAAGCTACAGCACACAGGAACTTCCAACCCAGTAGATCCCACTTACTGGGGAAGAAAGCACCAATCTCCATCAGACTCCTGATGGAATCTGCTCAAGCAGATTTTTGGGGTTTTTTTAGGAAAAAAAGGTGCAGATTCTTGTAGGTTTCAATCACTCAAACCTTTCTTCAACCACGCCTGGACAGATCCATACCGAGGTTTCCTGAGCCTCCTCCCTGAGCATCTTAGAATGGACATGTGGACATGGAAGGACCCAGCTCCACACAAAGCTGCCCAGATCTTGGGTCCTACCCAGAGCCATTCCAGCATCCAGCAAAAGGGGAAACAACAGCTGCTTCTGAACAAAATAATCCAATGGTGCAAACCTCCAACTCTTCCCTTCCCAACACAGTTTTCCTGAATGCTTCCAGTACTCACAGCAACCACTCTGATCCCAAAGTTCATTTTGGGTGTTACCACAGAGTTTCCCATTTCATCCTTAGATGAAGCTCACATGGAAGTTGGAAGATCTTCCCAGGCTGCTGAACACAGAGGAATTTCCCCAGGCCTGCACTGAGGACAGCACTGGACTCCAACAACCAACAGGTTGTTACATCAGTTCAGGAGGGATTTCTCTGGGAGTGGACAAGGCACGGATGGTTTTCTCCCAGATGCAGGATGGTTGCTGCACATATAAATAAACTTCCACCCAGTTTCCTGCCAAAACAGGCCCTCACCTTCCCCTGGACAAATTACCAAAAGGTTTGACGTGTAATATATAAAGGAAAAAGTCTCTCAGTGGATGAGCAGGGAAGACATGACTCAATTCAGCTGGGGAGGGCTGGAGATGTTCCCATTCCTGCAGAGGACTTTATGGGATCAAGGTGCCGTGAGGAACAGCTCTTCTGGCACCCTAGCAATCAGGAGCACCACAAGAAACTCCTGGAAGCTGCTGCAGCATTCCCCACTCCTGCAAAGCAGGAGACCTGCACAGGTTACAGCTCATGGAAGGAAGTGATGCCTTGAGAGGCTGCCTAGAAACAGAGACTGGACAGGAATAAGGGAATAAAGGTGAGTATTTATTTGAAAGGCCTTCAAAGGTGCACCCTGGGAGCCAAAGGCTGCATCCAAAAATGGACCCCAAGATGGACCCCGAGTCACGAGTTCCCCACACCTTTATAGGTTTGGTCCATTTGCATATCAGCATAAATTCGCCAATTAAAACTTTAGCTACTGATGTAATTTCCTCAATTTCTCCACCTCTCTAGAGGCCCTAGTTTACACCTTTTTGGGCCTAGGAGAATCTGAGTATCCTTGAATAACAAGCTGGGAGAGGCTTTGTCATGTCTAGCTGACATGAGAGAACAGAAGTTAGCAGGCTACAAGAAAAGTTCAGAGCTACAACTAGGCAATACAGGATTTGAAGAATATAAAAGCTGAAACCTAACGCATCACAAGTATTTGCCTTCCCTTCTCCAGCGAGCAGGAACACACACCCAGAGAGATCTCACAGCAGAGGAAAAAATCAATTTTGGGTCTCTGGTGGTACATCTGAACCACAGGGCTGAAGTAATTCTCTCCCTTTTCCCCACTCCTCTCCTTACACCAAACCTTACTCAGGAAGTTTCCAGCCCATCAGAGCAAAAGACATTTTTATTTTAGGGAAATATCTCAGCCCCAAGTCCCAATTCCCCTGGAACAATGCACTCTGTCCACAAACAAGCAGAAGCAGAGAAAGAGGGCGGGGAGGGAAAGGTTGTTTCCTCTCCCCTTCATCCTCTCAAGAATGAAACAGAAATCAGGGAGATTTACAAAGGATTTTCAACCCAACGGTGCCAGTGGAATGCACGGGCCAGGCAGCAACAGGGGCTTTCACTCCTGATTTAAGAGGCATTAGCTCTGCCCCTGGCAGCCTGTGCCAGGAATTCTCCCCCCCCACTGTCCCCTCCCTGGCTGGACAGCTCCTGGACCCCCAATCCCAACCCCTGCTCCTTGTCCAGCCACTGCTTACCTTTATTTAATTCATTTTTTAGCCTAACATAATTTCTTTTGGCCCGGAGCCCGTTCCAGCATAGGCAACACAGAGCTGGGAGTTTTAGTGCAGGGAAGCAAGGAAATGGGGAGCAGTGGGATGGAAGATGAAGAATTAACCCAGAGAAGAAAACAAAAGGTTTGTTTTAACCCATTAACTCCACATGGTCCAGAGAGGAGGAAAAAACCCAAAAACCAAAAAGAGACAGATTTTCAGAATATTGAGGCTTTTGTTTGGGGTTTTTCTTTGAGAGGGGGGAATAGTTTGTGGGGGTTAGGGATTTTTTTACACTACTGAATATCCTTTCATCCCAGGATCTCAGCTCCAGCCCTGACAGAGAGTTAGAGAAATTCAGGCTCTCAGGCACAGGGTGAGATTTTTGAGGTGCCCTGTGCAGGGCTGGGAGTTGGACTCGATCCTTGCAGTCAAAGAATTGCAAAAAATCAAGACATTCAATGACTTTTAATCTAAAATTGGGTCTAAAATGACACAGAAAACAAAGGACAATTCTAGATGCCACTTGTAGAAAACATCCATGATCATCCCTGCCTTGCTTTTGAGCAGTTTTTGGTGGGATCAAGGACCAGGGAAGGACCACAAGCGTCACGGATCACATGACAAAACACAGCAGAAGAATTTATACCAGATTTTAAAGACAGGAGACCAAAGGAAGCAGCCCAGGTGCTCAGTGGCCTGATTTTCTTGTGACAAAGTTGAGCCAGATGGAACCTCTGTTCCATCTGCTCCTACCACAAATCCCAAATGCCTAGAAGCCAAAATATCATCTATAAACCTGCAGAAATATTGATTTTCTTTGTTCCAAGCAAAGAAAATCTAAGTTCATGGTCTTTCTCACCAGCTTCCCTTACTCAGGAAGAGGTGCACAGAATAAATGATAATTTGGCATTTGAAATCTAAACAAAGAGGCCCCAAACCCCCACAAATGTTTGTTCCCTGTGCTTCTTGAACTGATGCTGCTTTTTATTTATTCCAGCAGGTTTACAAAGAGGGAATCAGAAAACATCACACAGGGGGCAAGGACATTCCTTCAAAAGGGCAATTCCAGTTCCCAAAACATCTCCTGCCCATCCTTCTGGCTCTCCACAGCTCAAGCTCCTGACACAAGGCCTGGCCAAATCCTGCACATCCAGTCAGGGGTGAAAGCTCCAAAGGGAGAGCTCTGCTCAGGGCAGTGCAGGGATCAGAGCTTTTGACTCAGACCAGGCACAGCATTCAAAAAATAATAATAAATGGTAGACATTGAGAACGGAGCCTTTTTTCCACACCGCACATCATTAAACGTCAAGGCTCAGTGCCACCGGATGTTGTGAAGCCCAAAATGATGAACAGACTCCAAAAAGGGATTAAATAAATTCAGGAAAGGGAGGTTCATCCTGATGGGTGATGAAACATGAAGGCTTAGGAAGCCTTTGAACCATGGACTGCCAGGAGCAAGCAGGACACGTCAGGAGCCACATCACTGGTCCCAGTTCTCCTTGGATCCCCCAGAGATCCACATCTGGCTGGAGAAACCTTTGATTTGACCCCATATGGCAGCTGCTGTGTTCCCAGCCACCTGCAAGATGCTTCTTGCTCCAGCCACAGCATTTAAACATTTAACCCACCAGCACTCTGGAACCCTTCGGATGACGGCAAGAGCAGCCCCAGAGGTGTCAGGCACACACCACACTGGTATTTTTGCAATTGGGGTCTTCTATTGCTTAAAGGGGGCTTACAAAAGAGAGGGAGAGTGACTTTTTACAGACAGGAAGAGGACAAGGGGGAATGGTTTTAAATAAAGAGGAGACAGTTAGATGAGGTGTTACAAAAAAGTTCTTGGCTTTGGTTGTCCAGAGAAGCTGTGGCTGCCCCAGGATCCCTGGAAGTGTCCAAGGCCAGGCTGGATGGGGCTGGGAGCAATCCCAGTTCACTCCCGCAGGTCCCCAGCACGGCTCCCACCCACGGCAGCCCCGGGCACGCCGGGCTGTGGGCACGGCTCGCACGGCTCCCGCGGACACGTGTCAGTGTCACTCTGCCGCTGCCAGGGAACGCATCTGGCTTCCCACTGGACAGCCGTTTGTCTCCCTAACACCTCGGCCAGCCCTTTTGTCCACTCTGGGGGGTGAAGGCCAAGCAGCTCTGCAGCAGCAGGATCTGGCCGGGGCCTTTCCCTGCCTCATCCCAGCTGTGGGATAAATTGTGCCATCTATCCTGAACACTGCCCGGTCTGTTCCCAGCCGATGCTGCGGCCACAGAGCTGACCTTGCCCAGACCACAGAGCCTGGCAGGCAGGGAAGAAACTCCTTGGAGCCAACGCAGCAGCTTCCCTGGCTGCCTGGAGATATCCCTGTGCGCACACACACGCTCCAGCAGCGCAGCAGCTAACGAGAAAATCAAGTTTACTCTCCAGACAACACAAACGAAATTAAAACCTTTGAGGGAAGCACAACGAGTGCAAAGAGCTCATCGAGTTCATCGGGACAGAAAAACAACTGGAGAATGAGCTTCTTCCTCCTTCCCCAGCCCTAGTTTTATATCCAGGACCTGGAGGTCCCAGCTGGAAGCAGAAACTGGCTCTTGGTCAACTTCTGGATAAATGACAACTTCTAGAAACAAGCATGTGGATTCAGGGAGGAGGGGGGTCAGCCCCCCTCCCCTCACAATATTACCAGCCCCTATTAGATATCCCTGGGAGGTCAGCTCGTGGAGGGTTGGGATGGTTGGGCAGTTTGACACATCATCTCAGCTATTTTGGGAGCAGTTTACGGGTCTGCAATTCCTCCCCTGCGCAGCCCCGATAGCTTTTCCACTCTAATGTCACATTATCCTCGTGGCAGGTTTCAAAACTAAACAGGTGAAAAAACAAACTTTCAGGGCACTGGACAGAGCAGGATGCACGAGAGGCGTTGGGGCGATGGGGTGGTGAAGTTAATCCTCGTCCTGAGCCTCAGCATGGCTTGTGGGAATCAGTTGCGAGCACAAAGGTTGACTCCTTACAAAACTCAACAGGAAGACACTCGAAGGCTCTTGCAGAAACTCATCCCATGACAAAAGGTGTCTTGTGAACGACTTCCTGAAGGAGCCTTGCAGTCCTGAGGCTTCACAAGCCTCAAATGAGACTTTAGTGGTCAAATCTCCAGCTAAACACAGCAGTCCTGGCCAAGGTTTCAAACTCAGGTAAGGATGAGCCACCAGTTCTTGCTGCCATATCCTGGAACGGGTTCCCAGGAAGTCACCAACACCACAAACCATTTTCTGCTCCCAGTTCAGGGGCACTGAGAGGTCCTTCCTTCCCTGCAACCACCTGAGTGCTGCTCTTGCCCTGGGACTCCCCCAGCCCCCAGAGCCCTGCTCCTCCACACCTCAGCTCCAGGAGGAAAAGGGAAAGAACAACCAGCGAGAACATCTGCCCTCAACCTCCTGATGGTCCTTCACCCCCACAGGACAGGCCCATGTCCCACAGGGCCACAGGAACAGCGTCACCTTCCTCCAAGGGCTGCATCCACGGCCAGTTCTGAGGAAGGGAAGCAGATGCCGTGACTGGGGTGAATCAGAGGGGACAAACTGATCAATACTGATGTTTTTAACAGACCTCAGCTACCTTTTGGATGCGACTTGACTACAGCACATTGGCAAGGACCTCAGCCAGACCTACCCTGGCCAGCAGTTCAGGTGAACAGCCTCAGGATACTTGCTGAGCTCAGCACATAGCTGGTTGTTTTTATACTACATAAAGTCTGTCTGAACAAAGAGCCACATTAACCAAAATACTCTCAGCCAGGGAAAGCCACAGTTTTATTCTGTGAGTGCTGCTGAGCAGACAGGACTGCGTAGCATCCATAAAAAGTGAAAAAAAGAGGGAGAGCTTTTTTGAATACAGTGATAGGACACGGGGAAAGAGTTTTAAACTAAAAGAGGAGATATTTTGATTAGATATAAGGAAGAAATTCTTCCCTGTAAGGCACCACCACAGGCTGCCCAGAGAAGCTGTGGCTGCCCCATTCCTGGAAGTGTCCAAGGCCAGGTTGGACGAGGCCTGGAGCAACCTGTGATAATGGGAGGTGTCCCTGCCCATGGCAGGGGGTGGAATTTTAAAGTTCCTTCCAAACCCAACCCAATCTCTGATTCTCTGATCTACCTCAAAGCAACGCATTTGTGCTCAGTAATTAAAAGGAAAATCCTTTGTGCCTTGTATTTAAAGCAGCATGTGGGGCACACTCCACCAACCAGTATTAAGGAAAGCATTTCCTTCCTGTATCGATCATCCACCCACCCCACAAAGTGGCATTAAAAAGCCAGGGGGGAGGACAACAAGCCAAGTGTTATACATAGCAAATTCTGATTAGATTATGAAACTTTAAGAAGATCTTAACAAGTGGACAGTGTGCATTTTACATAATTAGCTTGTTACTTATAAATGCCTCCCATAGTGCCAATGGCAGATTTTCACCACCTAAAATAGCCTAAAGCTGTTGGATTCAAGAGCTCCTGCCATCCCAATTTAGATCAACTCAAATACACAAACCACGAGGTGGTTTCGTTACACCAAGATTAAGAATTGAATCGGCTCTTGTGTGCCTGGATGGTGGAAGGGGTAAAAGATTACAGAGGGCAAAGACATATTATGTCACCGTGTGCCTCACCAGCCCAATCCTCACTGAATGTGGCAGCTGTTCCTCACGGTGTTTTGGGAGATTTCGGGTTACTTTTGGGGGGACAGAGCCTGGCTTTAGGGCTGGATGGGCAGTTGTGGGATGCCACAGCTGCATCCATATTCATTGCGCTGAGAGCTGCTTCCCAGCTCCATGAGACTCATCCTTCATCAAACTGGGACTGTTCCACTCCAATTCCAAGAACCAGCTCAGAGCGAGCCTCGAGTTACAACCGCTGCCTAAAAAAGGTGACCTCAGGAGCAGCAGAGCAGGTAAAGAAACCATCTGATTTGCAAGCTGGTCGTGTTTGAGAAGGAAGTCAGCAAGTCCCAACAAAAGCAGAGCTAAACGCTTATTCCTCTGCCAATCCCTGCATCCCTCTTCCCCGGTGCCTCAAAGGGAAAAACATTTTCAATTCTAATTAAAAAGTGCAAGAAAACCTGATAGGAAGTATCTGGAGGAAAAACTCTCATGGGAAGAGGGTCCTAAGGTTTAGAGTTATCCCAGCATGTAAACATCATCCAAAACACCTTCAAACAATCCGTGCAAGTCCCCATTTCCTAAAACACCCATCAGAAGCTCAGAAAAGCAGCGGAGCAGAAAGGCAGTTCCTAAATCATGGGTTACCCAAAAGAAACGATGCTGCATCTTCACCTGCTGAACAGCCCTGAGGGATCAGTAAAGCTGCCATGGTCCAACACTGTGTCCTTTCAGTATCCCCCCCTGGGCACCTCCAAGTCACAAAGAACTTGAGTAAAAAGGAAAATACTTCTAATACCTAATGGAAGCCCCCCAGGAGAGCTGGAGAGGGACTTTGGACAAGGGATGGAGGGACAGGACAAGGAGAAATGGCTTCAAACTACAAGAGGTCAGGGTTAGATGGGATGTTCGGAAGGAATTCCTGGCTGGGAGGGTGGGGAGGCCCTGGCACAGCGTGCCCAGAGAAGTTGTGGCTGCCCCTGCATCCCTGGAAGTGTCCAAGGCCAGGCTGGACAGGGCTTGGATCACCCTGGGATAGTGGAAGGTGTCCCTGCCCATGGCAGCGGGGTTAGAATTAGATGATTTTATGGTCCCTTCCAATCCAAACCATTGTGTGATTCTGTGATTTCCCTTTGCCTTAACAGTTTTACTCTTTAGACCTCAGAAATAGGGGTTTGGGGGGTCTATTCTCCAAAAAATCTCCAGTACAGCGTTTGAATCTTTTCCTTTTAAAAGGTTGTTGACTTTCAGCTGAATTGAGGGCTTTAAGTGTCATCTGTGAGAAACTACAGTGAGGCCAGAAGTCCCAGCTGAGAGAGATCCCGATAATCGACACATTTGGGAAAAGCCAACTGGGAAGAGCCAAAGCCAACTGGTGCATTTTCTGCACTCAGCACAGAGTTTTAACCCAAGAGGATGTTCTGCCTCACTAGAGAAATTTCTTGTGTTGAAAATACAGGATCCATTCCCAATCCAGGCCCAGACAATCAGTTTTTTCAACATTCAAAGGCATTTAGCTGACAACTCATTAGAAATAATTATCTACATCCCTAAATTCCTCTGAAATCCAGAGAGCTACAGAATCCATCTGTGAAAGAGATAAAGAGATTTGAAGGTTCAGTGTCTGAAGTATTCCTTGTGAACTCCTTTGGGAACTAGGAGTGGAAGAAGCAAAATTAACAAAACCATTACATAAAAATGACCTGTATTTGAGCCACTCAAGGGCCAGGAAAGATCAGCATAATTCTATGTATGCAGTAGGAAATCAGTTCTATTTCAAAGAATAGAAAAATGGTCACATTCTGCAAGAGAGCAGAATCCTTTTCCACATTCCCATCTTGTTTTCATTCCCTCAGGACAACTAAAGGGAAAGAAGGCAGTGAGGCAATGGGAGCAGCAAACTCATTCTTGAGAATTAAAATTAATTCTCATGGTGCCACAATAAACAGCAAATTAAGGGAAAGAGCATTCACAGTTGTTCCCAAGCCATCAGTATTCCTCATTTTCCAGGCTTTAGGTTTCCCTGGCGTGACAGCTAAATATGGGATGACCTATAATAATTCCAAGTACTCCAAACTAATGAAAAGAAAGCTGATTTTCAGCATCAGGAGGAATGCTGGAGGTAAGTGGACTCTTGACAGCTTTCTCTGAGCTCTGTGTCTCAGACAGCACCTTAAAAACACCCACGAGGACCCAAATGTGTTTTCCATGGAATTCAGAAGATGGATAATGTGTTCTAAATCAGCCCTGGGGCCAGGCAGCTAATGAGAACAGTAAAGAAATACTCAGTAATTGCCCATTCACTGGAAGAGGTGAGGAGTTGCAGAACAAACCTCACACGGAATCACAGGACAAAATTCCATGGAAGGGCGCAGGCACAGAGGGGATGACTGAGGTAACTCCTACAGTTCTCCTCTGAAGCTTCCCAAATTAAACTGGGAACTCTTAATTAGCAGTAATTGTGCAGTAAAAGGTGTCTCCAGGTAACTGAGGTGCTGGCATGGAATCACAAATTACAGCTGGATTCACTTGCAGATGCACTTTGGTGGCTACGCTCAGTTTTTCATGGATTTGCCAGAAGCTGTGTCCAGCACTACAAGGGGCAATCAAATTCCAGGGAATCCAGCCCATCCCAGGGGGTACAGACACACCAGGGAGATCCTGGGGCATAAATAAATAAAAAGTGAGTATTTTTGACAAGGCAGGTGGAATTTGTCCGATACGGAAGCACGGCAACAAGGGAAATAAAAATTAAAATAAGGATTAAAACCCCCGTGTTGGGCATATTCCATGAGCAAGAGAGCTTTGCTGGAAGTCTTCACAACAAACCTCAATCCTCCTTTTCAGTTTAGCCCTTCATATCCCAACACAAGCAGGGATAAAGAACACTGAGAGCCCCTCTTGAACTACTCCATCAACAGATGCTCATTAGAGCTAATCACAACCAGAGCAGCCCCAGCCTGAAATGGAGTTTCCATCTGTCTCCAAAATGCACGTGGGCTTAGCTGTACAAATCCCACATCCCACCTATTTCTGCCGATCTGGAGACTGAGTCATTATTCCCAGGAGGATACAGGGCACAGCTACATGGAGCCTATCACAATTAAGAGTTAATGCGCTAAAACATATTAAAAAAATAAACTCAGAAGGACCTAAATTAATTTCCAAGTGTCACAAAGGTGATCAGCTAGAGAGTAAAATCTCAAAAAAACATGAATAATGATACCGAAGAAAGGATAGACTTATATTTCCGATTTAAAATAATAAAGAAAAACTTGCCTATGAATAAATCTTCCCAGCAGGGAGGATAACAGGACCAGAGCTGCCCACTCAACACATGAAGACATTTAAGGGCAAAAGAAGTTAAAATCTGAGCCCTCCAATTTAGCCTGAACTACTTTTTTTCCTTGAATCCTGAGGCAAAACACATTTAAAAAGAAGAGTATGGATGCAAATTGAAGAGAAATTCAGGAGATTCAAGGAAGTTTTGAGTTTAAACACCCCAAGGTGAGCTCTCCCTTTGGTTTCTTGGACAAACTGAACCAGAATTCCCAGCTTTTTACGCAAATCGCTGCACGACCACGTTGCTGAAGCAGCAGCTGAAACGCAAGAGCTCTGAGACAAAACTTGGCCACGTCCTTCCCTGGGAGCCAGGATCACATTCCCCAGCCCCTCTCTCCGTCCGAGCCCGAGCCCTTCCCGTTGGCCCCGTGTCAAGAGCCCTGTCCCACCCCCGGCCTTGGTGGCTCATCCCTGCCAGAGCCTCCTGCCAAACCTCCCCCCAACCCTCCCCGGGGCTGGGGAGGATCCAGCATCCCCTGCCCTGCATCCCCAGGGGCACCAGCCCACAGATCTCACACCTCACTGCTTCCTTGAAACCCTGCGAGCGATGCCGTGGCTGAACCACAGCAACAAGAGCGGCAGGAGCTCGCCGGCTGTGCCAGCTCCTGCTCCACCATGTTCCCCAGGGTGCTGTTTGTCTTCCTGGTGGTGGAGAAAGGAATCCCTCTAGTTTACCCCTCTCCAGCCCCAAAATAGCAGTGGTTGAGAGTGCCCCAACAACGTGTCACTCACAGGCAGCTGGAGCAATGAAAGACACTCAAACCAAAATCATGGAGAGATGTTTTATGGGGAGGGAACAACTGGGAGACGTTCACTTTGTTGTTACAGGTCTCAGGGTGAAGGGAGCAAGAATAACCCATCCTGGCACAAAAATGTTGCTATTTATCATCAAAAAATACTCTTTGTATTAATTTCTTCCATCCTGTGTCAGTTTAAGCAAGAACTCAAGACTATTTTCCCTGGATCATGACTTTCCACCCAACTTTCTGCTGAAGGTTGAGGGCTTTGACATTCCAATAACAAACCCTGATCTATTCTAGAGCTGTCAAGAAGCAAAGTGAACTTCAGCAAAGCAAATGGCAGCTTCAAGGAGGAAAGGAATGCCCAAAGAGCACAGAGATAAGAGGAAAACCTTTCTACCCTAATTTCTTTGTGAAGCAAAAGCATTCTTCACCCTGGAATTTTCGTCCGAGGCAAAGAGGGTCTTGCCCCTAATTAAAAAAAAAAAAAAAAGCCCTCCAAGTTTCCAAAACATTTCAAGTGATAAAACCCAAGTTAGAGCCTGAAAATAAATCATAACAGTAATATGTACACACTTGAGAGAGAGGAGGAAAAAAAAAAAAACAAACCAGATATAAACCCACACTGGAAAAATCTTACACCTAAGTGTAGCCAAAATGCCAGTTGCTACATGTCACTTTTGGGCGCTCCAGGCAACGCTATCACAATGGCTAACAGAGGCAGGCAGAGCTCCAAGACCAAAGTCCAAAGCCCAGGAGGACACACAGATGCTCCTCGGAGAACAGTGATGGCATCTCAGGCCTTTTGCTGAGGCTTTCACACGCGTTCAGCATCTTGAGCAGCGGCGCGAGTCAGAGCAAGGCTACGACCTTTGGGACACCGTTCCCGGCTAATCCTGCCTGAAGGAGGGCCCCAGAAAACATTTAGATTGAAGGATCCGTGAGATTAAGATGTTTATCCATCCCGTGTTCTGCACAGTTGGGATTTCAGTGTCTCCTGGCTGCACGAGCTCGGGAGGAGCAAGGGCCAAGAACGAGAGCGGGGAAGGATAGCAACGCTAACAACTGCTCCGTGTGTTTGCTGGAAACCTGTCCCCAGGCTGCAGATAAAGGAATAAAACAGGATCAGGGGAGATTTTCCCCACATGGAAACACCTTGGGAGGCCGAGCTGACACAGCTGGTGGGGGCAGCAAGAACTAAGAGCACCATGTGAGGTTCTGTAGAGTGAAAAGATGAGGTTTTATAGGTGTTTACATATGGCTTTGGCCAGGAAAGGTGCCATGAGCCCCTAAAGGTCACCCCAGGCTATCAACAGCCCAAAGATGCCCCAGAACAAATGTTAAGGAGGTCAGTTAATTCCTGCTCTGGCTGGAGAAAACAACTTCATGCAGAGGTGAGGGTCTTCCTTCCTGCCATTCCAAACTGGAAGGGCATTGGCACCAAAGTCCCAACTGGGAAACCTCATGGAGATGCTCAAATCATGGCACACCCTGATTTGGAAGGGACCCACAAGGATCACCAGTCCAACTCTGACCCTGCACAGATACCCCAACAACCCCACCCTGTGCATCCCTGGGAGCATTGTCCAAATGCTCCCAGAGCTCTGGCAGCCTTAGGGCTGGGACCATTCCCTGGGGAGCCTGGGAATGCTCCTTCTGGGGGAAGCACCTTTTCCTGAAATCCAACCTGAACCCCTCAGCAGCTTCCTGCTGTTCTCCTGGATCCTGTCACTGGTCACCAGAGAGGAGGTCAGTGCCTGCACCCCCACTTCCCTCGGGAGAAAGCTGTTGACTGCTATCCCTGGAGGATAATGCTGAGCTCTTCCAAGTTTGCAGCAAGGGAATGAAGGTCTCCAAAGCTACTTTGACCACATACCACAGAAAAACACACCTTGGACGAAGGAGGAAAGTTTAGCTAACATGACGAGAGGGAGGATGAAGACAGCAGCAAGGAAAGGGAATTTGCCATTGCACATAGAATGAGGAGACAGGGGTTTATGGAAAAGTGACCAGTAAAACCCTTTTTATCCCACCTTCATCCTGGAATAATTATAATTTGTGTATAGTGTCCGTAGCAGTTTGATACCTTCAGGTTTAGGAATTTCACACCAGACAATCTGAGTCACAGATGACAAGACACCACAATTTGGTTCCAGCACAGCAAATCCACACCCAGCTACAACTGCGCTGCTGTTCCCAAAGAGGTTGCGGATTCCCCATCCTTGGAAGTGTCCAACGCCAGGCTGAATAGGGCTTGGAGCAACGTGGGATAGTGGGAGGTTCCCTGTCCATTGCAGGAGGTTGGAATGAGATGGGCTTTGAGGTCCCTTCCAACCCAAACCATTCTGGAATTCTACAGAGTCATGCCTTTGAATGCTGCATGGCAGGAGATCCATGAAGGCAGTGGACAAGTCAACCAGTGCTTCCATGAAATTTCTGGGCCAACACCTATTGTGGCTCATTTGGGATGATGGGACATAGGTCCTGGGCAAGGATGGTCCCTGATAATTCTATGTTCCTCCACATTTGATCATAATAAATGGATGGGTGGATCAGAGAGAAAGTCAGCACACCACTGGACATTCCCCAGCAAGGTTTTACAGCTTCCAAAAAGAAAAACCCTAATCAAAAAAATCCCAAAAAACCCCAACCCCGGTTCCACACTAAAGGTCCCAAAGCTTGCGAGGCAGGTTTAATTTTAGAGCACACTCATCGGATTTGCTTACATAATTTTCTTGATTTGGAAAGCTTTTTATTTTCCTTAGTGAGAAAAGCTGTCCAAATTTATCACGTTAAGAAGGGGGCTGCTTGCCCAAAAGGATCTTAAAATACATTGGCTGCAATTTTCCTTTTAAAGTTTGCATATCACAATTAGGGCAACATGGAATTAGAGCAGCTTTAAAGGGTGAGGTGGGAAAGAAACCATTAAAAAGGACAAATCCTTACCAAATTATCCTGGCCCCTAAATGCAACGGCCCTCAAGTTGTCCAGAAGCTGATGAAAACAGGGCAGCAAGAGATCAAGAAGTGTTCCAGTGTGAACCCATTAAGCAGGATGTATATAAATCCCACGGCAGAGATTTTGAGTGATTTTAAGAGACTTCTGTGATTTTGAGAACATCATCTTTGTGTTTGTAACTACCGGAAAAGATATTGGCCTCATCTAACGGGACAAGAGCTTGGTCTGCAAAGAAATTGCTCCTTTGGGTCCTCAAAGTCACAGGGACAGGACTTGGCAGCAGCTGTGATTCTACTCCAGATTTAATTCTGTTCAGCTCCTCCACCCAACCACCACTTGATCCCAGCAAGAACTCAAGAAGTTCTTAGGTTCTTCAAACCTTCCTAGGTTTGTTCTTCCCAACCTGAAACCACAAAAAGCCATAAAACCCATACGCCATCATCTCACTCCATCCATTACTCCCCATTTTGACACTGATTAGTTCATTTCTGTAGATGGAAGTTGAGGATCCCCTACAGCAGAGTTTCCATCCCTGTGGGAAAGCTGCAGGAGTAGGAAGAAGGGGGCAACTTACACAGAAAATAATGAAAACCTCAGCAATCCCATGAATGCCACAGGTCAACATCCCTCAGATTGAAGGTTTACAGGAGGAAAAATTCAGTTTAGGTGTTGCCAGGTTTCTTCTACCTACTGAAAGTCCATTTTCAGGGCCACTCCAGCAGATCCTTTACCCCCCTGCCCAACGGTCACAGCAACACACAATGGAAGAAGTGGCACCTGCAAGCAAAATCATTTCATGTGGGTCTAAAATGCAGCTCCCAGGTCTTGCATTTAGGTTTCCAGCACTCCTGACTCCTTACAGGAGCAGCTCTGGAGCTCTACAATCCCCCCAGGAAGCCATAAGGGATGGAAAACTACACTGGGCTGCTCTTGAATGTGAGCAATTCCCAACTCAAAGGTGGCCTGTTGGACTCCCTCTTTAGATGATGGTCACAAACTCAAACTTCATGAGCCTGACCTCAGAGAGGTCTTCAAAAGCTATCCTAGAACAGGCAGAGCATCATGGAATGGTTTGGGTTGGAAGAGACCTTAAAGATCACCCAGTTTCACCCCTTACCCTGGGCAGGGACACCTCCCACTATCCCAGGTTGCTCCAAGGCCCTTCCAACCCGTTGAACATTTCCAGGGATGGGGGTCCACCCCAGGTATCCCTAAGAGAGGAGAAAGTTTTTCAAGATGTATTAATGCACTGCTTCATAGATCCTGAGGCTGAAAAACAGCATCATTCCCGAATAAAAACCTGTCCTGAGGTGAAAGAGTTCTCAGCAACACCCTGGTGTCTTCGCAGGAGTCAAACTACAAGTTGGACACTTACGCAAAATTGATGTGTTCTCAGCAGTCTTTGTTTTCAGTACTTCCCAGAGGAACAGTCCCCCGAAAAAGCCTCACAAGATGCTAAAGATGAAGTTAGTGGCCTCACGTCTTAAAGAAGAAAACACCAGCACCTCATGGTGCTAAACTCACCAGGCATTGCCACCAAAACCTTGGGAGACAGAGCTCTTGACTTAGGTAATTAAAAACAATGTCATATAACTAAACATTTTAATTTAAAAAGGTATTTCTTTCTGAGGGCATTGTTCGAGCAAGAATCAGGATTTAGATTAGATGTTAGAAAGAAATTCTTCCCTGTGAGGGTGGTGAGGCCCTGGCACAGGTTGCCCAGAGAAGCTGTGGCTGCCCCTGGATCCCTGGAAGTGTCCAAGGCCAGGCTGGACAGGACTTGGAGCAACCTGGGACAGTGGAAGGTGTCCCTTCCCACAGCAGGGGGTGGCACGAGATGATCTTTAAGGTTCCTGCCAACCCAACCCATTCCATGATAAGAATAAGAAACAACCTCCCCAAATCTGGCCACTGATTTCCATCACCGCTCCAGGAAACTCCATCAGAGAATCCAGATTTTGTGCAGAACCACAGCAGCCACATTGTCACTGCTTGTGCCAAGCCCCCAGCCAAGCCTGAAGGCCACCAGGGACTGAGGAGCAGCTTGGTGATGTCCTTGAGCTGCTGTGGAGAGGAAAGGAGGAGTTCCTTGGTGGCAAGAAAATGAGATTAGATCGGCTTAGGGTTCAGGCAGAGCCGAAAGCAAGACACAGCCTTAGCAGGGCAGCACAGAGGGGCCTTTGAGGGATTTCTGAGCTGCAGCACAGAGAGGTCTCACAGCCCCAGCCCATCAGGGCAGCAGCAGCATCCATGTCCTGCCTGTGTGCAGTGTCTGTTCCCTTCTCCGCAGCCTGCGGGGACTCTTCAGGAGAGCCGTGAAAAACCCAACCTAAAGAAACTCAAGGTTTGTTCCCCCCATCCAAAAAAAAAAAATCCTTCCATGGCTGCCAGCTGCTGCTGTGGCCACCCAAACTGCTCCCCCGGTTCTGAAGTGATGCTGAACTAAGGAGGAGAGCTGAAATATCCTAAGCAGGAGGGGAGGGTGAAGTTACACAGGGCTATTAGTAAAATAAACCTTGCTCTGGCACGCCAGAGGAGCCTTACCCAGAGCAATGCTGGCACTCGCTTCAGTCACTGCGTTTAACCCTTCCTCTCCTCGGCCAACATCTCCAGGAAAGGTGACAAAGCAGTGCCAAGCAGCCATTCCCTCCACAATCTGCTGGAAGTTGCTCCTCAGGGATTGAATTTGGATCCAAAGCAGGGGTCTCGTGGGAAGGGCAAGGGGTCAGGATGGTATTAGAACAGATAATGGGGTGAAGGGATGAGGATAAGGGGTGGAGAGCCCCATCTGCAGAGGGGCTGGTGCCACCTCTTCTCCCCTTCGGAGTCAAAATGTTTAGGATCAGCATGAAGGAAAGAAAAATGTCATGATCCTTTTTCCCCTCAGGGATCTTCCCTAGCACTGGCAGGATTCCCCTCTTCTCCTCCACACCCACATCATCCAACACTTCAAATGCAGAGGAAAAGCCCTGTCCCACCCAGCTCCCTCCAAAGCAGGAATTATCCAGGGCACCACATGGAATGACTGTTTTTCACTCAAACTTCAGGAAAACTGAGGCCAAAAAGTCTTTCACAACCACAGCTCACCCTCAACTGGAGAGAAACTCCTCAGCTAAAGGAGGAGTGTGCTGTTGGTCAAGTATTCCCAGTTCATCCAAAGACTTCAGGACAGCAGGGAAAAGCTGTTGCGTGACTCGTTGCTCTGCATTTTTAAGTGAAAAAGCAAAGAGCTTGGTTTGAAGAGTTAAAGGAAAAAAAAAAGGCAACATCAGGAAAAGAAAATAAAAGCTTAAAAAAAATTAAAGGAAAGTAAACACCTCTAAAACACTGATTTTAAGCAGTGGCTCAGCAGATGCGGGAGGTGTTCAGAGGAGCTGGTTCACACATCAGCTGAGGTAAAGTGCTTGCAGCTCTCTATCTGAGAGGCTGCCTGTATTAGTCACCGGTAAGGGGACACTCCTGCTACGCTCAACCGGAATGAATCGAGCCCAGGAATGCAAAGTGGGGTGCTTAAACCACATCAGTTTTGGAGTGCCTCCTCCAGACAAGGCTCTAAAGTGCCCTTAATTCAGTTTAGCTTGCTTTGCATTGAAATCAAGTCGGTTAAAGTGAATTAAGGATCTTTAATCCCCAAGGAGAGTGTTTCCACCAGGGCTAGTTAAGAGTAATTGAACTAATCCACTTTAAAAGTCAGTTCAGATTAGTTGTGCTAAGTGGCTGTGCAGATGAGGCCTGGGAGCACAGGGACTGTCTCTAGCATGCAATAATCCCATCAATCTGCCTCGGGGAGGACAGCTCGGGCCTGGGAGGGATCCAAAATACTCCAATAAGAGCACTAATAGAAACGTCTCCCTGTGCTTGACAGGTGCCATCTGGTTGCAACCAAAGGCATTTTCCACATGGATTTTTCTGGGCAGACCATATTTACTGGGCATGGCCAAGGGGAAGTTGGGTTTTTATGGGCAGCTCACTGCTCCAAGAAGTGCTGGCAGCATCTCCCACTCAAGCCAACAGCACACTCCTCATGTCCCCTCACTGAAATACAAAATACAGGTCTCCCTCCCTTTCCCCCATCCCAAAGAGGTCAGAGGATGGGTTTGGGGTCTGTGCAGGTGGGAAGGGGCCAACTCCACCCCACACTGATGGCTGGGGGTGGTTGGATCCCCCATTTAGTGCTACCACACCCACCCCACTCTTCTACAGGCTCCCAGGGTGTTTCCCACTTCCCACTGGTTTTCATCCCAGCTTTTCCACTGCTTAGAGCAAAAGCAGGTCAGCCTCACACAATTCCCACAGAAACCGGGATCAGAAAGCTAAGAAGGGGCAATAAAAATCAAACAGAGGGCTACCAACCACCCCAAACCACATCCTGCCTCGATTTTCACTTCAGCCCCCCGCCCCCGACCAAGCAGCAACACAGGGCAGGCTCAGCTCAGGTTTTGCCTTTCTAGGAAACCACTGAGCCCCTGTTTCATGCAAGCCAGTTCTTCCCCAGCTAAGAATAATCCCCCCAGCTGCTGTTTGATGTCCCCATCGCCATGGATGCAGCGTTTTTTATCGGGGAGATCCACAGGGAGAGGCAGCGAGGCTGCGTGTGTTCGCTGCCGTTAATGTTTCCTGTGCGGTTCGGGCTGTTTTACCTACAGGTATGTTTATTCCACTACTTTAGCAAACCAGCAGACTTTTTAATGGAACTGTTGATATTTTTCCTGGCTGCTGCTCCTCCTGGAGAGGCGAGGCAGTGTACAAACGGAGTTCATTCCTAGCTCCAGCCTGGAGCTGCTCTTCTCCTCCTGGGACCGCGGGGAATTGAAGGTTTCCATTGCACTGGTCAGGTTTCTTCCTTCTCCCAGCCTTCAAGTTTTAGACACACAAACAGAGGAGCTCAGGCAGCTGACAGGAGCAAGAGCAACGTGTGGCTGGTGCTTGAAGCAAGGGCAGCAGCTGCCCTGGAAATCCAGCCACACATCTCCCAGCCAGGCTCTGGGAAAGGAGAGCAGGTGCAACACTGCACCCCGAAAGTGAAGCCTGCACCACTCATCTTGTTTTGCAGCCAGACCTTGTGGGCTGAAGCTTGGTGTCTCCTGCTTTTAAACACTTCAGAGCTCACCAGGTCAGCAGGAGGACTCCCGTAAATTTGTCTTTGGATCCCCTTTATTGCTGCAACAGGAGGAGAAACTCCAACTCCACACAAAGCTCTGCTTTGCCAGGCACATACTGAGGGCATTTTAAGATATAACCCATAGTCCAACAGCCCTTTGGGGCTCTAAGAAGAGCCAAAGGATGAGCAGCAAATCCCTGACTCGGCTCAGAGCCTGCTCACTGTGAGAGCAGCCCTGTGGCACAGCTGAAGCACCCAAAGCCACGCAGATCCTGAGCAATCTCTGCTCCTCTCACCCACAACTGGGTAAAACTGAAGGCAGGTCAGACACCAGCTTTAGAGCCAGTTCAATCACAAGCACTTGAAAGGAGCCTCCAGAGAGCTCTGGGAGCAGAGGAAACAGCCCCACACAGGCAGGGAGGAGCAGCTATTTGAACAAGGCCACTGACCCGTCCCTCCCTCTGTCCCTGAGGTGTCCAAGAGCAGCAGAGCATCCCTGGGAGCAGCTCACCTCATTCCAGCTCTTTGGGAGCAGAGGGGCTCTCCCCTTACTCCTCACCACGAGATGCCCCAGTTTGTGAGGGGGAACATCCAAATACACCCAGAGCCATGGTGGAATGGGGTCACCAAGGCTGTGCAGTCCCAAACTGAGGTGTTTTTGTCCCCGTGAGTCAGCCAAAGCCTGGCTCTCAGCTCAGCTCCCCCCTCCCAGCGCCAGTCTCAGATTTTCCGTGAGCCTCAAGCAGCCCCAGGGATGCAGCGCTGAGGGAGGATGCCCTGGTGCCTCCCACCCTGCCTGTCTGGGACAGCCCTGCTGAACCCCCTCCCTGCACTGGGTACACAAAATCCCCACAGACACTGCAGTTACTTTTACAGCATCTCCACGACATCCATTCAGGGTTGTTGATCCCTCTGCGAGCTCAGGAGAGCTGTTGATCCTGCAAGTGCAGGATTATGGCTGGTCCCACTCCCCTCCCCGCAGCATCCCTTCAGCCCAGCATCCGTCCTGCACCTTGCAGAGAGGCAGGACTCTGCCTGGAAACCCATTTTCCTCAGCTCCACAAACCAGTACGGACATTACAGCTCGTAACACTGACCACAGGGGCTGCTCAAAGCCTTCCTCAGTGCAGCTCACACCCTCCCAAGGGCAGCTCTTCAGCTCCAAACCTCTCTCCAAACTCATGCTAAGCCTCCGGATTTCCAGAGTCAACATGGGACAAGCCAGAAGATAGAAATAGTCCCCAGGGATGCAACACAGCTGTGCTAATGAGCCAGAGGAAGTGTTGGATCTCTGGTCAGACCCTGTAATTCAGCTCAAGTGGCTGCTTCACCTCTGGCCTGTTGTCAGATCAACTTGTTAACCACAGACTGGGAAAGAGCTCCCTGCTTGCTCCCAGCAGGAGATTTATCTTTGGCAGGGGCTGAAAACGCCCCTACCCCCCTCACCTTTGATTGCAGAGAGGCCCAGAGATGCAGAGAGCTGAGCTCTAAGTTTGCCAGGTATTTCAAGATCTCACCTTACACTGGGAGAGGATTAGGGCTAGAAAAGAATTTTGTCAAGATTAAGCCAAACAAGTCAGTTCTTTTAAATCAAGTATAAGTTCTGGTGAAGCGTCCCCAGAGGGGTTTGGGCTGCAGGATTGGGTTTCTTGTCAGAGGAGATGGGCAGCACTGGAGAGCAGCTGAACTCTGTGTTCCTGAGCTGGGAAAGGTCCCCGAAGTCATGGATTGCCCTGGGAGAGGCCCTGCAGCCAACACCAGTGGATCCAGTCCAAGGTGGACGCTCATCCCAAATGCAATCCCTGAGCTGGCTCCCAGGATCCCAGTCCCACCAGGATGGGCTGGGATACGTCATACCATCGAGCAGGATGTAAAGAAGCTGAGAAACACCAGAATACTGTGGCCTTTCTGTTAACTCAAGTGGAAACACATTTCCTTTGATTATCTGAGTAATTTTCAAGGCTTTGTCTGATGAACTCTCACCCACTCTCCCTCACTGTCTCTGCGCCCATGGGAGACACGACTGAGTGGTTTTCCACAGGAATCAGGAGACACTGAACCCAAAGCAAGATCTGGGGGGGAAACAAAATTGTTTCCCCTCTGGGAATCTGGCAGAGTTCCTTCAAACAACACAGAGACCCTTCCTGCAGGCAGTGAGGAGCTCCAGTGCCAAGGTCCCACATGGTAAATCCACTCCAAAAATCTCACCCCGAGAACAGGCAGCTGCCAGGGATCTCCCACGGATCCCAAGTGTGGCACTGCATTGGTCACCAGGGTAGAACAAAGCCACCCCAAGCTCAGCTTCAGGCACAGCCAAGGAAAAACAATCCAGCATCCAGAAAATTAAACTTCACACCCTGGATACTTTGGAGAGGGAGTTGTTTGCTGACAGTGATCCTAAAACAGAGCTGGAAAACCCCACAGCGTCCTCTGGAGAGAACCACCTTCACCTAAAATCTTCAGCTGCAATCTCCAAAAAAAAAAAAAAGTGCAGTTGCACCCCGAGGACTGCCTGGCTTTGTTTTGTTGCAATACCAAACATCAGATCATTAATTAAAAAAAAAAAATTAAAGCAATCTGCACAGAAGATATGACAATGAGGATATTTAAACAGTGAAAAATAATGCCCCCAACTGAGCAGGGGTTGACAACAGGGGTTCCCATGATGCCTTTCCCTGGTCTTAAAATTACGAGCCAAACACAGTTGGAGGGGAAAAAGGGTTTTTTCCCTGCGTATTTTTTGCAGGCCCCTCAGGTGCAGCACAGCCAGGGGCAATGCCCCAGAGCACACGGAATGCACACCCACGGGCACTCGGGATCACATCCTGGGCCTCACAAATGAGCACATCCAGCAAAGATTCCCCAGGGAGAGGCTCCAGGGAACCCCCGCCCCAGGAACCTTCCCCTGGCTGGGCCCAGCTCAGGGTACAGGATGTGCTCTGGAGAGGCCCTTGGTGCCTGGGGCTCTCTGACCCCTCACTGCCAGCCTGCCAAGGTGTTTGGGCTCTTGGCTTAACAAAATATTAAGTCTAAGAATGTGGGCTCAAAGCACTAAGAATATAGAAAAATATATAAAAGGGGTATAAAAGAAAAGACAAAACATCATCATGACATCACCCACTACACTGGGAATTAGCTGTAGGAAAACCATGAGGAGCAGGGCACAGCAATGCCTCCATGCTGTTTCTTTTAGGATCAGGTGAGGGAAGGCTACAAAAATCCCAGCAAGTCATGAGAAGAACCTGCCGTGGGAAGGGAAACCTTCCACTATCCCAGGTTGCTCCAACCCTGTCCAACCTGGCCTTGGACACTTCCAGGGATCCAGGGGCAGCCACAGCTTCTCTGGTAACCTGTGCCAGCGCCTCCCCACCCTCCCAGGGAAGGATTCCTTCCCGATATCCCATTTTATCCTGCTTTTTGGCATTGGAAGCCATTCCCCCTTGTCCTGACCCTCCAGGCCCTTGTCAAAGTCCCTCTCCAGCTCTTCGGGAGCTCCTTTAGGCCCTGGAAGGTGCTCTAAGGTCTCTCCATGGCCACAGTGAAGAGGTGCTGAAGATCCAGAAGCAGAAATCCCAGTGTCAAGCTGTGGGCTCTGTGCTTCAGAGCAATTCATCTTTGCCACCTGTGTCACCTCCCATGCATCACCCAGGGCTCAGACTCAACACCTTCCCCGTGTACTTCAAAATAAGCTCATTTTTGAGTATTATTTTTTTTTGCTCATCAATTGACCTCTTCGAAAAGGATTTGGCCTTGGAAACATCAGTGGCTTGACCCTCCCCATGCTGGAAGGCTGCTCCACAGAAATTCTGAGAATTTCAACAGCAGACCAAGATTCTGGTTAAACTTCTGCCTGTTCCTCCCAGGACTGCCTCAGCCTGGACCATCAGGCAGGGTTTTAAGCTAAGCTCAGATATCTCTGTGGGCCTCTCAGTGCTTCATTCATGGCTAAGGGAAATCATCTGTTGCTCCATGTCACAAAAGCCACCTCCTGCTACAATCCATGGCCGATTTTGCTGCTTCACTCTCTTGAAGACTCCAAGAAGTTTTTCCAAGAAAGGAAAGTTTTGTTCCAATTGGGAAACTCCTCCATCCAGTGCGTGGCAAATGCAGAATCAGAGCAAGTTTCGTCCCAAACTCCATGACCGTGTGGCTGCCCAATTAATGCTATTTTAATCAGCTAGGCCAAATGAATCTGCTCATAAAATTCCTGCCAACTCCCATCCAGCCTGTTGGGAATCAGCAGGAATTGGATATTCCATGCTGCATCCCAAGCCAGCACAGACTCAGCATTACTGTCAGACACTGTTGAGTTTGCATGTTTTGTGGTGGATGGAGAGAAAAGATGTTTTCCTCTGTGTTCTTTCCCCCCCCAAAAAATTCAGGTTTTTTTTAACCTGTCATTTCTCCTTCCCCCAAAATCCTTCAGCGACTGAATTAACAAAATGCTCCCCACACCTTAGAGAAGAATCGTTTAAGATCACACCAGACTGGAAGGCTACAGAGCACATGCAGGAGCTGCCTGATCCATTCTGAAACAAGAGTTCCCGGCAAAAGCTGAGGGTAAAGAAATACAATAAAAGATCAGGATAGATTTTTCTCTATCAGCTCCAGCAAATCCTGTAACTGCTGTGTTTATCCACGGCGTCAAAATACTCCCTGTTCCACTTAGGGAAGTGCAAACACACGTTACAATAAAATGTAAAGCTTGCTGAGCTGATAAACTTCATAAGTGTGTTTTATGACAGTATCTGGAGAGATAAGGCTCATTAGCACTTACAGCCACCATCTGAAGGAACCTTAAAAAACACAGTTAAAAACAGGAGAAGAGGAAAGAAATTTGCATCTTGACGTCAGTAAGAGTTCCTAAAGGGTTAACCCTTTCCATAATAATAATAATAATCCTCGTAATTTCGGGGTCCTCTCAACTTGACCTGAGCTGGCTCCTGAGCTCTGGAAAAAGCCAGGAAAACAGGTCCCACCTGGCTCATGTTGGTCCAGGACCTGCAGCCACGTTCTGCAGGAGGAGCTGTGGCCCCCCAAGACCAGTTAAAAGTGCAAACAACAGGTCCTGTGCTCGAGGGCTCCTCAGATCGAGGAACCAAGTTGTATGAACACACCACAAGCCACGAGAGAGCTTTCTTGGCTGCAGATAGAAGGGGCTGCTTCAGTGTGGAGGGCAGCCAGAAACTCAGCAGCTTTCAGGTTGAAAAACTAGGTCCAGGAGACTTCTTGGATTGCTCCAACACCCTCCTGGAAGCTGGGAACTTGGGAAGTTTGTGTCGAACAGAAGGTTGCAGCGTGAACTCAGTGCCATCCCACCCCAGAGGGGTCTCTCAGGAGGCAGCTGGAACTACAGGGTCAGAAACTGAGAGAGAGATCAAGACACGCTTAATACATTAAGTCCTCTCCCCAACACCAGGGGAAGAGTTGACCCCTTGCTCTTCTACAGAACTCAGGTGGCCACAGAATCCAAGCCCTGAAGGGGCCACATTATTCCATCATTCTATGTAACTGGAGCAGAGAGCATCTACATGGAGCTTCTGGCAGCAGAAGTCCTCCCACCTCTGGTGACCCCAGAGTTCTGACGTTCAAAACTCTCCCCGCAATAGGGATATTCCAATTTAACATCTTCAAAATCCCCTTCCAACCTAACTCCCTCTTAGAAGGCATCAAGGCACAGGGATGCAACAGGAGACAGGGAAGGCAAATGCCATCTTCTGCTCTCCTGAGCCAAGATGTCCATGTCTCACCACCCCTGTGCAGCTCTGGACCACAGATGCCTCACACTATGGAAACCCCAGTGATGTTCACTGGGCCAGCACCTCCTCTGGCTGCCCAGCCAGCTCCATGATATCTTAAGCTCAGCTGTTTCCTCTGACTCAGATTTTCCACTAAAAAAATCTTGAGGACTGTTTAAATATCAGCAGTTATTAGGAATAACAACACTGCCAGCATGTCCTTAAATTAAGGGAATGGAATGGAGCATCCCTGGGCCAGGAATATCTACAAGAGAGCTGGGGAGGACTTTTTACACAGATAGATAATGATAGGATGAGTGGGAGTGTTTTAAAGTGAAAGAGAACTGGTTTAGATGAGGTATTAGGAGGAAATCCTTCCCTGTGAGGGTGGGGAGGGGCTGGGATGGAATTCCCAGAGAAGCTGTGGCTGCCCCTGGATCCCTGGAAGTGTCCAAGGCCAGGCTGGATGGGGCTTGGAGCAACCTGGAATAGTGGAAGGTGTCCCTGCCCATGGCAGGGGGTGGACTAGAAAGTCTTTCCCAACCCAAACCATTCCATCATTCTCCAAGAGGCAACTACACCAAGTCTGCCAGCACAGTGAATCAATCAGACAGAAAAATGAAGAAAGCAGCAAGAACTGACAAAACTTGCTCTGGTCAGAGAGATTCAGACTGAGCAGCATCACAGAGGCTTCTCCATGCAGTCTTCCAGGCTTTCCACTTAACTTCCTTCCCCTTTCCAATCCCACAGCCTAATTCAATTACCTGCCACTGAATAAGCCCTAAGGCGCTTCTCATTATCCCGATAAAGCACAAGGCCTTTAATTATTAAACACTCAGGGGCTTTTTGTGTTGGGGTTGTGGGGCTGGACTCCCTTTTCTGGTTGTCAGCAGCTTCTAGAAATCAAGTTAATCATTGACCAGGCCTTTCAGCAGGAGACCAGAGTCCTGTGGATTCCTGGTCTCTGGTTCTGCATCACCAGTCAGGCTAAAGGAAGTCACTGGCCTCCTGCTTTGCCAGGTATCTACTCAATATTCTCCTAACAAGCCATCTTCCCCTTCCAAGGCATCATTTACAGCTCTGGGAAAAAGAAAAATGCAATATTTGGACACGGAGGCTGCAACAATGCCCATCATTAACCTGAGTTCAGAGAGGAGCAGCTCCCAGTGAGGGAAACTGAGGCACAAGGCAGCAGTTCCAAAATATCAAGCAACGTGGTCAATCCATTATTTAAGCCAAAAAAATATCAATTCCTGAGTTAATGCTGCTCCATCCTCTGCAGGCAGGAGGAGCTTCCAGGCACTTTGCAGCCTGATTTGGGACTAATCCTGCTCCCCAGGGATGAAGGTGCAGGTCTGGCACAGCTGTTTTTCCCAATGTCCCTGGCTTTGTCACCACCCTTGTGGCACCTCATCAAATCCAGGGCCACTTCCAAGTGCATACAAAGCAAATGCTGCTTCTGGGCACGGGGCTCCCTTTCCAAAGGAATGGAGGTTAAACACTGCTTTGAGTTGACCCAGAGAGGCCAACTTCGGGCGAGAAGCCAGGCAGGACTCGCAGCAGTGACAATTCACCCAGCTCCAAAAAAAGCAAGGGAGGGGAAAAAAAACCCCACACCAACCAGGTAAACCCTTCCGGTTTTCCAAGGAAAACCCCAAATCCAGCACCTCAAACCCAGGAGAGCCGTGCAGAAGAGGCAGAATAAGAGGCAGAACGGCGCAGGGCAGGATGGCCAAGCCGCCCTCTCCGGCTGCTCCAGCTGTGTTTGCCTGCCTGCCGCATTCCTGCCCCGCCAGCCGAGGCCAGGTTTTGTTTTTTCTGGGTTGTGCAGGGAAGCTGGGAAGCAGCTGCTCCATCTCACACACGCCAGAGCCCGGCGGGCGCGTCTGCAGAGCCACCGCGGCCTGGCCAGGCCATGGAGGAGCGCGCAGGCCGCGGCCGCATGGCCCCACACCACCCTCCAGTGACAGGGACACGCACCCGGGACCCGCCACAGCCGGGCTTGTCCCACAGGCTGCACAAACAGGCGGCAGAGCCCGTGGGATTGCTTTTATTGGCGGTGACATTCCAGCCGACAGCACACGGAGCTCGGGAACTCGCAGTGACTTCTCGCCCCGCTCAGGAACCCATCCCGGAGCGCTCACAGCTCCTGAACGCCCCTTCAAAGTCCAACATTCCGCTCTTTTCTGAGTCGCTCTTCACAAAATTACAGCCTGAACGCCGAGGTTTCTATCCTACAGCAGAGCAGGGCACCTATTCTGCACCTGCCAAAGGGAATAAAAATACATCGCACTTCCCACACTGCGAACCCCACAGCGCAGCGCTCAGGAGTGGCGTGTTGGTAAATTAGGGCAAGCTATGCTTCCCCTCCCTCCCTCTCCCCCCCGTGAGCATTTGAGGGTTCCTGTTGCCTGCGTGCAGGGGACAGATCAGTTACATTTATGCAGAACATTGCAATCTGTCAATATAAACACTATGTAAGCATGAGCCTCTTGTAACATTACTACTGTCTTGACAAGTGTTTGCAGAGGGGGCAGAGCTGCTGCTGGGATCCTTCTGCTCCCAGAGGGAAAGCAGAGCAAATCCCAACCTGCAGGAAAAACACTTCTGCCAGCAAGATTTAAATAAATAAATAAATAAAGAGCTGCATCAAAACTGGATCTGAGTCTAAATCAGAGCCCCCAGAAATAGAGGGGAGGTTGATTTATGGCCTGGGTCACCTCAGATCCACGGAGCAGCCAGCTCAGGAAAGCAGCAGCTCCTACGGGCTGGTTTCCCTTCCCACCAGTACAGGACACAGCAGGATTGAAGTTCCTCAGCCTGCCTGTCACCCCAGCATGGCTAATCCTGTCATCTGCCACTTCCAAAGCCCAGGAGTGCAAGTCCCAACACAATTCCCAGATGCCGCTGTGGCATTTCCACCACCCCCAGCCACATTTGAGAGAGGAAAGGGAGGGAGGGGAGGTGCCCACGCCCAGAGCGTGTCAGGCACCGGGAAAGCAGAGCAGGGAGGAAAACTGAAATGCAATGCTTTCTCAGGGATCTCCCGGCAGTCTGGGGCTGCTCCAAACTCCCCCCAGCAGCCGGTTGGAATATGGTGCAAATTAGCGTTCAGACAGCCCAGCTGCACAGGCCGTGGCTGGACATAAAAGCAGCCTCACTTCTGGAGCAGCCAGTGCATCCCAGCAGGCTGACACCGATCCCGAGGCAATGCCTCCCCCTCTGGTGTAGGCTCAGCCTGGGACAGTCCGCCAGAGTCATCCTCCCCCAAAATTCACCCATCATCATCCTGATGTGCAGCTCTAAACGTACAACAAGCCAGCAGGGCTGTGCTCAGTTTTGCAGATGTGCTTTCTCCTCTCTATCAAGAAGTTTCTTATCAGACAAGGCTTTGGAGCTGTAGCATCACCACATCCCTGCAGCCAGGCTCCTCCAGCTGTTTGCCAGGATTTAGGGCTGAGCCAAATCCCTAAAAACCCCTCCTGAGCAGGTGCCTGCAAGGTCTCAGCTCTGCTCAGTGCTGCACACTAGCATCCCCTCAGGTCCTGTGGAGCAGCTCCAAGTCAGGCTGGCACCTGCTCCTCTCCTGCTCCAGGGAGGAGATCAGCAACACCCAGGCTGCCAGAATCCCCCTCAGAAAAAGGGAAAACATGTCCTTCCCTCCCTGGACCATCACCTTCAGCACATCTCCCAGTCAGGCAGCTTGGAATGGAAGAAAACAGCAGCAAGAGCCCTACCTGCGCCAAGGCTTTAACTCACACACACCCCCCAAACTCTGCTTCCAGAGGGCATTTATCCTACTTGGCTGCTTGTGCATCCCTCCAAGAACACCAGAGCCAGACTTCCAGGGAAGCAGCAGCCTCCAGCCATGGTCTTCCCAGCACAGCATCCCTTCCCGCCGCCCCCCGGGACAGGCACAGACATAACTCCATGCTGACACAATCTCGTTATCGTGTAACCGTGCCCCGTTTCTGTCCCCGGGCACTAATTCCCCACCAGGCCACGCATTTGGAGATACGGAATTCTTTCCCTGAAATAAGACATTGGGGTTGTGGGGGGGAAGGGATCATCCACAGCTGTCCCTATCCCCCTGCAGACTGCGGAAGGGAGCAGCCAAGCTGCAGCCACAGCGTGACATCTGCTTAGCACAGCCTCGCTCTGTGCCCCACCACCTCCTCCACAGGGATGTCAGCACCCAGAGGGGCCAGCAGGCCACCAAAAGGTGGTTTTGGTGATGCCTTGGGCTCGAAAGAATCATCCCTTCCCCTGCCTGGAGGGTGTGTTTTAGCTCAGGTGATGCAGCCAGGTTTTAGCAAGGATTTATCAGAATGACCAGATGTGCTGCCTCACCTGGAGCACCTCCTCCATGCACGCGGCGCAAGAAAAAAGATCAATACCAGCCTTCCCAGGGCACATGCAGTGACATGGAGCTCTGCAGGAACATCCAGCAGGCACAATTTCTTTCCTTATCAATGGAGAGAAGGGCTCAGCCCTTCAACACACACTTGTTGGATTTCACTGTGGATTATCAGGACCTGGGATCTCAGCACTGCCTATTCCCAGTGTCCCCAGCAGCTCAGCAAGTGCAACCTCTGCCCGAGGCCTCTTAGAAGAACAAAGAGGGGATCAGCAGCAGATGCTGCTCCTTCACTGGGGCTTTAACCAGAGACAAGGATGCTCTGTAATGGAAGTAAACTCCACTGCACACCACAGCAGCCCTGCAGCGCTTGGAGTGCACATCTGGCTGGGTGCACATCTGGCAGCATCCCCTCTCCTTATTGCCAGGGAGGGAGTCTCAAATCAGAAACAGCAGCGGCACAGAGACAGAATAACCCAAAGAGGTCAGGACAGACAGCAGACACTGCCCTTGGATCAGGATGTCCCTTCTTAAGTTAAAACCTCCACCAGCCAGGAGAGAAGTCCCAGAAGGCACGGGAACGAGTTACCTGCTGCTCCAGAGCAGATACCAGCACGGCAGGGATTAATAGGGGAGTTACGGCCAAGCTCCTTCCAAAGCCTGTCAGTCCCCAAGGCACAATTCAGCTGCACAGTGCCGGTGGTCCTCGGCAGACACATGAGCCAACGGGCTGGGAACAGCCCTCTGCGCACTGCCGAGGCAGAAAAGGGCTTTTCCTAAAAACCTGCACACACAGGACAGGCTGTTTCCTTAGAAAACCAGCCCCAGCAGCAGGAAGTGAAACGGTTCTGAAGTTGGAAACAGAAGATGTAAGTAGCACTGTTTGGAAAAGTTTGCCAGACCACAAGCAATGGACAAGCCTCAACACCAGGATTTGTTTTACTGGAAAGAAAGGGGGGAAAACCTCAAGTCTGCTAAAACATTCTCCAGGGCTGGTCCAGTGGCTCCTACCAGTGGTCACAACACAACATCCCCAAAAAAAAACCGGGGGAAAAAAAAATAAAAAAAGGCAAGAATCACCACTCTTGTGTAAACTTACACCAAAACCTCTTACACAGGTGCTCGCGTCCCACTCCCCTCTCAAACCGCCAACATTTTGGGACAAACGGTTTAAAATTGAGGCTAAGACGCAGCGACACCCCACACAGCGCAGAGGCAAAGCCCCGCACGGAGCTGAGTCCCCGCGACGCGGCTGCGGCGGGCGTCGAAGAGGAAGGGGGCGCGGGTTGATTTGGCTCCCCCAGCTCACCCCAGGGAGCTGGGAGAGCGGGATAAGGGGGGATAAAAGCAGCGGGACCGGGGNCGCGCACAGGTGAGCGCCGGGGATGCGGCGCCCGCGCAGCGCCCGCGGAGCGCCCGGACCGAGCCCCGCACCGCCCCGCGCCGCCCCGCACCCCTCCGCCGAAACAACCAACGCGACGGCAGCACCCGCCTGCCTGCGCCTGGTGTTGAAGCACGCGCTCAAACTGCGGGAGAAACGGAGTTTTTAGGTGTTGTCCCGTGCTGGAGGGGGTTACAGCCCGCGGCCGGTGCGCTGCGGGTCCGCTCCGTGCCGGTCACCCCCGCGGGGCGCGGGGGAACCGAGCGCTCGCTCGCCCTCGGCAGCTCCTGCCCGCGGCTCCGGGGCACAGCCCGGCAGCTCCCGGGGGCTGCGACCCGCGGCTCCCGGAGAGCTCGGCCCCACTGGCAAATCCAAGGGGATTCCGGGCGCCCGGCTCCGAGCGCCGGGACGCGGGACAGCCGCGGGCACGGCGCTGTCGCTGCCCCTGTCCCGGGCCGGCTGTCAGCGCCCGCGGGAGGGGATGCCCGCACCCACCGCGGCACGGAGGGTGCCCGCAGGCGTACGGCAGCATCCCCACCTCGGGCGGGACGGGCAAGGCGCAAAACTCCGTCAGCATCAAAATAAAAAGAAACAAAAAACAAAAAAACAAAAAAAAACAAAAAAAAACCACTCAGGCAAAAGTTAAGGAGCAGGAGCGGGGGCACGGGGCACCTACCCGAAGTAGGCGGCGGAGGGCCGCGGGGCGCAGGCGAGCAGCCCTAGGAGCGCGCAGGAGGAGAGCCATCCCAGCAGGACGTGTCCATCCAGCATCTTGCAGCGGCGCCGGCGCTGCTCATCTCGTTCTGAGTGAGATGGGCAGTCGTGAGAGGGGTGCGTGTGCCAGGGGTGGGTGTGCAAGGGCTGGGTGCCAGGGATGGGCGGTCGTGCAAGGATCAGGGCAGCTGTGCGAGGGGTGGATGTGCCACATCTGGGCAGCTGTGCAAGGGTCAGGCAGTCGTGAGAGGGCTGGATGTGCCAGGGGCGGGCAGCTGTGCAAGGGCTAGATTTGCCACCTCTGGGCAGTCGTGCAGAGGTTGGATGTGGGAGGGCGCAGGCAGCGCACACTCGTGTGCACACCCACGCTGCTGTGAGCGGTGCAGGGACAGGACACCGAGCGCCCCGGGTGGGAAGCAGTTAATGCTCTAAATGTCACCTTTCTGGCCGGGCTCGGTGGCAGCGTTTTTCCAGGTCTGACGACGTCACTGTCATCGTCATCCTGGAGGTAATTCCAGCAGCCAAGAGCAGGAAAGTTCCCGTCCTGAGCGTGTGTGTCACGCTGCTGAGCCACCCCGTGTCCCCGTGGGCACAGACAGGAGGACACTTGGCACTGGGCTCTCATCTCAAAAGCCACCATCCCCGGGGGTTTAAGCTCAGCCGCACAGAGCTGTGCCCAGCAGGTGGCATTTGGCTGTGTGATGAGCAGCAAGACCCTTGGGTGCTCAGAGTGGGGTCATCGGTGTTTCTGACCCCCAGAATCTGTGGCCAAACCAATTCAGGAGCCACACAGGGAATGGTTTAATGGGGATGAACCTTTTGTCCTGGAATAGCTCCTGGAGTGACACTGGGAGCTCGGTGAATTTATTCTCACTTCTGACTGTGCCCTCGGGCATTTCCAGTCTTCCCAGCATTGTGAAAACTGTGTGGATTCTGCTTATTTTTGGGGAGGGGAGGGGAAAGATTTTTTTTTATTATTTTTTAATGCATAAAACATCTCAGCCCAGTTCCTGACCAAATATTTGCCAAAAAACAAGCGGCCTTGTGGAAGAGCACCATTCAAAGCTTCCCACATCCACCTGGGTGTGGGATGTGGGGGCTCCCACTGTGGCTCTGCATCAGCACCCCTTGGGTGGGGGCTGAAACTTATTTGGGGTGGGTGTCACATCCAATCCAGCTTCCTCAAATCCCCGTGATTCACCAGTATCTGGGAATATCTTCCTTATCCCAGTGGTTGGGGTGAAGTGGCACCGAGTCACCCAGGGGTGCTGGGGGTGAGAAGCCACCAGAGCCTGGCAGAGGCCAGAGCAATATTGCATTAAAGCCCCATCTAGAGGCCTTTCCTCGAGGAGAATTTGGAAGACAGGAGCAGTGCTGGGGTCATGTTGGGTGCCCTTATCCTGCCACCCGAGCTCTTCCAGCTTGGGAAAAGGCAAGGAAGGGCTGTAGGTGGAGGGCAGGACAAGCAATGTTATCACTGGGAGGCTTTGCCTGAGCGTTTCTCTGGTGGAAAAAGCAGGTTAAGAGTCATTTTCCACCACATCCCTAAGAAGCTGGTGATCCCAGCACGTGGAAGGAAACTCCGGTTCCTCCAGGCAGCCCCGAGGCAGAGCTGTGGGTCATGGAAAGGCAGTGAGACCCTCGCTGTTACTCATTTTCTCTGCCCACAGCGAGGTGCCGGACCCGAGGTGATGCCCTGGGCCTGTGTGACTCTTTCCAAAGTGAGGCAGCACTAAAAATAGTCCCCACTTCTGCTTCCAGCCAGGGAAAAAGGGAAGCCCAAGCAGGCAGTGACTGCTCCGGGGTTTTGCTGCTTGTCGTGCCTGGGGACCATGGATGCAGCATCCTCCTGGGACAGCCTTGTGGCTTTCAGGTCCCTCAGGAATCCCTCGGGTGACATAAATCTCGGTGTTTCGACTCAGAGCAGTGGCCTTGGGCGGTGTCCCCACCGCCACCGACAGCAGAGGGCAGTGCCACATAGGCGCAGTGCCACGGCTTTGGAAGTGGGAATTTTTCCGTCCGGGATGGAGGGGACACAGCAGAGGCAGGGGGAAGCAGCCAAGGAGTTTGGTGGTTTAAGTGGCAATTCCAAAGGGTCATCATTGTCTTCTTTGGGATCAAAAGATGCCGGGTGCAGGGATAATGCTGGGCAAGGAGCCCCGGAGTGGTTGTCACCTCTGGTGTGGCACCAGCACAAACCCTGTGTCCTCCCCCTAATCCCACCCCACCGCTGAGCTTTTGGAATGAGCTCCTGCCCACAAAGCCGTTGTGGGAGTGACTGTGAGGATCCAAGTCTAGAATCCTGCAGAGGGTCCCGACATCCCACTCCCGGTGCCAGGGTGAGCCCCGTGTCCCAGCCCTGTGGGTGACACTGTCCCACGGCAGCTCAGGTGACAGGATCCCAGCCAGCACTGCTGTGTCCACCCCATCAGGCTCTTCCCAGGGGGATCTTGAGGGAGACTTCAAGTTTTCCTGCTCCATGACTCGGCTCCCTGAGGCTTCCCCATCCCAGAGGAGCCCTCACTCCTATCCATGTGTTTTTTCCAGAGTCCCCGTACATCATTTGGTCAGGGCTCCCCTAAGGCTTTGCTCCGGGGGTTTTTCTCTGCAACACCGGGTTCCACCCACCCTCCCACCATTCCCTCGGGAGAGCTCGGGATTTTGCCCATGGAAGTCTCTGCATGAACCCAACCTCTCCCGGGCAGCGACTCCAGCTCGGCGGGGCGATTGACTCACAGCAGGGTGAGAGGGAAGGAAAATACCCGTGAGCTCATCCCGCTCATCCCTCACTGCCAGTCCTGCATGGGTTCCCCACCAGATATTTGGCAGCGACTCCCAGGCTGGAGTAACCCAAGCGCGGCAGCGAGAGGTGGGGACCTCACCAGCCTTGGGCTGGGCTGGGTGTCCGAGGCCGTTCCCGGGATAGCTGAGAAGCCTCCGGCGGCGCTTCCTCCCGGCAGATCCCTCCGAGAGCAGCCACTCACATTTCCCTTCCTCGCTTTCCTGAATTAGAAGTGGGCCTGGCATTTCTCTGCCCTCCGGACGGAGGCTGAAATAACAGACAAGGGCCGGGAACGCCGCCTGCCCACGGGACAGCGTTTGTTCCACCGGGATCACGCTGCAACCCTTCCCTGCCACCACCTCCTGCATTTCCAAGCACTCTTTTTTCACCATCACGTGGACTTCCAGGGTGTTTCCTCTCTTCTAGTGACCACACGTGGGCTGGCAGCCAAATTCCAGCTTCTTTTCTATCAAGAGTCACCTTGGGGACAGCTCTGAGCTGCAGCCACTGGTGCTGTTGCACCTCCATCCCTTCCCTGGGTCAGTGATTCTGAGGGGGGAACATGTGATCAAAACATGCCTGCTCCTTTCCGCTGGAATGCTGAGAGCCAGGCTGAGAGCATCCCTGCTTCCCCAGGGCTCTGGGTCGTGCAAATCACTGGAATTAGGAGCAGCGTGGCCCTGATCCCCATTCCTGCCTCTTCCCACTTTTCCAAGAATAGATATGGAGTCAGTTTCAGTGTTATGGAACACAAAGCAAATGAGAGCAGTTTTCCATCCTGGAGCCCCCCTTTCCATGCAGAGCAGCGCTGGATGAGGGATGTGGGGGTCATGTAAGGCTGCAGAAGGTGTGGAGCCACCAGCTTTCCCTCTGGGATCCATCTGGCATCCATCTGGAATCCATGGACTTAAAGTCATGGTTATTGGGCTGCAGATGTTCGAATTTCCCTTGCTCCTCTGTAAATCTACCCCAAAATGGGGCAATCTGGTGGAAACAGAGTCAGCCAGGGCACCAAGCTGGTCCAAATGACCCCCAGCAGGGCCCCTCCGATCTCAGCAAGGTGGAGGTTTCCCTAAACCTCCCTCCCCTCAGAGATCCCCTCCCTCAACTGATAACAGGAGTCAGAATAAAATAATTTGAAAGCATCCCATGCAAGAAGAGAAAGGGGTGACTTGTAGGATTTTTTTTCCCTTTCCCTCTAATTTAGGAAGCTGCTGCTTCCAAGTTAAACAGAAGGAAGCACCAATTCTTCATCTTTTTGTGTGAATTGAGCTCGAGGTAGCTGCACAGACCTTCAGAAAATCACGGAAGCGTAAAATGGTTGGGAGGGAACTTAAAGCTCATCAATTCCCACCCCCTGCCATGGGCAGGGACACCTCCCACTATCCCAGGGTGATCCAACCTGGCCTTGGACACTTCCAGGGATCCAGGGGCAGCCACAGCTTCTCGGGGAATTCCAGCCCAGCCCCTCCCCACCCTCCCAGCCAGGAATTCCTTCCCAATATCCCATCCATCCCTGCCCTCTGGCAGTGGGAAGCCATTCCCTGTGTCCTGTTCCTCCATCCCTTGTCCCCAGTCCCTCTCCAGCTCTCCTGGAGCCCCTTTAGGCCCTGCAAGGGGCTCAGAGCTCTCCCTGGAGCCTTCCCTTCTCCAGGTGAACATTCCCAGCTCTCCCAGCTCCAGGGCAGAGGTGCTACAGCCCTGGGAGCATCTCCATGACCCTCTTTTTCTCTCTCCTTGCCTCTCTTCTGGTCCAATCCTTTTCTCCGGCACATCTCTTTTTACTGATGCTTCCAAGAGCTGGCAAATTCTTTTTTAAAGTACCTAAAAAGGGAATTTTTTTGCCTCCTGCTTCCGTGCACACCTTTCCTGAGTTGTGCTCTGCTTTTGCAAAGCTTTTCCTTCACTACATCCACACCATCAGAACAACCCCTCTGAGCAAACCCAAGCAGGAATTCTTCACGTAGAGATCACCTTTCCACTGGTGATTTCATGGAGAACCATGGACTTTATAGTCTGCACCAGAATGATTTTTAATACAATTAATCCCAGCACAAAATTGGCTCTTTTTTGTCTTTATGACAACCAGACAGGTCAGGAATTGAGGGGTTTTGTGAGGCAGAGCTGCAGGAGGGATTTTTAGTTCTGAAGGAGCAGTGCCAAGGAAGCAGGGGTTCCCCCCACCTTCTGAAAACACGTGGATTAGCCAGCCTAATTTGAGGGATTGTGAGGGCAATTGTAAAATTGCCATTTCCTTATGAAAATCAGGTGGAACAGACAGACCTGGATTTATGCACAGTGAGGGAGAAGCCCCTGTGTGAGCTCAGCACCTCCTCTGAGCTGATTAATTCCATAATAAATAANTTATTTCCATTCCAAATAATAAATAACACATAATACATAATTTATTATAATATAATAATAATATAATATATCTAATAATATTAATACTATTAATAATAATAATATAAAAATAATAAATAATAACATAAATAATAAATCATAAATATGAATAATCTGAGCTAATTAATTCCATTATAGTGCCAGCCCTGAAATATTCCCCAGCTGTGACACTCCTGGGCTTACTGGGGACATACTGGAGGTGGCAGGAGAGCAACTGGAGGGGAGAAATCAAGAAATTGAGGTTGTGGGGGCAGGAATTGGGGGAGCAGAGGGACACTCAAGGGTTACAGGGAGGGTAAATATCCCCATACCCTCTGCAGACCTGCAGGGGACAATGACAACCCTGCTCCTCCAGGACCTCTTGTTTACCTCACCCCGGGGGTGACGGTGACCTGTCCCTCTGTCTTTAAGGTCACCCACCTCTGTCTGTCTGGGACTGATGGCAGTGGCCACGGAGATGCCCAAGTCAAGGCTCTTTGACCTCGAACAAACATTAAACCACTTGACAGCACTTGAGAGGGGAGAGGAGAGATGAGATGTGAGAAAAGAGGGAAAGGAAAAAAAGGGGGAAAAGAGTAGAAAGTGGGGAGTAGACGCTGTTTTTTTGGAGTTCAGCTGTCCTTGGCTGTGGTCACTGTTGTCACCTTGGAGAGAGGTAACAGAAACCTCTTTAAATCTCTGCAAATTAATTTCTGGTTGAGGTTTTGTAACAGTTTCCAACCATCTCCATTGTCTGTGGGTGCTGCATTCCACCACGGGGGTTTTTTTTGGGAGTTCATCTAATTGATTACTGCTCTGATAAAATAATTCCAATTAAAAAATCCTCCCTCCACTGGCTCCAATGTGGAAGGACAGAGTTTGATCCATTTTTAACACAGCAAAGAACAAAAAATCATAAAAATGGTGGATAAATAGTAGATGAGGAGCAGGTGTGGGCAGTGCTTTTTACTTTTTTTCTTTTTTTTTTTTTTTTTTTTATATA
>VZRO01000108.1:324252-351147 GCA_013397915.1 Daphoenositta chrysoptera | reverse complement strand
TTTTGTTTGGTTTTGTTTGTTGGGTTTTTGGTTTTGTTTTGTGTTTTAATAGTGAATTTTCTGGGAATAGAGATTGGCAGGGAAGAGAAGATAGCCAAAAAATCCACGCTGAAATTCCATGGGTGGCACAAAAGGTGGGAGAAAATTTTTATGGGGAAAAAATGAAAGTAGCCTCAAGGCAGGCCCAAAACATCAACAGATTTCCTTGGATATTTCAAAATATGACCTTTTGTCTGCAAATTACACAAAATTCCCTGTGTGCAAAGGAAAGGCTGGAAAGGGTGGAGTGAAATGCCCTCAGAAGGGAACAAAACTCCCATGGATGTCATGGGCTGAGCCAAAAGGACATCTGCTGTTCTCCAGTTTCATTTTTTGCTGGAAAGCCTCGGGAAAAAAAAAATACCAAACTCCTTTGGGTATTTCCAACCTACCCAAACTTCCTTCTGTCTCCCTTTTCCAGCCTGTTTTTGGGTTCAGCCTGTCCCTTTGGAGACCCACATTGTCCAAGGCCACTCCCCAGCAGCTCTTGGATGGCAGCAGAGTCCCCAGGGATGTGTCCTCCTCGTGCTCCTCCATCCTGTGGGCAGCCACACTTATTCCAACAAAAATGGGAAAAGTGCTGCTCCTCGGTCCCTCCATTCCCTGTCCGAAATGCTGGAGAAAAATGAAGTTTTCAGGGTTTTTTTAAGGAATTTCTCCGGAGCTGTTGACAGTTGCTGTGGCTCAAAACGTTGGGGTATTTCTAGGACATTTACCAGGGGAGTTATTCCCCGAGTCCACCGTCCCTCCAAGCCTTTGGGGATGAGCAATCCCATCTCACGGAATGCTGAAGGAAAAGGGATCCAGCAGAGAGATCTGGCAGCCCTTCAGCTGCAAAACAGCCAGAAACAAACGGAGCAGAAATATTTTTGTAGCCACAACATCAAGCCCACCCATCGAAAGTGTGTCGGGGATTTTCCAGCCCTGCTGAGAACTCTCTCTCTTTGCTTTTATTTTTAGAGGACGAGTGATGCCGGTCATGTTATTTCACTTTTTTTGGACGTTTTGTGCTAATAAAAGTGTTTTATTTCACAGTGTTTTGCTTTCTTTGAAATTGGGCTCATGATTTCCTGCTGGAACTGAAATGTCATTGTCTTGAAGGTTGTCATCTGTCTGGTCCTCAGCCAGAGTGTCTGGGAGCTGGGTGTTGTCACCTGGCTTGGTTTGTGAGCACGGCCAGGTTTTGGCCAAGCTAGAAGAAGGTTCCTGTGAGTGATTCCCTGCTCCTGTGAGTAAAATGAGCCTTTTGAAAGAAAACTCATGTTCAAAAGTCCTTTTAACAAGGGCCTGGAGTGAGAGGACAAGGGGGAATGGATCCAAACTGACAGAGGGGAGGTTTAGGTGGGATATTGGAAAGAAATTCCTCCCTGTGAGGGTGGGGAGGGGCTGGAATGGAATTCCCAGAGAAGCTGTGGCTGCCCCTGGATCCCTGGCAGTGTCCAAGGCCAGTCTGGACAGGGCTTGGAGCACCCTGGGATAGTGGAAGGTGTCCCTGGGTGGAACTGGATGATCTTTAAAGTCCCTTCCAACCCAAACCGTTCTGTGATTCTGGAGTTTCTCAGTGTATTTTTTTTTTTGCTGCCCTACCCATCTGCTGCCCGTGGTTTTGCCTCCCTGCCCAGCCAAAATACTGCAATAATCATTTTACAAGTTCCAGTTGCTGCTCAAGCTCTTGCACACCTCATCCCAGCCTGCTACATCCCCGAAATCCTTCCCCACTTGTTTCCAGCTGAGCAGCAGAACAAAAATTCCAGCTCTCAGCAGGTAACTCACAGCTGGGGGAAATCTGAATATCTCTGGGGCCTTCTGTTTTCTCTGTCACCTGTTGTCTTCTGTCTTAGCTCAACACCAAATCCCGCTTGGGAGACAACCTGAAGCCTTGGAATCTTGGGGCATCCCAGTTTCTGTGCCCACAGGGCTGGATGAGCCCAGAGTCCAAGGCTGTGTTGTCTGCTGGATGTTTGGGGTGTGATATCACCATGTGGGAGGTGTGGATAGTTCGGAGGCAGAGCAGTGGGAAGCAGGGCCCACCCCAGGGGAAAGCGGGGATGGATATGCAGACTCCAGGGCAGGATACTCATCCTAGAGGTACCAACTGGGTCACCCCAGATCTGGCCCAAAATCCAACTGCTGTCATGTATTTGGTGAATCTGCCAAGGAATTTTTCAAGGAATTTGTGTGGGGAAGCAGAGATGAAGCTCAATATGTAGGAAAGTTCATCCTCATTTGTTTCAAATAAATGGTTTTTTTTCAAAGTTTCAATTCAGCAAATGACAGAGTCATCAGGGTTGGAAGAGACCTTCATCCACTCCAACCACAAACCCAGCACCACCCCAAAACTGGATCTCCAAGAGCCACAAATGCAGGATTTTCACCCTTTTTTTCACTCTTCTTCCCAGCCCCAAAAGAAATCTTTTGTGCTCTGTTTTCATATTCACTGTACTAAAGAACTTTGGAAATCTGAGTCAAATGCAACTCCAAGGATCTCTGCCCTTGGGGGACTTCCTGTTCCAGTATTCCTGGGAAGCCTGAGGTGCCCCAAGGAATATTCCATGTACCAAATGTACACATTGCAGAACATCCCCCCAGTCTGTATCCATGTACTAACCTTGGAAGGGGGAAAAAAAGAGGGAATCTTCCCATCAGAGTATCCAGTTTCCATGTCACATCCTGGTTTTGATGACATCCAGATAGAAGAGTTCTCTCCTTTGTATTATCACATCGCCAGTTTTCCTTCTCTTTTGAAATCAGAGAGTTGGGAAATCCTTTTCCCTGATTTTTCCAGTGACACCCACCAAGGAGAATGACAGGGAATAAATATGGGACAGCTGAGCATGAATGGACCCAAAACAAAAGTCCTGGAACTGGATGGTCTTTCAAACACCAGAATGATGGAATTAGATGGTCTTTGAAACACGTTAGATGGTCTTTAAAACACAAAAACATGGGCTCTAAAACACACATCCAGATAGAACTGGGTGGATTTTAAAACACAGGAGTGATGGAACTGGATGTTGTTTAAGGTCCCTTCCAACCCGAGCATTTCAGTGATTCTGTGATGGTTTGGTTGGGGATGAATCTGACAGACACAGCCAGGATGGGATGGAACACCATTATCCCCAAACAAATGCTCTAATTAGTAATTATTAGATAAAGAGAAATTGTTAATTCTGTCCCATGTGTTTGGCCAGATGAGGAAATCTGGCTGATCTAGGAGCTCCTGAATTCCCACACGGCATTCCTGCAGCATGCCAGGGAGGCTGGAAAACGAGTGGCAGCTCCTAAGCCTCACAAGGTTTGATCCAAAGCATGGATTTGGGCAAGATCACCTTCCAAGGTCAGTACAGGGCAGATGGAAATGTGGGGAGCAGCGGCCCCGGCACGGGGTTGGCTGCGTGAGAGCCCAAACCGAGTCATTCCATGGCAAAATCCGCCCGGCTCTGTTGGAGAGGCACTTCCAGGATGGACAGGCCGGGCTGGTTTCTGTATGGAACCCATTGTTCAGCGGAGCAGAGGCCTTCCTCTCTGGTTAATGGCTCAGCAAAGTGTGTTGCTTTAATGGTTAATCATCTACTCACAGTGTTCAGCGAGGAAAGCCAGGCAGATAATGCCCCTGGCCTGCGGTTCATGTGACAGGCTGACTTCCCGGCGGGAGCAGGGAAAGGATTTCACACTGGGACAAGGAGGGAGAGGGAAAATGCCGGGCTGGGAAGCTCTGGAGGTTACAACGTGAGCAAAACCACACATAAATCTGTATGTGTCTGTATATGCACACATTGCATGCCAAGCAAAAACGTGTGTAGAGCAGAAACACACAGAGATCCACATAAAATGACTATTTCCACCCCACATGATTTTCCAACAGTTAAATGAGCTGATTATCAATCAGATATCACAGAATCAGAGAATGGTTTGGGTTGGAAGGGACCCTACAAGTCATCTGTCCATGGGCAGGACACCTTATCCTAGAGCAGGTGGGATGATTCCACACAAATGGCTGTGAGCTCCCAGGCAAAACTCACTCCAAACTCTTCTAGCAGCAATCCAGACTGAGGGCCATCACCATGCAGGATTTCAGGGTCTCAGCATTATCTCCTCTTACTCTGTTCACAAGTCCTTGCACATCTCACCCTGCACCTGAACTGGTCCATCAGAGATGTTGTGGAGTCAGGGGCCCCAGTTCTACTCACAGGTGTAATTTTGGAGGTGTCTCTTGCTTGGACATGTCTAACACAGGGAATTCACCACTATTTCAGTTCCTGGAAGAACTTGGAATCATTAAGGTTGGAAAGCCCTCTGAGATCATCAAGTCCAACCATTCACCCAGCACTTCCACATCCACCTGAACCATGTCCCCAAGCCCCACATCTGTTGTGTCCCTTGGGACACCTGTCTGATCACCTGGACTCATCCACATGAGAAATCAGAGTTTGTCAGTGTCAAGGAAGAAGCCTCTGGGTCAAACTTTCTCCCTTAGTTTATTCAGTAAATATAAAACTTCATTATTACATCCTGACCTAAACATCTCCATGTGACAGTGACAAACGTGCACTTTCACCCCAAGTGCAGGGGCAGGCACTGAGCTTTTCTCTCTGTGACAGTGACAGGACACAGGGAATGGCTGGAGCTCTGTCAGGGGAGGTTTAAGTTGGATATCAGGAAAAGGTTCTTCCCCCAGAGGGTGCTGGGCACTGCCCAGGCTCCCCAGGGAATGGGCACATTCCCAAGGCTGCCAGAGCCCTGGGAGCGTTTGGACAATGCCCTTAGGGATGCACAGGGTGGGATTGTTGGGGTGTCTGTGCAGGGCCCAGTGCTGGAATTGATAATCCTTGTGGGTCCCTTAAAATTCAGGATATTCTGTGATTCTACGATTCACCCCATTTTGACAGGAGTCTGATTCCACACATAATCAAAACTAAGCATCCAACTCCACTCCCTTGAAACTGTCCCTTCCAGAGCATCTCTCCCCTCCCACAGGGAATCGATAGGAGCAAACACCACCCCCAACACACTGGGAACATGTCCTTTATAACTCCCTTGATCCATTCCCAACTCCCTGAGCAGGATATAACAATTTTCCTATCTCCTAAAACACACAGCCCGGCCACCCAACACCGGGAAACAGCACCCAAGAGGGAAAAAGTAGAGACACCTCAGCCACTCAGGGCTGACAGACCAGAGCCAGGACTGCCCTCAGCAGCCTCGAGATCCGTGTGACTCAGCAGGGTCAACACACTTCAAGTCCACTCCAGGAACAGCAGCCTTGACTTTTTGTCATCACCCCAGAAGGAAAGAGGCAGGAGGAGAACGGTCTGCAAACACACGGAGTGTTTGTTCCTCCCCGGAGGATACTCGACACTTGGGAAGCACTTCCAGCCTTCCAGGGCAGGGATGAGTAACCTTTGAAGTGCGGGTTCCCTCCCCACCTGGAGAGGCTCCACCAGCGCCGCAGCCTCGCCGGATTCTTTTGTCATTGATTTTGTTGTTGTTAAGCAGCAAACGCTGCACAGGGGAGAGGTCGTGGCCATCAGGCTGGTAGGAATCAGCAGTAGGAATTAGTCCCTGTCTCCAGGGGAAAAATGTGCTGAAGGTTCTAAAATCAGGGGGAATGGGACATGTTTCTCCTCGGGGAAGGAGAATGAGATGAACACAGGCAGCCTGAGCTGGCAGGGATCTTTTTGCCCTGGGACCAGGCAGGAACTTCTCCACATGCCCTTGTGCCAGAGGTTTTGCACTCCTGGAGGAGTCTGTGGGACAGTGCCTACAGCACAGTACTGCAGATGACAATAATCATCTGGTATCATTATAATCAATAATCATCAATCATAATCACAATGAAAATGTATATTTATTTATTTATTATAAAGATATATGTATTCTTTATTTATTTTTATTTATTTATTATATATAATAAAATATATAACCATTAAAATAATAATCATACCAATAATTGCAACTATAGACAATAATAAAATAAAAATAACAACAACAACAATAACAATAATAATAATAATAATAATGTCATAATCATCAATCATAAAGGTAACTCACTGCCCTGTCTGAAATATCCAGCCTTGCAGACAACAAAATAAACCCAATATCAAAGGGTAACAGGGACAACAAGTCAGAGCCCTCTCACCCCACAGTCCTGGATCTGACCCGTTTTAGGACCCCATCCTCATCCCAGCACAGGAATCCACCTGTTCGCCCTAACAAAATTCCTTTCTGCTGCTCCAAAGGAGGATGTGGCCGCTCTGGAGAGGGTCAGAGCTCAGGAGCTGAGATGAAAAGAGCTCTCAGGAGATGCCCTGTGAGGGGCAGTGGAGGGACAGCCTTGTTTGGTGTAGGTGATGGGGTCACCGTATCCACTGGCACTGCTGGGAGCAGAGGGAATAAACTTCTCCAGAGGGGAGGGAAAACAGGCTCCAAATGCAGTGCCACAGGCTGGAGTTAAACATTAGTGTGACCTGTCTGCAGGCCTGGCTGGCAGCAGCAGGGACAGGGCTCGGGCATGGAGGGGTCACTCAGAAACCACCAGCCTGCCTTCCAACCCCAGGAACCTCAGGATACCCAGAAAACTCACCCAGGAGCTAAAATTCGCCCTGGCAAATGGCAGAATAACAAAGAGCATTTTACTCAAGGGAGAAAAGACAAAATAGCTCCTCTTTCTCAAGAGAGAAATGCAAAGTAACACACAAAAACCCTCCTCAGCATAAAAATTTACCCTATTTAAAATAAACACAGTTCCCACCTGTTCGTCCCCTCTGTTTCAGCTCAGCTCCTCTCCATCCGATCCCAACAAACCCTCCAGCCTTTGGGATCTCATCCCCCTGGAAGACACCTGTGATCTGATTGCTTTGATTTCAAGGCTTTCCTACCAGGCTGATGTTTTTTACTGGGAATCCAGGAAAAACCTGTCTGAGGAGGACCTTAAAGGCACGCTCACGCCTGGTACAAAATCACAGAATGGTTTGGGTTTGAAGGGCCTGAAGGATCATCTCGTTCCATCCCCTGCCATGGGCAGGGACACCTCCCACTATCCCAGGTTGCTCCAGCCTGGCCTTGGACACTTCCAGGGATGGGGCAGCAGATGAAAAGCACAGGAACTTTCTCCAGTCTGACCAGCTACATCTTTGTGAGGCCACCTGTCCTTTTTCCAAGGGCCCTAACCCATGAAATTCAGTTTCAATTCAAATCTCAACTCATTTTCTGCTGATTAAATCTACAAGGTACAGGAAATACCTGATCAAGGTATCCATCATTCACTTTTGCATCATTCCTCCCTGCACATCACTCTGCTGCTTCTTGTAGCCAGTCTCCAGTTTCCCCATCTCACTCTTTTAAAGCTTTTTTGTCTCCTTTTCACCATCCTAACAAAGAAACTGAAAATTCCTGGCTGTGCCAGGGAAGGGAGAGGCTGATGATCCGTAAAAATGCCCAGCACAGATCATTGTAAACCAACAAAAGCAACCAATAGGTCTGTCCCCAGCCAGGTTTATCTCTCCAGCAGGTTTAAATTGTTTGCCACACTATTTTTCAGCTAAATAAAAACTTCAGGGTTTAAACTCCCAGTCCTTTACAAAGCCATTGCTCTTGACCACGTGATCCCTGCAAAAACAGCTTGGGTAAAACTCCTGACATTGATCCTCGGGGATTCCCCTTCTGAATGTTCCTGCAGCAAATGGTTTTATTTTATCACTTCCCAATAAAACCTGAGCTCTGGGGCTCTCAGCTCTATGGCCAAAGGAAAATCTGGCAGCAGCCCAGGCAACTCATGACTGTTTAGGAGACTCCTGGTGCCAGAGCTCATGCCCAAGAAAAGGATGCAGAGGGTGGAAAAGCACTCCCAGGTCCCAGTTGCCAGAAATTCACCAGTTTGGCTGTTTCCTCCTAATTCACCACTGCCATTAAAGCCCTGCCGGCCACAGGAAGCCTTTGGATGAACCTCCAAACCTTTTTGGGAAGCATGTGACCAGCCTGGCACACCTGAGCTCCAAATGCTGTGAGAGATTCTAAAATTGATGCAGGTTTGATGCCCTGTTTGATGGGCAGGGTTCACCTCAGGTTCCTCCTGCAGCCAAGTCCCCACCACCCTCCTCCCTGCCCTGTTTTGGTTGTTCCCAAACCTCCATGAGGAGCACGAGGGAAGAAATCTGCTCTGCTCTTTGGTGGCACTGGATGGAGAGGCAGAACCCATGCCGGGCCCAGCTCCCAGGGGGTTTAGCTGCAGTTTGCAAGGGCATTTTGGCCCCTGGCAGAGTGTGTGGGCATGCAAAGCTCTCCTGGCCTGTAAATCATTGTCAGCATTCACACAGAGCAGGCCACAGTTCAGGGGCTGAGCAGTGAAGCATCCCCTGCCACCAGCCCTGATTTACGAGCAGTCGCAGCCCTCCTGAGATGGCTCCTCACCCCAGCTCAGTGGGGTCCCAGGCTCTGGGGAGCACGGGACATTTTCAGGTGGTTCTGTGGGTGCAGGAGGTGCAGCTTGGTCACACTGAGATGCCTCACTCATGGAAAGTGCTGGAAAATGCTGGGTAAGAAGGGATGGAGAGGACACAAATCGCCTGCAGAGAGGCCCCTTGACCACTCGGCCGCTGCATGGCCACCTCTCAGTCTTGTGACTGCTGTGGGTAAGACTTGGGCAAGGCACAGGACACCCCGAGCGTGCTCTGGGGTCTCCTTTGGGTGATCTGCTGAGACACTTTGCGCTCCCTCAGCACAGTGGTGGTTGTCGATGTGAGCCTGAGCTCAGCAAACTGCAGTGAAGGAGGAAAACACGAAGACCACCATGATCACCTCACACAAGCCCCTCTTAATCCCCTTCTTAACCTTTTTATCAGCCCGGGTCTTCTCTTTCCCCCATTCCCACATTCTTTCTGCATCCCACCTCCAGGCCAAATGAGGGTCTCACATCTACAACCAGACACTTCCTGAGATCCCCACCAACCTGAGTCGTTCAGCTGCAGCTTCCTCCCGAGGGGAAGGAGAGGAGCAGCTATCGATCTCTTCTCTCTGTGACAGGGACAGGACCCAGGGAACGGCTGGAGCTGTGCCAGAGGAGGTTTAGGCTGGATCTCAGGAAAAGGTTCTTCCCCCAGAGGGTGCTGGGCACTGCCCAGGCTCCCCAGGGAATGGTCACAGCCCCGAGGCTGCCAGAGCTCCAGGGGCACTTGGACAACACTTTCAGGCATGTCCAAGGTGGGATTGTTGGGGTGTCTGTGCAGGGCCAGGAGCTGGACTGGGTGATCCTGGTGGATCCCTTCCCGCTCAGGACATTCCATTATTCCATCTTTCTGCAATTAACACTAATTGCTGTCCCAACCCGTCCTAGTTAGGCCAGGCCTAGGCAGGGTCTCCACGCACCCCGGTGGCGGCAGGAGGGGCTGCCGTGGGTGTTCCCAGCTCTGTGTGGTCCCACGTGGAGGAAAGGCTGCAGCACTGGGATCTCCTGCAGGGAGGATCCCACGTGCCCTGGGTTCCTCCACTGGGGCACGTTCAGAAGCCAAAAAGGCGTGTGCAGCTCCCAGGAGCGTGTTCCTGCTGGCCTGGGCTGCTGGGCAGATAAAAGTGATTCCCATCTCATTTAACCACTCGCTTTAAATCCTCCAAAGTATGCGCGAGGCGGCCAAGGCTCGTTGGCACTTCCAGCACAGGCTGGACCTCGGCCATCCTTCCTTCAGGTCCTGTCTTGAAGCAAAGCCACACCGAAGGTTTAAGGGCTTCTGCAAGTTGCAGCAAAGCCTGGGGCTGGCAGGCCAAGCTGGAAAACGCTGGGATGAGTCTCCAGCAGCAGCTTTTCTGGTGAATGAAGCTTTACCTGCTGAAGGTGGCCTCGCTACTGAGAGTCGGTGCTTGTAGTCTTGGCCTGAAGCAATAGGAGGAGCCTAAAATTTGGGAGGAGGGTTTTGGGTGAACCAGTTGGCCTTGGGAGAGGGTGAAGGACGCGGGGATTGATGGGGGAGAAGAACTGGGGTAACACAGCCTTCCCTCTGGGGTGAAGTTGGGGTATTTTCACCCTTGTGGTCCCTTATTAAACCACAGTGTGATTTTGGGGTTGTCCTGTGCAGGACCAGGATTTGGGATCCATGATCCTCATGGATCCCTGCCGGCTCAGGATGTTCTCTGGTTCCAAGCACTGGCAGTAGCCTTGTGAAACTCCAGGACTAGCATTTACCTGTGCTGCTGGATCCTGGCTGCGTGACTCAGCCTTCTCCTGGGCTCAAACTGCAGCTTGCTGGGCTTTCCTTTGATGTTTGGGGTTCTTCACCTTGGTTTGGGGGCTTTCTCTCCTTCCCACAGGACATGAGTAAGAAGTCAGCAGTCCAGGCAATTAAATCCACACACGGGATGATCCCTGGCCGGCCAGAGCAAGTCCCAGCACTGCTCCCTTCCACTTGGCAACTGGATAATATTTAAGGATTATTAATCAGCAGGAAAACTCCTGCTGTAAAAAGCTAAACACCTTTATTTTGCTTTTTACAAGTTGAGGTCTTAACACACAAGGGATTAAAAGTGATGAAAACGGAATAAAAGAAGGGCTCTTATTTGCCTCTGCAACAAGTGTTTCTCCATTTTTTCTGCGTTTCCAGATGTGAGGAAAAAATTGGTTTTTTCTGCCTTTCTGATGGGTTCATTGCCGGTCCCAGATCCCCCAGTCTGGGATTTCTGTGATTCCCTGGTGAGCATCTGACCTCCTCAAAGTGCCATGGCTCACTAAATTATTAATAGCTGGATTTTCTCAAGGCACAGAGAAATCCTGCATCCCTACAAGTGGAAAGTTCAGGAACAGAGATGATGGTCCTGATGGGTGTGGAGAAGGTTGGGAAAAGCTGTGCTGGGAAAGCCCTGCTGCTCCTCCGAGAAACCGACACTGCCCTTGGGGAGTTTTTCCAGGTTTTATTGGCAGAACCGGCAGGTTTTATCACGGGAAAGAAGTGGGGGAACAGGATTTGCTGGAGACCTGCTCCTGCCTGCCTGCTGGTCTTTTCCAAGACCTTTTCCACTGACCTTCCTCCTGACAGCTCTTCCTCAGCACATCCCGTGGAAATTTCATCCCGGAGACTCTGGAGCCACCTTGCTGTGGGCACTGGGAGAAGCTGTTCCGAGGGATCTCCAGGTGGAGGGTGTGGAAATGGCCCCATCTATTGGCCACGAACCCGACCTGGAGCACAGGGAGCTCCAAATCACCTTAAAACCAAGATTGTTCATCTATGTCACGATAAAAACCCCCAGTTTCCCACTTTTCCCATGAATTCCGTGGGCTTCTGGAAGCTGGAATGGGGGCAGATGAACAACTCCAGTGTGTAGAAAAACAGCAATTAAATAAAACAATCCTTGCCAAGCTGATTACACTTGTTCCAGGCGCTTTTTCTCCTTGGGAAACGAGGCTTTGAGTCGAGGGAGTGAAACGCTGCAGGAAGGAAAACAAGTGGCATTTCCATACATTTACAAGTGAGGAATCCACCTTGCACTCACTGCGTAGGAAGAGCTGTGAATTCCAGGACCTGGGCGGGGATAAAGCTGCCCTGGGGCTCCTGAGAAGCCCCAAACCTGCGGGATCCCTGGGACGGAGCGAGCTGGGGAAGGGCTTTAAGGAAGCTGAGGAGCTCGAGCAGCTGGGATGGATCGGGATGCACCTGCTCCACAGGCGGCTCCATGGAGAACCAGTGCCATCTCCTGGCAAAGGAGACCTTTCCCAGCACAGCTCCGGCCCCGGGCAGCCCCAGCCTTTGCAGAGCAGCAGATTTTAGGGTCTTTTTGGGCAGGGAGCTCTCCAGGGGATGCACCGACATTGTGTGACCTCACACGCAGCTCTGCGTTGTGTTTTTCGAGGCTGTCTGCAGGCGTAGGATGAAACGTCGTCCCTGGAAGAGCTGGGAATTCACCTCTTTTCCATGTCCGTGCAGGATCAGGTGATTGTACAATGTTCTGCCAGCTCAGTTTGGGCTTCTCAGAGGGCGATGGAGCCCAAGGACACCGGCTCACTTCAACCTCCACCATGAGTGGTCCAGGACTAATTCCAATTCCAGGCCCATCTTCCTAATCCACAGAGAGTGAGGCTAAAATTTGGGATCTGAGGAGTGGCTTGGGGCTGTCCTGAAGGAACTCAGCTCACGGGAAAATGAGGATGAATAGCTGGGAAGAGAGCCCTGAAATCACCCTCCTTTGAGCAGTGGGTTTCTCCCAGATGGCAGTCTTTAATTTAATCACTTTATTCACTTAATTTAATCAATTTAATTAATTAATTAATGCTCTTATACCTGAAACTATTGCAGCTGTGTGGCTCAGCTCTAACTGTGAGCCACAGGAACAACCAGAGCAGCTGAAAGACATAGAGATGGATTACTCCCCTCCCCTAGATCACCCTCTCCATGGACAGGACAGCTTTTCCTGGGAATATGGGCAGGTAGTTGGAGTCACCATTGACAGGAGATATTCAGGTCTTGTTTTCCCCCTGTACTCAGCCCTTCTGAGGCCACATCTCAAATCCCAGGGTCAGTTTTGGGCCCATCACGACCAGAAGGACATTGAGGGACTGGAGCGTGTCCAAGGAAGGGAACAGAGCTGGGAAGGGGCTGGAGATCTCCTGAGGGAGCTGGGAAAGGGGCTCAGCCTGGAGAAAAGGAGGCTCAGGGGGGCCCTTGTGGCTCTGCACAACTCCCTGACAGGAGGGGGCAGCCGGGGGGGTCGGGCTCTGCTCCCAGGGAACAGGGACAGGAGGAGAGGGAACAGCCTCAGGCTGGGCCAGGGAAGGTGTAGATTGGATATCATGGAAAATTCTTCCCAGAAAGGATGGCCAGGCATTGGAACAGGCTGCCCAGGGCAGTGGTGGGGTCACCCTCCCTGGAAGTGTTCAAAAGCCGTGTGGGGACATGGGTTAGTGGTGAACACAGCAGCTCTGGGTTACTGCTTGGATTTTATGATCTTAGAAGGATCTCCACTCCTAAAAATTCCGGGGGCACTTCGGTGAAGTTCATATTCCCTTCCCACCAGCTCAAGAACTGTCACACCAAGGCACAATGAAATGCCTTTGCATGTGACTCCGTATAAGCTGAGGTTCTTCGCCTGAGGCCAGGTGCTCAACTCCTTTCTCATTTCTCACATGGGTGACCCAGTGCCCTGTGAAGACCCAAGCACTTTTTCATCGTGATTGCCCCTCAGCAAGCCAGAAAAGCAATTTTCGGGAGCTGTTCCATGGTCACTAGATGGCGGTGGCTGTTTACATTTGGCAGCTCCTGACAGGTGAGGAGCAGCCGAGGCTGAGAAGGCCACATTTGTGGTTGCCAGTTTGCAAACCAGTGGCTAAGAGGTTTCAGTGCTGTTCCTGACCCTACAAGTGGGATTTTCCTACACTTTGGTGTTCCACACGTTGTTCATCAGTGAAACTCACTGCTGCAAGATCATGAGGAAAAAACCCTGCCAATAATTTATTTCAATAAATAAAATTATTTACACTTTTATCGTCTTTGCAAAAGGATGGGAGATATAATGCAGTAATGGGACAAGGAGACAAGGCTTTAAGCTGAAAGTGGAGACTTGGATGGGATATTGGGAAGAAATTCCTCCCTGTGAGGGTGGGGAGGGGCTGGAATGGATTTCCCAGAGAAGCTGTGGCTGCCCCTGGATCCCTGGAAGTGTCCACGGCCCGGTTGGATGGGCTTGGAGGACCCTGGGATAGTGGAAGGTGTCCCTGCCCATGGCAGGGGGTAGAATGGGATGATCGTTAAGGCCCAACCTATTCCAACCCAAACCATTCTGGGATTCCGTGATAACAAAAACCAGCAAAATAAAAAACTAGCTTTGTGACAAGGTGAGAAACATTCTCATTCCAGAGCAGAATTCCATTGCTACTGTGTGTGAGTGGTCTCCCACAAGATCATTCCCAAGGAGAAGCCTTAACTGGGCTTAATTTGTGAGAGCAATTAAGGGAGGTAATCAACTACTCTGGTCAGTTATGGTTGACCCAATGGTTGCACTCTCACCACCTCTTTATCTCCTGAGGCAGAAACGCCTCAGGTGCTGTAGGGACACCTGTGACAATCTGGGCCTCAGGACATGGAGGAACCCATCATTCCTTGGATGTGCCCACCTGGACGTCTTTGGAGAGCTGCTCTGAGGTGCTGGAGGCACATCCAACACGAGGCTTTGCCTCTCTGGACGAAGAACATCGATGGAGCCCGGAGAGGTCCTCACCTGGACTGGTCCTTGGTGTCTGGCACTGGTTTTCCCAGCTCTACAACCAGCAGGATTTCTCTGGGATCTCCAGTGGGCATCCCAGGGCCTGGGAAGCAGAGAGGACGTTGTCCACTGCATTGGCTGAAGCATCCTGAGGGATGGAGAGGAGGAGGGGGAAGGAAAGGATCCGCTCCCCATCTCCTCTGCGAGGGCATCACTGCAAGCCCACCGTGGTGGTCACTGCCCTGCAGACAGCCCTGGAAAAGGGCAAAAAACATCTTAAAAACAGGGGTTTTCTGCAGTTATGGGACATCCCTCCCATTCTCCAATTTCTTCTTGGAAAATCTGAGACAAAGTTTTAAAAATCAGACTCCAGCAAGTAGTTGGAAAAAACATCCCCAACCTGTCCCACAGAGTGAGGCTGTCGGAGTGCTTGGGACTGTAAAGATCCACCCTAATAACAGTGTGAAAAATTAGGGTTTTCCAAAATTATATGGCTCAATGTGATTTTCAATTTCTGCGTTTTCCTGCCCAAATCTCACCAAGTAGCAAAGTTCTTTAAAAAAATTAAAAAGGATTGACTGCTTTGGTTTTGTTGATTTTTCTAATTGTTGATTTTTGAGGCAGATGGAGGAATTTTATTGCAATTTTTTGGGGATGGTCTGATCCACAACATTTTAACAGAAGTTGAGTCTGTACCTCTCTGGGGGTGCAGACCAGAGGAGCACAGGGCAGCAGGTGCTCATCTGGAAGGTGGAGTTTTAATTTTGAGTGCAATATCCATTAAGATTCTATAATTGCCGCTGGTAATCGATGAATGCTCATGTATTGAGTGTGGGAGGAAGAAAAGTATCTTTATTTGCAAGCTCACCTCTATTTAATCTGTGATTTTGGCACTTGAGATCAAGTGCCACATCACTTTGGGATCACAGGGCAGCCTCACAGATGGCAGGAACCAGATCTGAGGCTGGACATCCTCGAGGATGAAAGGCCCAACCCGGAGACTCCGAGCCATGCTGGAGGTGGTACTAAACTTCTCCAAAACATAAGCTGGAATGATTTGATTTATCAAAGCATCAAGCTGCTTTTTCACTGCTTCTGGGGTTTGTTCTTTTATTATTAGAACCCCGTGCTGTCTTGTGGCAGTGAGTTGCTGGGTTTAATCATCAGCCATCTGTGGAGAAGTGGCTGCTTTGACCGGTTTTAATTTCATTGCTTTCAATTCCGTTGGGCTGGATCGTGAGTCAGAACAAATTACAGCTTCTTGACTGATTTCTCTGCTGCTCGTTTTGTCTACAGCTCTTACTCACCACCTCTCAGCAATGAACCCCTGATATTTTTAACCTGCTCCTCTTTTCTGCCTCTCTTTCTCTTCCCTTTCTGCTTTGACAGAGGGTGAGTGGAGCTGAACAGTTTCATATTTAGCCAATCTCACGAGGTGCCCCCAGCATTGATTCCGTTTTCTTCCTCAATCTATTCTGACTCCATTTCTCTATTTTGGGGGATCATCCCTGCACGGGGAGCTGTCCATCAAGGACACAGCTTTCTTTGGAGCAGGAACCCTGTGTGGTGCCCACCAGCCTGGGTTCTTCAAAGGCAGCATCACCTACCACCAGTGCTTGCTGACATCAGCCACTCTCATTTGCACAGTGATAATTAAACCCCAATTAGCCTAAAGAATCACAAGGTTTTTTTACCACTTTGCTTCCATGTCCATCACCTATTTTTTAACCAAATTTGACTTGGACAATTCCTTCTTCCTCCACTTGAACTGAAACTGGCATTTTCCCTCTTGTCCACCTTTCCCTTTTCCTGCTCTTCCCATCTCTTCATCTTTCCATTTCTCTCAGCAGAATTCAGGGGTTTCTTGCTGGTTTTGCTATTTTTTTTAATTCTGGACAGCTGCTGGTTCCTCCATGAGCCGCGATCAGCCTGAACCTGGGAAATCCATCCCATAGTCATAATCCATGGTAATCCTTCAGTCTAAAGGAGGTGACAGGACACTTCTACATCCAAGCTGACACAGAAAGCTTGAAAACGCTTGAAAAGCCTTTTTTTTTTTTTGCACTTTGCTGGATGTTTTCATGCTTCCAGGGAGATGTGGTGGTGCACTTTTAAGAGATGTCACTGCTGTTAAGGCTGAGAAAATTGAGATTGTTCAGCCTGGAGAAGAAAAGCTTTGGGGTGACCTCATTGTGGCATTCCAGGACCTGAAGGGAGGTGACAGGAAATTGGGAGAGGGGCTATTTGCAAGGGCCTGGAGTGACAGGACAAGGGAAGTGGCTTGAAAATGGAAGAGAGTAGATTTAGGTGGGATATTAGGGAGAAATTCGTTACTCTGAGGGTGGTAAGACACTTGCAGAGGTGGCTCAGAGAAGCTGTGGCTGCCCCTGGATCCCTGGAAGTGTCCAAGGCCAGATTGGACAGGGTTTGGAGCAACCTGGGATAGTGGAAGGTTCCCCATGACAGAAAACAGCCCTGAGAAGGATTTTCAGGTAAACCCTAAAAACCTGAGATCTGCCAGCTCAAAAGTTGTGCTATGGTGGTTGAGGGTGAAAAGCTCCCAAGAGTTTATTTCCTCCTCCCATCCCAAAAATTCCCTGTCCCTCATAGCCAAGGGTTTGCCATGCCCAAAACTGCAGGAAGCAGCACCTGAGTATTTTGGTGAACACGGCAGTGCTGGGTTGAGAGTTGGACTTGAGGATCTCAGAGGTTTTCCCCAACTCCTGCAATTCTGGGAAGTGTCCAGATTCTGCTGGAAGGCAGCCCCTGGGTGGGGACATGTGACAAAAAGGCAGCTGGGCAAGGTGGCTTCTCATCCTCTGCCACCAGCAGCTCTCCCACACCTTCCCTTAACTGGTCTTGTCCAAACAGCCTCATTCTCCAGCTCTTCAGAAAAGGTTCAAGGAGTCATTAGAACTGTGATTTTCTTCCAAAAATAAAAAATATTTCAGAAAATTTGCATTCTTTATGACCAAGCTTGCCGACCCCACCTGAACATACCTGGCATTCCCTCCATTTCAGGCACTGCTGCCCCAAATGTCAGCATCTCCCAATTAAGTTACCAAATACCTCAGTATTGGATGGTATTTTGGGGTTTATTCACAACACACCAGCTTCTGGTACAAATATATATCAAATTTCATGGTGGACAAAACATTTCAGAAACCAACTTCCCCATCTATCTTTAAAAGTTCAGAAACTGGAAAGTAGCTCGTGACTCCAAATATATTAGATTCTTTAAAATTTTACAAGTTCTGGGAGAAGGAAGCAGAGGCAGAAAGAGCTGATTCCTGATGTCTGGAGTGCCAATTTCTTGATGTCTTCCAAATTTACAAGGTCAGATTTGTGCAGCTTCAGCTCCCAGGAGTCGACTGAGGCGGGCAGACAGTGAGGAGAGGATTAGGGAACGTCTCACAGAGATGAACTCCATCCATGAACCACCTGCAGGCCTTCCCTGCCAGCTGGCCAAGGATCCAATTCCAATTCAGCCAGTGTTGCCACCAAACTCAGGGATGGGAGCACAGCACTCCCATTTCTGGGAAAAGCAGGATTGGGAAAACATGGGCCAAATCCTCCTGAGAGAGCCAGGACTTCTGAACTCACCCAAATATCCCCGACACTGAGCAGCCCCTTCCTGCCACAGGGCTGTGGCCACAAAGTTCCTTTCTCCTCCTGCCCACTGATTCCCGGGAAGTTCTGCAGGAGCTTACCCAGTGCCTAAAAGGAGAAATAACGTTTTTAGTAGGTCCCACTGCAGCTCCAGGATTTAACGCTTGCCTTGGTAAGTAAAGGCATTTTCCAGACTCTGGACCAGCTCATCCCTGGTGTGACACCAGCAGGGCAATGGCACATGGGTGACCCAGTGCCCTGTGAAGACCCAAGCACTTTTTCGACCTGCAGAGAAAGAGTATAACCCTTTTTTTCCTTAAAAAATAAATATTAAAAAAAAAAATACACAGTGCCAATGGGGCCAAGCCCTGCAGATTTCACTCCCTCCTTACTCCACGGAGCCAACAGGATTTCTGGGCAGGACTGAAGCCAAGTAGGGCTGTTAAGAGGCAAAGTTCATCGAGCCCTGTGATTTCCTTGCCATTCCCATGAAAAAAACCAACTCCAGCAGAGCCCAGCTCTGCTCCCTTGCAGACTGCAGCCAACTCCAACCCACATTAAGGGAGTTGCTCCACATTCATATTGAAAAGCGGGCGCTTGCCAACCTCGACGTGCCTTAAACCTCTCGTTTTAAACTCCTGAGCGCTGGCCTGGGGAAAGGATTGTGTGCAGGAATATGTTCGTACAGTGCCTGGCACTGGGGGTTCTGGCTCATGACTGGGATTTGTAAGCAGCTCCTGCAAGACTTGTGGAGCATTTGAAGTCTGGTTTCCTTGGGAAACTCGGTTTAGCTGATTATGTCGAGCAGCTCCATCCACTCGTTTCCTCCCCTCCGACTTCTGCACCCCTCGGCCAATCCCAGCCCACGCTGGCAGGAAGATAAAAGTTTCAAGGAGATTAAGTTGTATGAAAATAAGGGCACAGGTAGGGGAGGGAAAAAAAAAAAACCCTTATTAGTGCATTTGCCTCCTTTCCCCCGGGAGAAAAGGGAGCTCAGCCCTTATCAGAGAGCCCACAGAGGAAGGGGGAAGGTGCACCGAGCACCGTGAGCACCGTTTCCCACTGAGTTTCTTGCTGCTAAAGCCACCTTGCTTCATGCCCAGGGCTTGGAAACAGCTTTTCAAAGCAGTGGGAAGAACGGGAGGATGGGGCTTGATTTTGGGGCTGTAAACATGAGGTTGGGAGCAAACCACAGAGATGCAGCCCCGGCTTTTGCTTCCAAATGCTCCAAATTCCATGGCAAAATTCCCTCAGTAGAATCAGAGGATCATAGGATGGTTTGGGTTGGGAAAGACCTTAAAGATGATCTGGTTTCAACCCTCCTGACACAGGCAGGGACACCTCCCACTATCCCAGGTTGCTCCAAGCCCCCTCCAACCCGGCCTTGGACACTTCCAGGAATTCAGGAGCAGCCACAGCTTCTCTGGGCACCCTGTGCCAGGGCCTCGCCACCCTCACAGCCAAAAATTTCTCCCTCATATCGAATCTAAACCTTCTTTCAGCTTAAATTCATTCTCCCCTAGGAATGAACAGCACCAAATCCAACAGTGTCCCTTCCTGGGAGCTCAGCCCTTGCCCAAATCATCCCGTGGACATTGCAGATCCAGGCACTGACCTCCCCCACTCCTTACACCGCACAAAGAACCTGACTCGTGGCGTTTTGCCCCATTCCAATCCATGGATTTGGATGCTGGGCCAGAAACCATCTGCAGGTGTCACTCCTGCACACGAAGTGAAGGCTCCAGAAGGGAGCTGGGGACAGGTGGCCACCCGGCAACTGCATTAAGACATCATAACTTCGACTAATTTGTAAACAGGCTGGAAGAACATCCACCCTCCCTGGAAGGGGGAGAAGTGGCTCTTTAAACCCCGGGGATATGACCTCTTGTCCTCTCTGTTTATAAGAGGGAGGGGAAGGGGGGAAAAAAGGGAAAGAAAAAAAAAAAAAGGAGGGAGAAAGGGAGAGAAAGTCAGACTTGTTGCCGTGTTAAAACCTGCCCCCCACCATCAGCTTTTGTGATGAAAATGGTGCGGGACACTCTCCAGCTCCTGGTTCTCGCTCCTTTGTCATTCAGGCTTTGCAAGGGAGAGCTCCTTTCTGTTTATTTATCAACTGGGATCCCTTGTCAACACCTCACTTGACTGAGGTTTTAGCACCTTGGTGGGGTTTTGTGGGTTTTTTAAACTGTCTCAGCCAAATCTTTCTGGTCTTTTCCTCCCCTGGGTGCAGGCAGATCTTTTCTTCCCACTAATTTTGCAAGAGGTCTTTTTCTCTTGGCGTGAGAGTCTCCTGCAGCAAAGCACCAGGCAACCCCCAGCTAGTCCCCGACAGTGGATTTTGGGGTGCATTTTGGGAGATATTCCGTTCTTCAATATTTATTTCATTATTCGTTATTTCTTATCTCACCATTTCCCACCTCCTGGCACAGCTCTGGCCCCCTCCAAGCTCCCCTTCCCCACCCTGTGGGTGCACCACACCACCACCACCACTTTGCTACTGTGATACTTCCCATTAAGCTGTTTTAAAAGAAACTTAATGCCAAAAAAAGAAAAAAAAATTAATCTTTAAAAAAATTAATATTCTGCAATTTTAAAACACATTTAAAAGGTTTGGAGACCTTGAGCAAGGCACTGCTGCAATATCAGGCAGTAACTGTAGATGCTCCTATGCTCTCAAATTGTACCCCACGTTCCTATTAGTGATTTTAATGTATCTTAATTAACTTGCTCTGTGGCTGAAGAGAAGACACTCCAGTCTGGGCAGTTTTTCAGTCCAGTGCTCGTCAGCAGCCCGGAGTAATCCCTGTTTAAAATGCATATTGATTTGCAAACACGAGGCTGAATCCCAACATTCATCTCCAGCGATGCTATCACTTGAGTTTCAAAGAGGGGGGTTAGGAGCGAGTTCACAAAGGGATCAAATTCTGGTTTAAATTTTAAATTTGTTTTTTCCTTTGTTTGCACCTGCAGCAGGAGTGTGGCCAGCCCTTTGAAAAGGAGTGATTTGAATTGGGTGTTAGAAAGGGATTAGAAAATTTCAACATCAGTGCATCTGTGATTTAATAAATAACTGTTCCTCTTATTGTTCTTTCTGTCTCACAAACACTTGGCTTTCCTTTCTTTTTTCTCCCCTTAATCTAATGTGTATCTGCACCCTCAAAATAAATAAAGAGAAATCAGATGGGGCAGAGTAAAGAAACTGCAATTTTAAAGCCAATCCTTACTCTAAGGATGAGTTTGGAGGAAATATTCATAAAATCCTTCAATAAATACCCAGGGAAAAACCCCCTTTTCCCTTCTAACCATGTTTGGCTCTTCATTTTAAGACCAGGGAAAGGCATCCTATAAAATGCTTCTCTCAAAGCAAGCAGGTGATAATTATTATTAGTAGTATTATTATTAATGTTATTATTCTCTTGGAAAGATTTCATTTCCTCCGTTAGTGGCACCTACCCTCCTACGAATGGCTGTTTGTACACTTCACAGCAGGTCTGGGCCCCTCGAGATTATCAGCTTCCACTGCTGATTAATGGGTTTTTAATCTGAATCTGGCCTGGAGAAATTCCACACGAGCAAACACACACTACACACGCAGGGCTCGGGTCATGTCTACGTTTATTGGATTTCCTTAGGGGAAAACTGCTGCTGATCAGGATACTCAGATCATATTTTGGGTGATTTCCTCCATGAATCTGGGGTTCTCAATGTGGCAGAAAAGCAGGACTGCTCCTTATGGGCTTAGATTTTCCTTCAAATGGTCAGTTTGCCTTCAAAACAAATTGGTTTTCCCCAGATTTCATTCTGTACGGAAAATCCCAAATTATCCTCCACAGCACTCATTTTTCAGAGGATGATCTCCAGAGAGTGACTTTGCTGGTGGAGACCACCTGGAACAGTCTCCCTCACCATCAGCCAAGCACTGGTTCTCCTTGCCACGACCCCAAGAGGTGGTGGAAAGTCCTGGAGAAGATCACAGAGCCACAGAATCACAGAAGGAATGGAAGGAATCTTAAAAATCACCTCGTTCCACCCCCTGCCATGGGCAGGGACACCTCCCACCAGACCAGGTTGCTCCAAGCCCTGTCCGACCTGGCCTTGGACACTTGTGATGGACAACAGTGACCAACCCAGGGGGTTTGGGAGGCAGGGACGAGGACAGGGAGTGTTTATCTGGACAAAGACGTGGCACTGGCTTCTTGGACTTCTCGACTTTCCTGCAGTCTGATAGAACTGGACACCCATGGTCGGTTCCCTTCTGCTGTCACTTGTGAGGGGACACCTGGGTGAAGTCCCCGTTATTTCCAATGGCCAACAGAAGAGGTTGTGTCTTCCCGGGAACCTGCTCTGTCCCGGGGCAGGCCAGGGAGGGGGTGTCCCCACCCACCCAGTGCTGGGGACAAGGAAAGAGCTGCCTGGTGACACCAGGATCCTCCTATTAAAGGCCAGAGAAGAGGCAGCACCCACCATTCATCCTCTCACCTTCCAGGGCAAGTCCCTCCAATCCTTGTACCCACCAGTTCTCTGAAAATCCTGTGTTTCCACCAGGGACATGGACAAATCCCCTATTGTTGTGCCTGCCAGCTCCTCTGGGGTGGGAAAGGAAAGCAGAGCCCGGTGTTGCAGATCCCCGTGCTCCGGGTGCGTTTTTCACCCCTCCTTTCCTCTCTCCAGGTTTGTTCTCCCGCTGTACCACTAGGTGGGCCAAAGCTACACCGGTGAGAGTCCCACCTCTCCCGCGGGACACGGGCAGGGCAGGTGGCTCAGGGGACAGGAGATGGAGGCAAGGAGCAGGAAGAGCTGGCAGAGAGCCCCAAGGGCCTCCTTGAGTCTCGCTGTCATTCAAGTCCTATCAGGAGAGTTGTCCTGTCCTAAAGAAGCGACCATCACAGGGAGAGGACTCCAGCTGGGACAAAGCCACATCACAAAGGCAGGAGCAGAGCCACCACCACCTGTTCAAGCCCTGCCTCGTCACCTACTGCCCTCCTAAAGCAGCTCCTTGGTGGCCAGGACGTTTGTCAGAGCCTGGAATGGAAGAAAGAATCAGCACTGGTGCCTGAGGCACACAAAACATGAGAGGGAACCCTCCTCAAAATAACATTTTTCTCACCCAAGGCAAGGTGGCAGAAATATAAAAGTCTGTAGATCAAGTTCCAAAGGAAAGGATCACCCCCCAGAGCAGATCCGCTCCGCTCTGCCAAAGGTCTGGGGCACCCCAGTGCAGCTCTTGGGGTGCTCTGCCTCCATCCAGCTGAAAGGTCCGATCCCTCCTGCCCTCCTGGGGACATTCCAGCACTAGATTTTATGCTTTTATACATCCTCCATTTGCCTGAGGAGCCCTGGGATCACAGGATACTACACTTACACAGAAATTTTTCAGTGGGAATCCAGGAGTGGCCAAAATTCCGATTACACATGGAATAACCTGGGCACATCGCAGCCACAGCCAGAGGTGTTTCAGGCAATGTCAAGCGTTTGCTGTTCCCTTTCATGTCTGCTGTCCCCTCCCAGCTGGGGACATCTCTTTGAAGCCTGAAGAGCTGAGAAACGCACCCAAATTTGCCCCTGATTTGCTCAGTGCTATCAGTGGCTCTTCAGGGCCCAGGGAAGGGGTGATGGCCTGTGGGCATCTCAGCCAGCTCCAGCTCTCGGGAGGTGAGTCCAGAGCAGATCCCAAAGACAGGAATGCAGCTCCAGGAGGACCTCACCCCACCTCCCCAGGCCGGTGTCTGCACTGGGATGAGTTTTTCAGGTCTCCCTGACCCTGGGGGCAACCGAGGAGGGCTGGACAGGGGGAGGAGGCAAAGTGGAATCCTTTTAGTAAAAAACTCCTCTCCATTTTCAGCGTGGGACCAACCTCCACATCTGGGAGCCAAGCCAGCTGGGCCTGTCTTGAGGAGAGGACACGAATTTGTCACCACAAGCCACCTGGTCACCAGTTCTGCCACTGAGTCACACCATCAGCCAGATGTTGGCATCTCCTGCCTCGTTCCCCACACTGATAAGGTGGGTATCGACCCAAATTGTCACTCTTTGTGCTGCTGTGACTCCTGGATGTGGAGATGGCACGGCTGAGATGGATCTCAGTCTTCAGGGACCTCAAAACTGAAAAAGGGAAGCAGAATGACCTGGCACAAGTCAACAGGGTCACAACAAAGCCTGGCCTCCATCACCCCAGCTCCCAGGAACCCAGAATCATTTGGATAATTTCAGATAAATAAGATATAAAAGGTTGAGTTGTGTTTTGATGTCTGGGTCTCCCACATGCTCTGGGGGTTCCACACCAGGGCTGGCTTTGGGAAGGGTTGCAGAGCTGCCTGGTGGGGATTTACTGGTGCTCCCAGTGCTCCCAACGAGCCTCGGTGTGGCCTTCTGGGCACAGCAGGAAAACCAGGCTGTGGCTTTCTCCCACTGTACCATGCCTGGAGAGCAGAGGGTGATGAGTGGGGCAGGCAGGGAGTAAATTGTGAGCGGGGGAATATTAACCACAGCCCAGCCAGAGCTGGCTCCAGCTGAAATTTGGAAAAGCAGAAAAATAATCAGTGGGAATTCAGGTAGGAACAAAGGAAGGGGTGAAGCACTTTGGTGTCCTCCACTAAAATTAAGCAAAACCTTCTTCCCCACAAGGAGCCTTCCCTGGTTTTGGATTGCTCTCCACGAGGGCCACCTTCCCATCCTGCAGCCATGACAAACCTCTTCCATGGAAGGCACAGGGAGAAGGAGAGCAGGAGAAATGACACACGGGGTATTTGAGAAGTGTGACCAGTCTGTATCCTTCCAAAGCTCCCTCCTGGGCCCTCACGTCCTTCCACAGACTTCTCTGGGATGGGAGCATCCTGGATGTGTCCTTTCTGAGCGTGGGTGAGTGCAGCTGTTCCCTGTGGTGGCTGCCTGCTCTGGGGATCGCTCACGTTTCTAAATCCAGCTCTCCTGACACGCTCAAGTGGCCCCTGGAGATGCCAGCTGGGCCGTCAGGGTGAGTAAGCAGGACAGAACCAGCAGTGCCTTCACAAGACATTCCAGCCCAGTGACGATGAGTCCCTGTCCTCCCATCCCCTTTTCCCTGTGCCACTGGGATAACTGAAGTTGTCCAACTCCTCGTTGTGCAGCAGGATTATGGTGGAATTACAGAATCCTGGAACGGTTGGGGTTGGAAGGGACCTTCAAGATCATCTCATCGCACCCCCTGCCATGGGCAGGGACACTGTCCACTATCCCAGGTTGGTCCAAGCTCTGTCCAACCCAGCCCTGGACACTTCCAGGGGCAGCCACAGCTTCTCTGGGCAACTTTTTCCTTCAGAAATTCCCAGAAAACTCCCCAGATATTGACCAGCAGATCCAGGAGAGAAGAAGCCAAAGCCACGCTGTTGTCATTGCACTGAGGGCCGGGTCCTGCCCATCGCAACATCTGAGTGATGCACAAATATTTGGGACAAAGATGGATCAGCCTGGCCCTAAATCAGCTCTCGGGAGAAAACCCTGCAGGTCTGGGCAGCCGAACCCCAGCAGTGCCACCTCCCTCAGGCCATCCTGACTCCCTGAGACCCGTGGCAGCTTTTCCACCGATTCTGATGACCTGCAAAATCTGGCCCTCAGAGGTTCAGAAGTAACGCTGCTAATAGATAACCGATCACCAGGAGCATTCCTGGGGCTGGGAATAACCATTCCACACCCCAGCACCTTTTTATCAGCGTCATTAAAAGCTGCTGGCGTCAGAGGAGCAGCGGTGGAGGAACCCACCCCGTCCCGGGTGTGTGTGTGTGTGTGTACGCCTCTGACAAAGTGGATTATCTCCATCCTCCCCGAGCAGCAGCTGCACAGCAAAGAGGAAAAAGGGAGAGTGGCTGAATTTGTACCTTCAGGTAAAGTTGCCTGGTGCTTCCTGGAGGGAGGGGCAGAGGCTTTGAGGGATGTTTAAAGCTCTCCCCAGGAACAAAAGGAGGCGAGATTAGCTCGACCCCTGGAAGGGATGTGTGTCCTGCCCCATCCTCCGCCCCGCTCTGCCGGGACCCCCACGCCCAGGCTGTGAGTGTGTGTGTGTGTGTGTGTGTGTGTGTGTTCCAGTCTGCAGTGTGAGCAATTCCACTTGAAAAGACAGAGAAATCCCCTCCTTTGAAAGTGGCAGTGTTTGGTTCTTCCCAGTAATGCTATAATTGGATGGGATTTTCTCTAATACACAGGGAAAGTCCTTAAGATGATTTTTCACACACCACCACCCCTCCTCCTTTTCCTCATCCCACCTTATGCAATAAAACTCCCTCCTCCAGCCCCTTCGGCTGCTCCGGGGGGGTGCGGGAGCTGCTGAAGGAGGCGGCGAGCGAGGGGGGGGGACGGATTTAATACCCTCGCTATAATTGCAGCATCAACACCACGGGGATTTGCTGGGAGAGCCGCGCGGAGCATCCGTTCCCCCTCTGGAAGCCGCCGGGATCAGCTCGAGCTCGGCTCCGCGGAGCGATTAGATCTCGGAGCACTTGCCAGAGCTCACATTTGCAATCGCTTGTCATCCAACCCGAAAGAAAATAATCAGGGCCCGACCCCTGCCAAATTCCCAATGATTTAAATATCCCCGAATGAACTGCATTTCTAGTATAATTTCACTAGAATGAATATATCTCTCCATCTAGCTCCACACAAACATATCTTTATATATATGCATATAAAGCTCTGTGTGTGTAAATAGAAATATTCCCTACTAAGGGAAAATATAAATGCGGCTCTTAATGAGGATGAAAGCGCATTTTGATTTGAGCTAATGCAGGGTTGCAAGGCTTCCCCCAACAAAGTCATTAAAAATTGTACCTCTCTTTGTTCCCTGCGAGCCACAGAAATATTCTGATTCGCAGATAAAATAAAAGCAAGTCAAAGAAATAAATAAAATCTCCTCCAGCTCGCTGAATCCTTAAATAAATAAATAAATAAATAAACAAACAAATAAGGTGACAAAACCCAGCCAAAAAAACAAAACCAAAAAACAGGCAGCAAGCAGCTTCAAACACCAAAAAAAAACCAAAACAAAACAAAAAAACCCCACCAAAAAACAAAACAAACAAACAAAAAATAAAAACCAAA
>VZRO01000108.1:287456-323080 GCA_013397915.1 Daphoenositta chrysoptera | reverse complement strand
TTATTATTAAAATAATCATCCTGCCTCAGAAGAAAGGAAGGTTTTTGGCAACTCTGGTTAAAAAAAAAAAAAAAAAAGAAAGACAACTTTTCATCAATGGCCTCTTTTGGATATTTCCTGTTTCTTTGTGGGTTGAGTCAGGCTCTGTCAAGTTACCCAATCTGGTGGTAAGTTTTATTCTTCTTCTTCTTTTTTTTTCGCTCATTTTCATTTATTTTTCCCCTCCTCTGTTTTCTCTGCAACCCCTGCGCTTAAGATGACTTGAAATTCTCCTTTCGTTGCCACTCAGCTAAAGAGGTGGGATTGTTCCAGCGCCAGCAAGTTCTTAGAACCTGCATTTCACCTCTTTTATTTATGCATTCACTTTGTTTATTTTGACTGGGTTATACCTGATCTCTCCTTCTCCTACTGTAAAAGAGAGAGAGCGAGAGGGAGCGATCGGAAAGTTATTTTTTTTTTTTCTGAGTGCTTTGATCCTCTCCTGTGAAGAACAAAAGGCGCTGCCTGAATTAAAGAGATAATGATACAAGTTGACATGAGCATTTCAAGGTGATTTCGAGCTAGTCAGGTGGAAGGAAGGGGGGGAAAGGAGGAAAACTTTTGGGTGGTTTTTTTGGTTTTTTTTTTTTTTTTTTTTCCTCTTTCTTTTTAGGAATTTTTGGGGGGAAAAAAAAAAAAAAAAAAAAAACAAAAAAACAAAAAAACAACCACAGAAAAATAAAGGGGGGAAATGGGAAGAAAGGGAAAGGAGGTGAAGGCTGCACAACCTGGGCGGTGGGGAGGCAGAGCAGGGAGCAGGGACGGGGCTGCGGGAGATGTTTCCGGCGCAAAATCCGCGGCTCCTGCGCGCCCCTTGCCCCGGGATGCCGCACTTTTTTTGGGGGGGAGGTCTCCGCTCGCGGTTTTTCCGCCTTTTCCGCGCTTTGCACCCTACGCCTTTAAGAGCCTTTTCTCGCTCGCTCCCCCACAAAAAGCAAATGGTGCTGGGCAAGGCATGTAACTGCACGATCTGCGCTAATTACCCCGCGGAGGTAATTGGGCTCAGGGCAGCCCTCGCGCAGGGAGGCTCCAGCTCCGCGGCGTTCCGCGGGCTCGGCCGGGGGGCTCCGCGCCCGCGCTGCGGACAGCGCCGAACCTCCCCCCCCCTCCAAAAAAAACCCATCACCATCCTCCTAATTAATTTTTAAAGTGTGTTTAATCTCTATTTCCCCCCCAACCCGCCGCGGGTGCGGGGATGCGCGGTCCCCCCTGCCCGGCGGTGCAGAGGTGAGGGTGTTGAAGGCAGCAGCCTCTCCAACTATTTCAGGTATGTCTGAAAGCAGGGAATTCGTTGGGATGGGAGAAAAAGCAATAAAATGCAAATGTGTTCTCGGGGAAGACAGGCAGCGAGAGCACCTGGACGGGAGTCATTAAAAAGCAATCTTTTATTCCCAGCCACCATCTAACTTATAATTAGGAACTCTGCTTGCATTCCTGATTGGAGAAGGGAACGCATTCCTCTAATACCGACATAAATATTCGCTTGGCACCCGGCGAGGGGAGCGCGGTCCCGGCCCCGCTGTCCCCCCTGTCCCCCCAGTCTGTCCCGCCTGTCCCCGCTGTCCCCTCGGTCCCCCGCAGCCCCGCGCCGCTCCCGGAGCTGCGGGAGACGCGGCTGTCCAGGGGGGAAAAGGCTGGGAAAAAGGAGCTGGAACAAGGGGCAGGAGGTTTCTTTCCATCAGGTGTGTGCGGGGGGGCGGCAGCGACGGCACGCTGGGGTTCGGGGCCGGGTTTGTCCCTGTCCTTCCCGGTGCCAAGCTGCGGATTCAGGCGCCTCTTTCGCAAGGAGAAACCCCCCTTAGGCCATGGAAATGCAAAGGAGGGTTTGGTTGGGCCGGGGGAGTCGCAGGAGAGGCCGGGAGCTTCTGCATTGGCTGGCTAAATTCCCCCTCACCCTCCCACCCTTTCCCCTCTTCATTTATCCTCCACCTTTCCCTCTTTATTTATCCCCGAGCGAGGTATAAACCCACGGCCACCCCCGGGGCTGGAGATGGGGAGCAGCCCTGGAAATGTGGGAATGGGGGCCTGGAGGTGGCACGGGGTCCCCGGGATGCACATCCCAATAACGGGAGGGAAGTTCCTTTTCTCCTAGGCCAGCCCAGCTGCTCCCAAATTCAGCGAATCGATCGTGCTGCTTTATTTTAATTTCATTTAATTCTGCTCTGTTCTTTCTTTTGTTATTGTTGTTTTTCTTTTTTTGGGAGAGAGGACTGGGAATTTTTAGTCTGGTCATGCAAGCAGTGAACATCCCATCCTAAACCGTCTCTGTGTAAAGCCTCCCCTCTATCAGCTCATGGTGATTTGGGTGTTTACAGCAGAAAATCTGCCATTTCCCACCCCCAAATTGTGCCCCCTCCCCACTAATCGTTTCTAATTAAAGCATCAGCTCATCCTAAAGCACACGGGGCTGTGGATTTTTACACTTCGAGAAAATCGGTGCAAAAGCAAGGGCTGAGAAATTAATTTTCTTGTGGGTTTTGGTTAATTATTGTCCCAAAAATAGGGGGAATGTGAATTTGTCAGGGGGATCAAGTGTTGCTGTGAGTTCTGTCTACCTCTCGCAGCTTCTTTTTTGGTGGAGCTGTTGAAATTGCTGTTCCCACCATGGCATGGGGGCACCTGTTTAAATCAGAGCAAGCAGATTCCCACATTCCCGGGAGCTTTGGGAAAAGTTCAGTGGAGGAAAAGGGAAAGGATCCCTTGGAGCAGCGATGCTCCCACGCTCCATCCCTGATGATGCTGGGAGCCTCCGTGAGTTCCTCAAAACCAGCAAATAATGCATTTATACACTGGGATAAAAGAGGCTTTGGAAAGAATGGTTTAAAAATAATCAAAGAAGAGGGACTGGTTCCCACTGGAATTGAGGAGCCGAGTTTTAGGGATGTGCTGGTGGGATTTATTGTGCCTCAATTGTGCCTCACGGGACCTTCTCCAGTGCAGTGCAGCACTGAGCTGTTCAACCTAGAGCAGCTCCTGGGAGCAGCAACAGGCTCTTCCACACCCAGGGGGCCAGATTAACAGCAAAAATCAGATGGGTTTCGGGTTTTGCTTCTTTTTTAAATGTTAGTGCTGTTCATTTTTTGGTTTGTTTAAAAAAAAGTAGAAAAAAATGAGAGGTTGGAATGAGCGAAAGAAGGCTGAGGGAATTCCGAAGCAGAATTCATGGCTAAGGGAGCATTAAATGTAACCTGTTCCCTGTCCTGGGGGAGTCTGGGGTCCATGTGGAGTCACAGGAGCAGCACGAACAGAATTTAAACTTTTTCCAGCTGACTTGCACTGCCTTGACCGACTCCACATGGAAATGGGAAAAAAAAAAGCCTTTAATTTTATTTATTTTATTTTTAAATCAGTGCTAAGTGGCCGGGCTTGGTCTGAACACAGCCATGGGCAGAGATGATTCAGAAGGGAGAAGGGTTGGATTCAGGAGGGAAAAAAAGTAAAATTAACAGCAATAAAAATTGACACAGAGCTTCTGTGCTGGGAATGTTAACCTCCTGCAGCCCAGGATGCTGCCCCTGGGAGAGATGATCCCAGGAGAGGCTTTCTGGGCTGAACTGGAACTACAGGGAGACCCCTTTGCTGTGGGAGAAACTTAACTGGAGTCGCTTTTCCTGGGTGTGAGGCAGCTTTGGGAAGTGTGTGGTTAAATTCTGTGCCTGGAGAGGGATGGGAAGAGGAGTTCTAATGGAACAACAGGCTCTGGCTGGGATTTGACGTGGTGGCATCACTCTGGGCAGCAATGTCTGTCCCTCCCTCTGTCCTGGTGGGGCTCCTGTCCCCCGCTCTGCTCTCACAGCTCCTGTGTCACACCCAGAGTGGGGTGGGATGGGATCAGCCCGGTGGAAAAGCGGGGAAGGAGAGGAGCTGTGGTCACTGACAGCAGAGTGAACAGTGTTCCTGGAGGTGCCAGGCCTTTGGAAGGGGATGTGGAGGATGTGGGTGTGTGTGTGTGGATATTTCCCTGCCTGTGGCCTGGCTCTGCTCCTATTCCCCAGCACTGGCCACAGCAGCTCCATCGATTTCCACATCCATGGAGGATAAATCTGGCAAAGCTGTGGTGTCCTGCAGGACCCCCTGTCCATGAGAGCTGGGAAAAGGGATCGAAAAGCTCTTTGCATCTGTATTCTTTGCAATTCAGGGAATGTAAGTGTGAGGGAGCCCTGCCAGCCCCGGTGGCGTCACTCCAGCAATGCTCAGGTGCAACACCTGAGCCTGTCCCGTGACATCACCACGGCAGGAGCAGGGCAGGGATGAGCTCCTGGCTTCTGCTCTGCTCCAGGTCTCTCCTGGGATCTGTTCCCCTCAACGTGGGGGGAACAGCCTCTGTTTTAAAATGACTGAAAGCCAGGCCAGGCTCTGCATCCCATGAGAAACCCAGTCCTTGTGTGCTGCAAACCCTGCAGAACCAAACCGAGCCCCGGCAGCTGCGCTCTGGGGAAAGCAAAGCTTGGTTTGGCAGAGAGCGAGGGAGGATCATCCCTCGTGAGCCAGGAGGGAGGCAGAGCCCTGGGAGGTCACCTGAGGGACAGCCTGGGCCGCGTGTGCTGCCACCAGGGCTCCTAAGCAATCTCTAGAGCTCGGAAATATGAATTGCATCTCCCCACTTCTCTGCTCAATTGGCCGGGCTGAGGTGCTGGAATTCATCTCCTTCCCTCCTTGTGGTGTGAGGTTAAAATCCATCAGTGTAGCAGTGCAATCTCTCTGCATCCATCCATCCATCCATCCCTCTCCCACCCTTCTCCCAACCCTTGGAATTGCCTTTATGTACCTGTACCTGTGTTATCAATGACACAGCCCTGTTTTTCCAGGCAGAGAATAATCATGGAATGATGGTTTAGGCTGCTCTCAGATACCAGCTCTCCCCCCAGTTTGGATTTTCTGGATGTGTTTGATTTTCTGGGTGGTTTGCACCCCAGCAGCAGCGGGGTAGAGGGAAAAGGGTCAAAGGGATTTTCTGTGTAGATCTGAGTGGTAAAAACCCCGCTCTGTGCAGAGGATGCTCTGTGCAAAGGGGAAGGGAAATCATTTCCCATCTCCGTCTTTTTTGTGGGACTGAAGATACAAACTCTGATGGTGTTTGTGCTGTTCCTGGCATAGCCCAGTTGTGGAGGAGCTGGTGAGATTAAATGACTGGACCAAGATCACACCAGCAGGTTTTTTCTCAGCAGGAACTGAAAATTTTGCAAGGTCTCAGCAAGAAGTCCCTGTTAGAAACACAGGGAGGGCTGGGACTTTCCCAGAGAGCCCGGTGTGTGCTATAGAAAATCCCAAATCCCTCATCTACTCAGATTTCAGACTTTATTAAATTTGTGTTGTTCTGCTATGTATTAATTGATTTTTTTCTTTCCATTTTAAGAGGAGTTTATTAGATAAATTAACCTGAAAAGCAGCAACTTGATATTGAAAATGCTGGCTGAAGGAGTTGCATCCAATAGAAAGCTTTTCCTAACTAAGATGAGGAAAAGTGAATCATTTTGCTCTCCAGCTGTTTCCAGGTAGCCCTGGAGGTGAAACCTGTCCTTTGCAGACATTTGAACACCTCTAAGAATTCCCACTGCAAAAGTTTTGAGTACTCGGAATAGCTTGGGTTGGAAGGAACCTTTTGAAGGTCATCTGTTCCTGCAGAGAGCAGGGACATCTTCAACCAGAGTAGCTGGAATTGAGGGATGGGAATTGCATTGCTTTCTGTTTGGCAAAAAATACTTTTTTAACCATTCTTTTTAAAAGGCTCAGGCTGGAGGAGCCTTGATTTTTTACTGGGGTGTCTCCTAGAAAAGAAAGTCAAGGATTGCAGGTGGCACCAGGCTGACTCCCTGGTGTCTCCATCCCAAACCTGCGGGATCCCTTCCCTGCTGGCATCCCCGCTTCCTTCCAACTCCGCTCCTGCAGCAACGCTGCTGCTTCTCCTGTCCCTGCACCAATTCCTGCATCCTTGGTGCAGAGCAGCAGGAGGAGGAGATTACTCCACGTTAGACCTCACGAGGAAAAAATATTTTTCCTTCGCCCGCACGGGAGCGCAGGGAAATCCCGACGGGATGAGCAGGGCTTGACCAAGCTCGGCTTTGCCCTTGCTCAGCGTTCCTCGAGTGCTGATTCAAAGCGCCCGGCCGCATTTCAAAGGCTTTATTGGGCATAATGGCAGCACTTAGCAGGCCTTGCCCAGGGGTGTCGGGGGGGAATCCCGCGGGCACTGAGTCAGGATGCTCCCTTTGGAGCTGGGTGTGACAGTCTCGTCCCCAGGATGGACCAGTCACGGACATCCGCGGCGAAATTCCCTTCCCAGAGCACGACTGGACTCACTCTCGTGCCCTGCTTCCCCAAGAAAACCATCTGGAGATGAAGAGTGTGGCTGGGAAGAGGCGGGGAGGAGCATGAGGGAGGTCTGGAGGTCCTGGCTGGGGAGGAGAAGGTTCCAAAGGGGCACCCAGGGATTTGTGGTGATGTGGAGCTTGGTGATTCCTGCCCGGTCAGGTGCTGGCTGGCCCTGGGGTGGCATTACCAGCTAAACCCGCTGGAATGTGGGGGAGAGGAAGGGGAAATGGGAGGGGGGAAGCACTGGACAGAGCACACAGGTCTTGTCCATGTGCTCAGCCAAGGCCCAGCCCCAAGGCTGCAGCAGGAGTGTCCCCAGCCCAGAAGGTCTCTCAAAACCCATCTCTGCTGGCACCACCAAGAGACAAAGCCCAGAGCCAAGGCAGTTCCTTGGGGCTTAATACTGAAAGGGGGGCAATATCCAGGTGGGAGCCTTCCCGTGGGGTATCCATCAGGGCTCTGCTGGATCAGGTCTAGGGTTGGTCTTGCAGAAAAGCCGCTCCTGAAACTGTCCTTGCCAACTGTTTCCATCTATCCTGTGCCACTCGTGATCATCTTTTCCCCTTTTTTTCCCTATAAAAGTGGAAGGATTTGTTTTGAGTCCATCTTAGCGCAACCTGTAAAAATGCATCAGTTCTTAAGTTCACTCCAAATTCTACTGGAACTCGGCAAAAAACACGGGGAGGAAGAGAGAACTGATGCATTAACTCCCTTGTTCTGAACTCCTAACATAGGGCACGGCTTTCAAAAGCAGCCCGGGAGCCGGGGGAGAGCGTTCTGCATCACAAAGGTGTTGTTTGTCCCTCTTCCTGGTTTGTCACCTGCATATTCACAGCCCCCTTCCCATCTGGGTGTTGCTGGTACCCAGAGAGAGCTTTGCATTTGCAGGGACTGGGCCATCAAAGGAGTTCAAGGTGCTTTTGGTCTCCTCCTCCTCCTCCTCATCTCTGTCCTGGTGTTAAAGCAGTCTGTTATGCTTTTGTGGATCCAGGGATAATTATTAGCAGGGATGCTGCTGCTCTTCCCCAAGGCGGAGACTCCTTCGCACTCTTGGTGTGAAACGCTTTTCTCCTCTTGCACCTTTGCACTCTCAGGCTTCACCAAGGTCACATCAGAGCACGTGGCTGGTTCCCTCCTCACATCACCGGCCTTGCCAGGGATTCCAGGTGTCTGGGATGGCCATTCCTCCTCTCCCATGGCGTTCTGTAGGCTCAAAGTGTGTCGGAGAAGGCTCAGAGAGTGCCTCAGCTGTTCCTCGAGCTCAGGGCATGGCAGACCCTCACATTTCCAGCCTGGCCTCATGTTCATCACAGGTCTGGGAGCTTTCCTGGTTGCCAGGCACCATTCCCAGTGTTCCTGGTTTAACCCTGCCTCCCTGGAATGGCATCTAGCCCACAGCTGGAGGTGGCCAGGTTCCCATCAGGAGCCCATGCACAGGTTTTGCTGCTGGGTGAGATGCTTGGTGACATCCTGGTCATCCTCAGAGGCCTGGCAGGGATTGTACCAATCCACTGGTGACCTCCTCCTTTCTTGGCAGCAGCTGGGGACCAGTCAGGAGAACCCCAGAGCATCTCAGCATCACTCCATGTCCATCTGCAGGCAACTGAGCAAAGCCTGGGGGTGGAATTCACTTTACCCATCACAGATCTGCAATTTTGGTGTCTCCATCCAAGCCAGGGGCTCTTGGCTCCTTTCTTTGAGGAGAAGTGGGCACTTTCTCCTGGTGCAGTTCATGCCCCAGGTGTGTGATGGAGCCTGGCTGGTGAAATCCTCTGTGCCAGTGGAGGAGTTGAGGAGGCCAGCTCAGAGCAATCTCCACCCATGTCATCCAGGTTTAGTCAGATTATTCCCAACACAAAGAATCCCCTTTCAGAGTTTGCACACTTGCCTGTTTCCTGTCCAAATCCATAATTCCCATTTCCAGGCATAATTTCTCATGGCTCAAATCAAGTCATGGACCTGCTGTCCATCATTTTCCTGTATTTTATAACCTCTTTAGTGCTCATTGGTGTATTGGAATGGGTGCAGGAACATTCATGGCATCCAGGCTGGTACTGAAAACCTCTAGACCACCCCTCTCCTCCGGAAATCCATATTTTGTCCTGTCTCAGCCCAGCTGCTGAAAGCCTCAGCCGTTTGAGGGTTTTGCAGCTTCCTCTGTAACATGTTTACACCTGCCTTTAATCCAGGACACTCCAGAGGACAAAAGCATCTTCCTTGGGCTCTGAGACCCATCCAGAGTCTCCTACCATCCCCCAAACACATGCACAAGTCAAGATTGTGATAGAACTTTATCTCCAAACTTCTTAAAGAGAGATTTGAAGAGAGATTTCTTAAAGAGGGGATTCCCTGTGGCCCTGTCCTGACAATTACCTTGGCAGAGGGACACAGTCTCAGATGTTTCTGCTTTTCAATAATTCCTCTGACTTTGTTTTGCTTTCAGTTCTCTGAAATCAGCCCCTTTTCCCTTTTCCCAGTCCACACCTCTTAATTTCACTTTCCGGGTTTGTATTTCCTCTACATCTCTGCTGGAAGATGCAGTTTTATGGCACAAGTTATGCACGCCCAGCTTTCCAGGGAAATCACCGTTATCCAACAGAATTCCCACTGTGGGATGGAGCAGGGAGTAAAGGCAGAGCCCATCCCTGCTGCAGCTGAGCCTGTGAGACGAATCCAGGCTGCACTGGGCAGAGCTGGCGCTCCCTGTGCTCCCACAGGGGTGCACCTTGTCTAATAGAGATATTTCCCGAGGGCTGGGGAGGCGGGAATGGAGCTCCTTGAACAGTTGCCAAGCCTCCCATTCAGTTTGTCCCTCTGCCCCCACAAGAGCAACAATGGAGCCTGTTGCTAGACAGTGTTGTGTGGCATGACAGAAAACAACTCTAAATCCTCGGCAGCCCGAGGGACACACTTAAGGGAGAATTCCCAATTTTTTCCTGAGCCTGCTGGAGCTGGGAAGAAATGGGACAGTCTGGACAGGTAGGACTCCATCCAAAACCTGGTGATTCTCAGAGAAATACCATAGGGCATCAGATAAGATTTGCAGAATTTACTGGGAGACCCACAGCTCCTCCAGAGACACAAAAATCTGGTTAATGCTGTCTTTTGGGAGATCCATGATTGGTTTTGAAAATCTTCCTGAATATTTCGCAGTCTCTAACCAAGATTCCTGTGGAGTCAGTGGTGAGAGATGAGATGCAGCTCATCCGACATCTGTCAGACATTTACTTTGGGGTGAGATGAATCCCATCCCAGCCGTGCCAGTTTCCCAACCGTTGCCTGGAATGGGATCCTGGATGGCTGGGACAAAGATATCTCCCTTTAGACAGTTTTTAGACAGTTTAGACAGTTTTGGCTTTGAAGACACTCCTAAGCATTTATGCCACTCCTGGGCATTTTGTGATCTACCTAGACATGTGGAGTGCTGAAAGAGGATATTTCCATTGGAGAGCCCAGCAATGTGAATCTTTAGTGACCAAATTACCTTTAAAAAACCCTTCACTTGAAGTCCTGGTGTTGCTTTCCACAGGTGTAGAAGAATTGAGCAAAAATCCCGTGTCTCAGAAGGGCGTTTGAAAGGAATTCTTGTGAAGTTTCAATTTCTTGCATCTTCTGGGAACAGCCATCGAGATCAATTTGAGGTGGAATATGTTGCCTTAGTGATCCAGATGGGAAGAGCTGGGTACCACAGTGATCCCATGGATTTGGGATGGTGGTGAAGAGCCATCCTGAAGGCTCTGAGGACAGAGTCCTTCTGTGGATCACAGAACCACGTAATCCCAGATGGGTTTGGGTTGGAAGGGACTTCAGAACCCATCCAGTTCCCCCCCATGCCATGGGCAGGGACACCTTCCACTATCCCAGGTGGTTCAGAGCCCCATCCAACCTTTTGATATATTCAATTATTTTCCTACAGCGAAGGATTCAGGGACTGGGAAGCTCAGCCCAGCCTTTCCCCTTCCCTAGCTGGCTGGAACAAAGGGTGCTGGTTTTTTAAATCTATAGAGAAAGGAACTGGCAGGCCAATCTCCAGGCCCTGAGAGCTGCTCTGCTGCAGCATTAGCAGGGCTGTGGTTGGGTCATCCCCTGGAAAGATTTGCTGCTGGAAGTGCTCAGACAAAACACGAGGCTGAGTGGGGAAGGATAGGAGAGAAGTGCAGGGCTGCTTAGACACCTAATTTGTGCTTAATGCCTCAGATTTATTGATTGCATTGCTTCAACGTGATCAATTAGCTGAGTTGATTGAGCTGCCCCTTGTTGGTGGTGGTCCGTGAATGCCCTCAGCTCATTCTGAGAGGCAGGAAAAGTGGATTAGCTCTGTTGCTTTTTTTGAAGTGCTTATTTCCTCTCACGTGCTGCGGAGAGAACAGACTTGAGGCAGCACAGATTTAGCTGTCTAACTCTTGGGCACCTTGGATTAACTGAGATCCATCCCACTGTGGGCTTGCAAAAATAGGTGTAACAGCTTCCACCACCATTAAATCCAGAAATCGTCTCATCCATCCTCACGTGCTCCAGGCTGGATTAAATCTGCCTAAATCAGAATTGTGAAGAAGTCATGGATATAAGCACTCAGTTAACACTGAGTCATTGCTAACAGGAATATCATCTGGAGAAGGAAGGAGCTTACTGGATCACAGCTTTTTCCTAGCAGGATGGGTCATGGATATTAGTGGATTGATTGCAAAACCTCAAAGTCACTTGCAACAGAAGACTGAGGGCACAGTGGGAACTGGGTCTTGCCTGGGAGAGTACAGGGCCCAGACAGATGGGGCAAACAGCCGAGTTGAAAGAGAATAGATAAGGCGCATTAGCAGAAGATTGGGGATCAGACAGGGAAATGCTAATTCAGTGGCCACTGAAACCCTCGGTGTAAGTTGCCCACAGGCATGTGGGAAGTGTGTGATCCAAAGGAGCATTGAGTCCGTCTGTCCTGCTGACTCAGTGTGTAGTCTCGGTCTCCTGGTGAATGAAAGGGTCAAGCCCAGCCTAACACAAGGCAGGGTGTTCCCAGCACAGCTTCCTAGCAGCTCCACTAAAATTGCAGTTGTCCTCTTGACCAGAAGAGCCTCCTAGTTCTAACAGAGAAATGATTTCAGGATTTGTATAAACTGGCTTAAATTTACAGCCACAGATACCTTGGTGGTGTCTGCCAGCAGCAGTGAGAGTGGCGGAGCTCCTGCTGCCCCTGAGACTGGGACTCAGAATAAATTGAGGAATTCTGTCCTGTAGACAGGCACCAGAAATATGGGAAACCAGGCTCTTGATGGATTCTTGCGTGCAATAGCCCAGTTTTGGCAAGCTCTGGTACCAGAAGGACAGGGCAACATGCAAAACCTTGACTATCTAATGAATTAGAGACTTTGTGATTAACCAGGGGGACAAGGTAATTCAGGAGCTAAAACACATCCTTGGAACATGGGACCTCTGGCCATATTTCTTCTCTGCCCCTCACAGACCTAAACAAACAGCTTGGGCACCTGGACAGAGGAGAATCAGAAAGCTGGAAAATGAGAGTTTCCCACAGGCTCTGGCACAGGCAGCTGTCCACATCCCATTCCAAGGGACAGTGTGGGGTCACTGAGCAGAGCCAGGAGGAGAAGCTGGGCCGGAGTTACCTTTGACTCACTGTTAAAAAAAACCCAACCAATTTTTAGGTGAGGATAGCAGCCAGGGCAGCTGGACATGCATGAGTCAGCGTGGCAGAGACCAGGAGTGAGGAGTTCAGGGTTGTTGTCTCTGTGGTGGAGCTGTAGGCACTCAGTGCTGACGTGCAGCAGCCCTGCTGAGCTGGGCTCATCACCCTCCACCTCAGAGCTGCACATCCCATCTGAGGGAGTCATCCAAGCTCCCTTTGCACTCCACGAGTGAGGGCTGACACTTTCTGACCCTGACGCACCAGCCCTATCGACGTCAGTCTCGGGAGGAAAGGATCTCTCTCTGTCAGGGATCAGCAGAACCAAGACGACCAGTTGGGAGCCTGACTCCTGCATGAACAAGGTTAGGTCAGGTGATTTAATTCCATCCTGCCCAAATCCTTAAGCTCATCCTGCCCTCAGTTCCCATGGACAAGGAATTTTTATTTCTGCGAAAGTCTCTCCTTTTTGGGTTCTGTGGTGTTTCAGTGCAAAGGCTGATTTAAGAAAAGTGCTCTTGCAGGAGCATAATTTGTCAAAGATTTAGTCATTTGGAGTGATTTTTTGTAACCATAAGTGAGCTGCCAGGTGGAGGCACCTTGGCAGAGACCACCCTCAAAGCCAGTCATGATTCTTATTCTGAAATCCCTGCAGCAGGACTTGCCAACTCCTGTTGTCTCCTGAGCTTCACGTTTTCATGGTTCTGCTGACCTTGCTGATAAGATCTGTACAACTTTATTCATACGCTTGTGCTGTCTGGTCCTTGAATTCCCAGACTGTTTCTGTTACTGTGAATGAGGAAGAGTTGGGTTTATCTCAAATTTCCTTGATCTTAGAGATGTCAGGAAGGGTGCCTGGGATTTCCTTTCATGCCAAAAGAATACAGTGGTATCAGTAAAATGGAAGAGTGAGGGAAGTGATGTGAACTCTAAACTGACTACAGGTCTCTACATAGGTTTTGCTATTAAAACTGTCTGGGTGCTAAGTTAGGCATCAACTTAGCCTTGGGCACTACTGTGCTAAGTTAGACTTTATTGTTACTCTTAGGAAAGAATAGATGGAGACACCTCGGGAGTAATTTGTGTAATTTTCAGCCACGTTGACCCTTTTTCGGTGAAATTCAGGCCTTTCCAAAGTGTTTTTATGCAGACCTGTAGTTGCTGGTGCAAAGGGACTGATGTCCTTCAGGTCCCAGAGGAGGACCCAGGCTGGGGACAAGGAGGGGCTCATGGAAGGGCTCTCAGATCCACTGCTGCTCTAATCCATCTCTTGGAATTAGTTTCTACGTGATCCAAGGCTTAAGCAATCCTGCTGCCTGTTTGTCCCCGTAATGACATTTAAACCTCTTGGCCCAAAGAACTTCATTTGGCAGAGGTTCTGAAAAATATTAGATATCCACAAGTCTCACAAAAATGGGAGGTTAAATGGGGTAGAAATGTGAGCAGTGTCCTCGCAGGGGCTGAAGGCTGTGAGCAGTGTGTGTGTGTGCATCCATGTTCCCTGGACATCCTAAACCTGGACAGAAGAGCCAGTGCTCACCAGTTTCAGTGCCCCCAGAGTAAATCCTTGTTCTGTTTTTTGCTTTCTTCAATTCATCTTCTGTTTCACAGAATTTCAGAGCACAGAATGGTTTGGGTTGGAAGGGACCTTTGAGGTCATCCAGTTCCAACCCCCTGTGATGGGCAGGGATGTCATTCATCGCTTCAGGTTGATCAGGCCCCATCCAACCTGGCCTTGGACACCTCCATGGATGGGGCATCCACAAGCTGATCCAGTGCTTCACCACCCTCTGAGTAAAGAACTTCCTCCTAACATCTCATTTAAATCTCTCCTCATTTAGTTAAAACTCTCTCCCTTGTCTTATCCCTTTCTGCCCATGTATAAAATCCCTCTCCCTCTTTTTGGATAAGCCCCCTTTAATTACTGTAAGGCCACAACGAGGTCTTCCCAGTTCTCCAGGCTGAACAATCCCAACTCTCTCAGCCTTTGTAGGACCATTGCTCCAGCCCTCTGATCATCAGATGGGTTTCTTCCCCCTCCCTTCTCATTCTGAGATGTGATTTATGGGAGGAGTGGGCCATGCCATGAATCTCCTCATTGCTTTGTGTGGCTGAGGAAGGGATTAAGTGAAGGAACCTCCTCATTAGCTTTAAGGAGGAGGAAGGACTCCAATGCTTTGGAGGTCTCCATGGTTCCCAGTCACAGCTGTGTGTCCACTTCCCTGGTGGATTGGTGCTGGCAGCTCCCAGTGGCATGTCCTAGAACAGTCCAGTAAACACCTTCTGTGAAGATTCTTTGGAGAGAGAAAGTATTTATCACAAAGGAAGGTGGTTAAATACATATATAATACGTACGCCTATATGGATGTGCATAGATAGGTAGATCACATATCTCTCTTCTTAGCTTTGGCTTCTTCTCCAGAGACAGCTGGAACTCATAGAAAGATCTTCCTTCAACTGTGACAAACTTTGGGATAACCTATGTGTCTTGTGTCTTAGACTCTCAGATCCTTCAGGAACCTACAAGTTGCTTCATACCTTGATTCTGGGCCAGGAAAGTGCTGCTTTGGAGCAATTCCTTTGTCTCATGTCTTAAGTCTCAGAGCTCCTTTAGGTCTTGATCTTTCCAGTTGCTTCACCCTTTGATTCTGGGCCAGGAAAGTGCCGTGTTTGCTTTGTGTTTATCCTTAAAAACCGGGGCAGTTCTGTTCAGTTTCTGTGCTCGGGCACCGGGCTGGGTCGCACGAGTTGAGATGAAGCCTGGGAGCAGGGAGAGTCTTTCCTGTGCTGGGCTGATACACAGCACGTTATTATCCATGCTATCAGGGACATACAGTAATAATGTATGGAAATTACAGGCATATCTCAGTCCCATCTCCCCTATCCCTGTGGAGGGGAGAGAAGGAGCCCGGTTAAGGCTTGTACATATCTGACAACGTGCAGCAAAAATTGGCTTGGAGCTGGATGGGGTTTTGGGGCATGCAAAGGCAGAATTGCAGAACTTCGGTGTGTATCCTCCAGACCTGACAAAATCCATCCGTGCACTGCATATCCTGATCTGCACCCAGCTCTCAGCTGCGATGGGTGTTGAGAGCTCCCAGCTCCACAGGCTCCTGGCTGAATCCCCAGCGTTGGCCAAGCCTCAATCAATGTGAATAATTGATTTGGTAGTTCTGGGGAACAGCATAATCCGTTGGCGAGGGCGTGCTGCCGAGATTTGGGAAATTTGGGTTCAAAACCCTGCTCTGGATCAAGTGGAGGAAGCTGGCGAAGCTCATTTTCCCATCCCATGGGTAGGTGCCATAACCACCGAGTTGCTGACTCTGAGTATAAAGGGGACATTGCGTCCTCCAACTTCACTTTGGGAATGGCACCTTAGGGGATGGGCACCTGAACAAATTACCACGAGGTAAGTTAGGGTGTGAACTCATCAGATGCCAGTTTTTCTGTGGTAACTGCCCGTGTGAATGCTCTTTCCCTGCAATAAACACGAGATGGTTCATATTTACCAGGGGGTAAGAACGTTCACATGGGTGTTCACATGGCTCACACCCTGGTTTGACTCCCAGTAACTCGGGCCTGTGCCTCTAACCTCAGTACCCTTGAAAAGCCATCCCAAAAAATAAAAATCAAACTCCTTTGCTTTACATAAACCACAATTTTGCCATTTCTCCATTTCAAATTACAATTGTTTCAGTTCATCTTTGGCTTGCCAGAAAGGATTTGCTGAGATTGACTCCAGTGCACTGTTTTGGCAGAGAACATGAGGTCCTTGAGGTCCTGGTGGCCAGGATCAGCCATCAAGGGCAGATAATCTACAGACACCACACCAGCTTTGCTTGCCTCATAGTCAAGACCTTCTGGGCACTGACAGAATATTAATATTCCTGTTTCTCACAGCCAGCTCCTGAGCCCTGAAGAGATTTAAACATGTGGAGATATGAAAGTCAGGCACATAAAATGCTCTGTAGCCAGGGTGATGTGGTTGTGGGATGAGCAATGCTCCCAGGTTGCCTTGAGGTCACCAGGTGCTTTTCCAAGTGCTTTCCATAGATCTGGGAAATGGTCACAAAGCATTCTGAAGGAAAGACCTTGATTTTCTGAAGGAAAAACCTTGGAATAGTGGTCTGTGAGTCTTCCAGTGGTGCATAGATAGAAACCTTGCCTAGGAGCAGGCACAGCATAACTGTGCGTGAGCCCAAGGACAGAGCAAGGGAAAGTGCCTTTAAAATATTCCAGGAACTGGACTGAATGTTCCAGTCAAAAAAAACCAAAAAAACAAAAAAACAAAAACACCCACAAAACTAACAACTCACTTGCTTGTGGGCTGGGACTTTGTCTCATGATGATCCCAAGGGCTGACTCAAGTTATCTGAGGCATCTCCTTTCAAGCAAGATGGGGAAGATTCAATTCATCCTCGAGGAAGCGTCCCACCAGCTGGGGACAACTCTGCTCAGGTTTTTCTCGGAATGTCTGAGCACTCCTTCTGTCTCCAAGCACACAAGGAGTTGTATCTGCGCTCTGTTGGGTGACAGAACGTCCCCCAAGAGACCTCTGGACCGATTTCACTAAATTTTAGCCATGTAATGCTCAACTATCTGAGCAAACCATCATAGAAAGTTGGGCACCTTATGAGGGCGATTCATCCTTCCTGAGATTGGGATCTCTCTAGTGGATGTGATGAATCACTGTCTGGAGTTGCCTGTCTTTCTCCATCCACTCTAGAAACAGCCTAAACACCTCTCTTTTAGACAGGTAAAGTTGGGAGGGATGACTGGGTGCCTGAACACCCCACAAATATCATTGATGTGATGCCAGTTGGTGTCTGGGAGGGTTTTATCCCTATTTTAAGAGAGGCTGATGAGAAACCTGAAGTGTTCGTCAGGTCCTTGACCTTCCTTTTTTTTTTTTTGCCTGGAGAAAAGAGGTAGAAGACCCAAATATTCTTCTTCAAATTCTTCTGATTTAAACACAGTATTTTTCAATACGTTTTTTCCAGGCAGTATTTGCAGAGTTATTACAAATATTCAGGATTGTTGTAGTTAATAACAAGAGTATTTTGGTACTTTTATTTCTGGGCTTAAGGCGACATCTGTCTAATGAAGACCAAAATAATTTTTTTTGCAAGGAAATTATGTTCCACAAACATCCTGTGTGGAAAAAAAAAACTTCACAGTTTTTTTCTGGAGCATCTGATTCTGGCCATTCTAGGAAAGAGTTGCTGACCTCGGGTCTCTTAATTCACATTTTTCTTTAGTACTGGAGCATTGTTACCAGACCTGTATAAACATTTATGGCTCTGATGGGACAACCAAAACCTTGCAGAGAAAACAAAAGCAGTTTTTCATCACTGCACCCTTCAGAGGGCAGCTCATGGTTTGTGTCTGACCAATGGCTTGGTAGAACTTTGACTGTTTTGGAGAAATACTGAGTTGCAACAGTGTTTGTTAACTACAGAATCATAGAAATAATAGAAACAAAGAAGGGGTTTGATTGGAAGGGACCTCGAAGATCATCTCATTCCAATCCCCTTCCATGGGCAGGGACACCTTCCACTGTCCCAGGTTGCTCCAAGCCCTGTCCAGCCTGGCCTTGGACACTTCCAGGGATGGGACATCCACAGTTTCTCTGGCAAACCTGTGCCAGGGCCTCACCACCCTCACAGCCAAGAATTTCTTCCCAATATCCCACCTAAATCTCTTCTCTTTTAGTTTAAAACCATGCTGAGGGTTGATTTAAAAACCTCTCCCTCTGAATTCGCTGTTGGATATTTTTTGTGTGTCCATGGCTCAGGAGAAGGATGCGATTCATCATGGCAAGCTTTTGTTATCCAAAATTAAACATCTGGTTTATAACTTCCACATAGAACCCTTTTTTAGGGATTAACTCCCCCAGAGGGCATTTCAACCCCACCTAGTCTAGCCATCTATCTTAAGACAGAGCAAGTTGCTCTTCTATGGCCCTGATGATTCTGTTATGAGGTCAGAGAGGTTCTGGGTGATACCATTAACTGAATTCCTAACTTTAAGGTGTTCCAGAGAGATTAGATGAACTCCATTGAACATTGGTTTCTGCCATGAGCATGTGCGAAATTCCAGACCTGGTGAATCCAGAGGGTTTTTTGGTTTTTTTTTTTTTTTTTTTTGCAAATCTATTGAAGTCCTGCAGCCTTGAGAACCTGTTTAAGGCTGGAATGGTGTGACCTGGCAGAGCTCCATAGCCTGGAGGTTGGGGACAGCAGGTGACAAATGTCACACTAACGATATTACAGTGCAGAGATGAACCCGAGCTCCTTGTGGCTGAGGAAGCTGCAGGAGCTGCTTGCACTGAGTCGTGGCGTGAGAAGTTTGCTAGTACCTACATGTTCTCCCAAAACCTAATTGTGCTAATCCTCCAGCAACCCTGACTCCAGGGAACTTTCTAACCATGCTCTGGAAGCTTCCTTCTTGCTCTGCTCTGCTGAAAACCTCTCCAGTGAGAAAGTTTCTGTCTGCAGATTGATTTCATAAGAGCAAACCTTGGTGTTTCGTTAGGCTTTTGTGGATCTGTGTTCAGAGGAGGCAACCTGGAAACGGGGAGGTTTCCCCAGAACACCCTGAGCAAATGAGGGATGTCATCACAGCTTGTGTGGCTTTGCAGAGTGTGGGTCTGGTCTCCAGTGACCTCCAGAGTTCCATGGCAATTTGGTTTTTATGATGATTATCCCATCCTTACCATCATGGCAAAAGTGATTGCAACTGAGTTTCCAAGTTAACACAAAGTTTCAGCTCTGCAAAATTTAAACAGAATTGACCTCATGTTTCTCTAATTGAAACATCTATCTAGTTTTCTGTAACTCCACAATGTCTGAACACCTTTCCATTTGCTTTTCTTTGCATTGTGTCCCCCCTAGGATTTAAGAAACTCCTTCATTTGTTGGTGCAGTGCTATCCATGCCTTATTTAGGAAGTCAGAGGGAATGGTGGGAATAGCAAGCTCAGCTTTTTAGCATAAAACAGGTCTATATTTCCAGGGCTTTCTTATAAATACTAAGAGCTTGATCCCAGAGGTGACTGGGGTCCCCTGCAGTCCCGCATAGATAAGATTTAATTGCCAAATATTCTGTGTACAGTGGATCCAGTAAAGGCAGAAGGACATTTTTGTATGCAGACATCTGCATTTGTCTCACTCTGTGAACTGAGTCCTATCCCGGGAAATTCCAGCATTAGTGATTAGTAGTTCAACCCATTTGAAAATGGGTCTGGGGTGTAAAGGTCTGCGGGCTCATTTTTAAGGATTGCAATGAGGATTCCACCACATTTTCCCCTATTCACTCAAACAAGTTGGGCTGAAATGCATTTTTGGGGAAGAGCTTTGAGCTGAGATCTTGAAGCTGTCAACAGGATGGGAGAATCCATCCTTTCTCTTGATGGATTTGGCCAGCTGGGGATTCATCGACTTCACCACACTTCAGGTCTGCTTCTGAGCTGAGTCTGGATGTTTCAGTGAACCATCACTGGTTCCCATTTCACTTCCAAACTGGAAAAAATGCTTCATATAATCCAAGTATCTGGTTGGGAGTTTGTCTCTTTGAGAGTACTTGGAGTAGATAATTTCAGGAGTGTCCGGTGGACCCCGTGGATCACTGGAGGTCTGGGAATGAAGCATTCCTGTGTTCTGCCCCAGGCTGGTGAGTGTGTCTCACTAGGGCTCTGCTTATAGTCATAACGCTGCTGATCACATCTGTCTTGGTACCAGACAACAGAGGTGGGATGGGAGAGTAAAATTCTCAGTGTCTCTCTTGAGAGTTATCTCTTCCAACAACACAGAGGTCGAGTTTGTGACTTAGACCTGACTTAGACATGACTGGACTGTCATGGTACCTGTGACTAAGGACCTTTGGTGACATTCATTTGTTGTTTCCTGCCTCAGAAGCAAAAGTCCTATTAACCTACCTAAAAACTGATTTATTTGTGAGAAATCAATGCCTTTTATTGTTTTCTATTCGGTACGGCTCTGTTGTAAGGGACAAAACAGATTTGCTGCTCTTTGATACAAGCAGCTCTTAATGGTTTAAGCTGGAAAAAGATTAGGGAATTTAGGGATTTTTTTATTGTTACCACTGTTAGATTTGTACCAAATGGAGGGCTTTGGAGCAGTACTGATGTCCACCGTGTCGCGGCACCTCCCAGCACAGAGGGGCATCTCTGTGACCTCCCCCTCTCCTTAACACAACGTTTTGCCAATTTTGTACTGCCCGAGGCTTTAGGAGAAATTAGAATCCAGGTCTAAGGGTTTGCCTGTGTGTGGAAGTTCTAGCAAATTAAACTCCTGATCGAGTTTCTGCGGTGCAACAAGTTACCACACATCAGCTGACCCTTGGTACCTGTCTGTGTGCTCACTGCTCGCCTGCAGCAAGTGAGGTAATTAGACTTTGCTTACTGACAATAAAAAAGGGTTAATTTAAATCACATTCGCCAGCATTTGCTGTAGGCTAGGGATTCACATATGTAGGATTGCTGTGGGTCAACTAGCACTAGGCAGTAATTTGAGCTCCGCTTGCTTGACCATGAGATTGAGCCCTGAGTGGAGACAGGGATTTATCTGAGCACTGATTCTTTCAGGACATCCACGCTCAGACATCTGCAACAAAGACATCTTTTCCTGTCTCCTCTGTGGTTGGTAAGGAGGAGAAATGGGTGATTGCAGTGAGACAGGATTCTCACCCTAAAGAGGTTCAAAAATATGGAGTGAAAACACCTTGAACTGTGCCCTCAAATGGTGTTTGTTAATTCTCTTAATTACTGAGAGGGAAAGCTGGATGCCTCGCTCAGATGGAGACCGCTCCATGCCTGCTAGAGGTCATCAGCTGGACAAATGGATCTCACCTCCCATTACAATTTTATCCATCAATTTTGTCGCAGACAATGAGGATCTTGTGCCATCCAAGGAGCCTCCACCTGCCTCTCAGAAGGGCTCATGTCTCCCAAACGTCCAGTGTCAGACCTGCCAATCCTACGTATCTCTGAAACTATGGCCTAAATATGGAGCACCTTTCCAAGAAGAATGACTTAGAAACATTCTGCTGCAGATCATTCAAATGCTGCTGACTGTATTTCAGGGTTTGTGAGGAACAGTGGGAATATACCTCCACTCCTGGTTGCTCTGCAATGCTGTCCTGTGTAGGTAAATCATTAGTGATTTCTATACATTTTATAGGTGTTTACAATGACTCAGAGAACTGGAAATTCTCTGCAGGGTGCAATTCCTGCCTTCATGTGAGCCAAAATCATAGAACTGGTCAAGTTCCAAGGTACTGAGTGTACAGGAGATGAATGAAGAGGCTTTGAGCTGTAGAAATAATGACCCAAGCACTTATTTACTCTTCTAAATCACTATCTTTCAATAGCCTGTACAATGCTGCAAGTTTCCTTTCCCTGACATAGATGACTTTTTCCAAGTTTCCTTCCCTAACACAGATAGTCGTTTCCATAATCTCAGTTTTGGGATTCCTAATTTCTTGTACAGGAAAATCCTAAACAGGAAAAAGGACTAGAAGACTTTAGTCCTGCAAAAATAGTGAATTTCCAAATGGAATGGATATAGCCCTTACATTTGGCTAAATGTAGGTGATTTAAGCCATTTGAGATTTCCCTGGAGTCCATGTGCAGCTTTCCCACAGGTCCCTCATGATCTTGTCTGGTGTAAGTATCTCAAATAAGATTTTTCACATGGAAATATTTAGGTAACTGAGTTGATTCCTGAGCTTCAGACCCAGCTATTTTCATTTTGCTTTCTACGCTATCAGTGCCTGGCGAGTGATCCAAGTCAGTGGAGATTTCAGGTTCCCTGTAGCTGTGTATGCAGGAGTGTGCAGTGTCATCCAAAAGGATGTTTTGTGTCACCTGAGGAATCCACATGCTTTAGGGAGGCAGGCTGGAGCCAGGTGGATGCTGGAAAGCACCTCAAATGGTACTCAACACACCTGTGCTCGAGCAGTTGAATTCCAGCCTGAGAATTCAACGTGTGATAAACTAAGGGAAAAAAAATATCCAGAGAATTTCAAGCAGGCGCATACAATTTCTCCCAAAAGGCAGCTGTTGGGAGGTTTGCTTTGGAATGTCTGCTTCCTGACTAAAAGAGGTGTTATGTAAAGTAAGGCCAGCTAAATTATGTGCAGCAATGAAGATTTATCCTGGGAATAATGGGAAGGTGGCTGAGAGCTCTGCTAGCCTGCCCATGGAGGCCTTGACGATCACAGGGAGTTGTTGATCATGGAGACAGGGGGGTGAAATACAGAATTAGAGAATTCTAGAATGTTAAGGGGTTGGAATGGATCTTAAGGATTATCCTCCAGTCCCAGTTCCCCCCACCACGGGCAGGGACACTTACCACCAGGCCAGGTTGCTCAAGGCCTTTCCAACCCGGCCTTGAGAACTTCCAGAGCTGGGGCATCCACAACTTCCCTGGGCAATGTGAAAACACGAAAGAAAGGAATGACCAGCCTCCTGTGTTTTGGTTCAGCTAATTTGGATCAGGCTGAGCCAATGTTCAGGGAAGTGGAAGTTCACTTTGATGTGTGGAGATGAGGGAAGCCCACAGTTTCCAGACACTGGTAGCCTACTACCAGTCACTGATTCTAAATTGACTTTAAGTAGTTCTCACTTTCAAGAGTAATCGAGTAGTACTGATTTAGATCTGATTATTGTTGGAGAAGAAAATTAAGATGTTTGTCTTACCTAGAAGGATAAGTTGTGGCGTTACACGGGATAATCTTCAATTTACTACCAGAAGCAGCTGCACTACAGACAGGCGGGTTATCAAAGCATTGAGCTGCCTCTGTGATAAAAAAATGGATCATCCTCAGATGACTGATTGCTGTAGAGCTGCTGTGGCCTGACACGTTCGCAGCCCTCAGCAGCCCTGCAACACCTGTGCATGACCTCAACTTAATCCAATGTCAAGGGCAAAGGAAGAGCTTTAAGCCTCGCAGTCTCGGTGGAGGCTGGGAGCACACGCATGGACAGTTGCAGCAGCTCTGCTGGCAGGCAGCAACTTGTGAATTACTTGATCTCATTCATTGTGTGCCAATACCTTGCTTCTCGTCACCTTGGTGAGTAAACAGAGGGAGGCAGAGCCCCGGCCGCCCCGTTTATGAAAAGCGTTGCCATGCCAACGCGCACAACTCCGCACGGATGCACGGGAGGGGATGGGCTCTGCACAGGCACGCACCCCTCAGCCTGAGTGTGAAATGAGAGGTGACAGGCGAGGAGAGCCCGTGTGAGGCAGCGCTCCGAGCCCGGGAACGGGGCTGATGGGGTGATATGGCTCCGGAGCGAGCGCACCTGGGCCGCCGGGATCCGTCCCGCGCTCGTGCCAGCAAGGTATTGACAAACTGGAGGGTAGTCAAAGAGCCAGAGGGCTGGAGGGACTGATGCTGATGAGCAAAGATTAGCTCTAAGTACTAATCTGGGCCAAGGAATGATAGGATAATAGCTCTCAAACATTTGTCAGGTGTATGTGGTAAAGGAAAGCAAGGAGTGATCATTCCACAGGGTGCCAGGAGAAGGAGAGAAAGGGGGTACCAGTATCAGAGAAAACAACTTTGCCTGGATGCTCTAGCATATCAGTGTAGAGGAGTGGTGTTAAATTGATGGAAGTATCGTCATTTGATTTATTCAGCATGATCCCAGGCAAGACCATGGGAATGTGTGATGGAGGTTATTCTATTTTATGGCTGGGTGGAACCAAATGAGTGATATTTTATTGGAATTCAGTAAGGGCTTATCTTCAGCTGGTGAGAATCTCTAGAGCTGCCCTGACTTTGGTGAAGCTGTTGCAGAATCCAGACATGGGAGAGGCAATGGAAAGGCTGGAATTCAGGATATGACTGGATGGGCTCTCATTTATCTATGCCTCAGCCTCAGGACTTGGACATTCACTTGTTTAGATATAAAATGGTGAAATTACCAATTTGTGGCTTTGTGTACCAGGGATAACAAACTAAAATTATAACTTCCCACTGACTGCAATAATTTGCTGTGACCAGGTTTGAGTTCTTTCACACTGCATCATGAAACTTATCTTCTAACCTGATCAGGCACTGTATTCAGTGCCCATAACATCCTTCCCTCTAAATTGGAGAGGCATGGATTTGATGCGTGGAGTGTTTAGTGATGAGGAGTTGGTGGGTTGGTCACATGCAGAGGGTGGTGGTCAGTGGCTCAATGTCCATATGGAGATCAGTGACCCTCAGGGTCCCTCAGGGGTCTGCGTTGTGTCCAGCGCTGTTTAATTCCTTTATCAGTGACATGGACAGTGGGATCGAGGGCACCCTCTGCACACAGCACCAGCCTGGGTGGCGCAGGTGGCACGATGGAGGGAAAGGATGGCGTCCACAGGGACCTGGACAAGCTCCAGAGGTGGCCTGTGGGGAAACTCTCGAGGTTCAACAAGGCCAGTGCAAGTTCCCAAACCCAGGCAAACCCTGAGATCAATCCAGGCTGGGGATGAAAGGATTGAGAGCAGCCCGGGGAGTTGAATTTAGGGTTGCTGGTGAGTGAGAGGCTGGATTTAACCCAGCCATGTGCACTGGCAGCCCAGAAATCCGGGGTCACATCCCCACAGGTGAGAGAGGTGATGCTTCCACTCTACTCTGCCCCCAGGAGCCCCCACCTGGAATGCTGCATCCAGCTCTGGAGCCCTCAGCACAGGAGCAGGGCCAGAGGAGGCCACAGAGCTGCTGAGAGGGCTGGAGACAGGCTGAGAGAGCTGGGATTGCTCAGCCTGGGGAAGAGAAGGTCTCAGGAGACCTTAGAACCCCTCCCAGTGCCTGAAGAGATTTGCAGGAAAGGTGGGGACAAACATTATAGCAGGACCAGCTGAGATAGGACAAGGGACAATGTTTTTAAACTAAGAGAGGATTGATTCAGAGTAGGTATAAGGAATATATTTTTTATTATGAGAATGGTGAGACACTGGCCCAGGTTGCCCAGAGATGTGGATGCCCCATCCCTGGGAGCATTCAAGGCCAGGTTGGACCGGGCTCTGAACAACCCCTGATGCTTGAAGATGTCCCTGGTCATGGCAGGGGGGGTGGACAGAAGAGCTTTAAAGGCCACTTCCAACCCAAGCTATTCTGTGATTCCAGAAATGGGAATTCTCTCACTCAGGTTGTCATAACTGAGGTTTGGTTGAGTTGCTGCCTGAAATAACCTTTCCTTTCACCAGATCTAGTAGGAACTGGGTGAAAGGTCAGACTCCATTTAAGTAATGACATTTTAGGTGGTTTTTGTTCAGAGAGATGGGTCCTACCTGAGCTGCAAATGAGCCTTTGAGAAGCTCCTGAGTGCATGAGAACAGGTAATTCCTTGTCAGAGCACCTAAGCTCAGATCAGTGCTTTCCTTTAGATTTTCCTGAGTGAGGATGAAGTGAAGCATTGATCTCCTGCCACTTAGAGGAGTAGGACACGGACATTCCTCTCCTTTGGACACACCCGCAGTGTGTGAGGTGGGCATTTCCCAACTCCCCATTATTAAAGGGTGTGAAAGGGCTGTACCTGCAACAGATGTAAAAGACTCTCAGGATCAATACTGTTTAAGGACTTTGCTATTCTCTCTTTAGCACCCTGCTGATAAGCAACCAGTGTGTTCCTTAATCAAAGATTTGCTGTTTAAGAAGAGGCTCCTCACAGAACATGTGAAATGGCCAAAAAATGCACACATATGGACAAAGAGTCAGGGTTTTTTGACTGACCTGACAAGGTAGTGATAGAAGAAGGGCATGTGGAACTTGTAAACTGATTTTTGGGGTCTCCGGGAGTGTGATGGAATCCCGGGGTGCTCTGGCTGTGGAGTTGCCATCAGATCCCTGTGTAAATGCAGCTGGGAGGGAGGAGGAAAGGTTTTGTCATCGCAGCCAAGGTGGAGTTGGTATCTTTAGGGACAGACTGGCTGCTAAATGCTGTTAAGGACCTGAGTCCTGGCTTTCTGAAAAGTCCAGGGGTGCTGCTGTTTGACCCCACCTGAGGGCCTGTCTTCCCAGGGAGCTGGCAGAGATCCCTGGATTCCAGCAGCGTTGTCGTGGTACATTATGTGCTGCTCCAGAATGCCTTGGGATTGGATTTGTACGGGAAGGACAGAGCCGGGATGAACTATGTCTGTGGCTAGTTCCAGCCGAGACAAGCTCGGGAGCAGGATCTCACACTTCCCATCCAGCTGGCAGCCAAATCCACCCAGAGGTGCTCTCCACCCCTTCTCCCAGCCCTGGCTGGACTTCGTGGCTCATTGCACGGGGACCCTCGTGGTCCTTAGGCTGTAACTCCATTAGGTGAGTCAAAAAACGGAGCCTCCACCCCGCTGGCCGAGCTGTGCTGAACTTGTCTCAGCTGGAAGTCACTGTTTGCATATTTTCCCATAGCTACTGAAAGCTGTTTGATTCCAGGTGTGACACGCAGCTCCCTAGCTCCTAGATCCACGTTTGCCCGGTGGATTTGGATTGTCTCCCAGGTGCTGAGTTATCCAAGAGAGATGGGAATTTTTCTTCACCTTCATGGTGTGGTATCCCAGGATTGGGGGTGCATGAGGAGTTAAGATCTCAGACATGCGAGATTTGGGGCTGAAGTAATTCTTTTGCTCAGTTTTGACCCAATACCTCCTCTCACAGCCCGAGGTAGGAACAATGTCAGGCACACGGCAGGAATTCTGCCATGCAGCGGCATTCCCCAGATTCCTGGGTCATTAAACAGCTCCGAGAAGCTCCAAGGTTATTATCAATTATGCTGGTATCTAGATTAGTCCCTGCTCTGCCACCTTATCAGTAGCAGAGCCATAAAGTTGGCCTTTGGGATTCTTATCTCCTCACTTTGATCAAATCCCGAATCTTGGTTGCGCACTAAGCTGATCTCGTCTGCACCGGGTATCCAAGAGCTGCCAGCAGCTCTGCACAGGGCTCAGGGTGTAAATACATGACCAGGATCCTGATTTACTTTATCCAAAGCCCTCTGAGGCCAGCTCTTTCCAGGAAATACTGATTTCACTCAAAGCACATTGAAATGATGCACATACAATGAAGGGAACAGGCAAAATACCTTTGATTTCCAATCCTCAGGAGCTGAGCTCCAGGTGAGGACAGCCTGTTCTCAGAGGAGCAGCCTGACCACAATTCCTTACCTGCCTCTGTGAAAAAGAGGGTAAATAGCAGAAAAGACAACCTGAAGACTGATATTCACAAAAATTAGAGGTTTGGCTTGGCTGCCCCAGTGGTTTCTTCCCACATATCCTAAAAAACCTCCACAAACAGAAGCTCCCAAGCGGTTTTAAAGGGGAGCTGATAAAAGTAGACACTAATAATGTACAAACCACATGCAAGAGTGGATAAATGCAAAAATTTAAAGTGAGTATGGGGCTCAGGGATCTAATCTGGGCCATGTTGGTGTGATTCTCTTGAGGGCAAAGCTGCTCAGGACTTTTTGTCTTCTGTGAGCACCAAATCTTAGACAATTGTGGTCTGATTCTTCCCTGGGTTCATCTGAGCTTCCTACTTGCAGTTTTCCCTGGATTTTTCCTGTTGGCCATCATTGGAGAAGATGCTGAAATAGAAAGAATAGGTGAAAATGTTAAATACGCACATTGTGCAAAGACACAACTGTGTCACCTCCCTGCTCGGATTTCCCAACTCAGGATAATGTTTAGTCCTCCTGTTTGGGCTCCCCTTTGAGTCAGCTCCATCCAGCTGGAGAGGCAGAGGCTTCCTGGAGGTCTTTTTGTTGGAAATCTCTTACTCTGGAATAGATTTTGGATCAGGCTTCCTTCTGCATGCCCGATTTTGTCTACTACTGCTAAAGCATCCCTACAGATCTTTGTCAGTTTAGCAGCTGATTCGAATAAATAATATCCTCAGTAAACAAGTCTTGAATGAAATGCCTCAGTGGATAATTATGGTTGGTAAAGTAGGGCTGAACACGGATTTATTGGAAGTTTTACCTGAGAGGGGTTTTGTTGGGTTTGGTTCTGGTTTACTTATTTATTTATTAAAATTCTTGGAGATGCTCATGTTTTTAAATGATGGAAGTCTTAAAACACTTGGAACAGCAATTTCTTCAGAGTGGGGTCAATGTGAGAGCGTCTAACACAGGGAAACCTGGGTCATGCGTGGGATTACTCATTTTCCTTGCATTAAACCTAATCCTTATGAAAACTTCGCTTGAGCCAAACACTTAACCACATGTTTAAGCACGTGGGACATCCTGTCCTTACATTTTTGCTTGTGTCTCATTGATCCATCACCCAGCTGGGGCATTGGGTAAATCAGGAACAAATGGAATTGACCCAGGAGGGAGAGAAAGAAGTTTCCAGCTTCTCATCACCTGCCTTATTTAGTAGAGTGAGTTGAAAGGTTGAAAACATAAAAAAACCTCAGTGATCAGACAAGACTTGAGTGGAAAATCAGAAAACAACAGCATTTGGTGTTGTTCCAAAGATTAAAAGGAGAAAAATTATGAATGAAGTGGAGAAATTCCTAAATAGAAGTAGAAGTGAACCCTCGCTCACCCAAAATCGTGTTTATAGGTGCCACAGTGGCTTGGAAGGGAGGTTGTCATAACCACTGACAAATATGTTATAGGCAGAGACAGGATGTGCACCTCTGCAGCTCTTCCAAAGAACATACACCCAGTGATCCATCAGCAGTTTATCACTGAATTACAGCTCATTCATTAATAATCCATCATCTATATGTCAACAGCTTTGTCCTCAATTCCCTAATGGAATGGCTGCTTCCATGGATTGGAATGGTGATATTATTCCCACTTCACAGGTAGGAAACTGAGGCAAACTAAAATGCCCCCAGTCCACAGTCCCATGTCACACCTTAATAACTACATCACCTTCTCTCCTAATTAAAGTAATTTACTGATAGAATTGATCCGTGCACATGCTGGAATGATTATTATCTCAAATCTAATATTGGGACAGTTTCATAACCCACCCAATCTGTCGATGCTGAAGGTTCTCCATCTCCAACAAGAGGGCTGGGAATTTTTGTTACTCAGTGCTCCTGAGGTTCCTATGTGTGCTTAAAGCAGAGTTGTGAGCCTGAAATTGAAATTATCACTCTTAAGGTAAAACACACACACACACACAAATTCTGGGGAAAAATCTGCTGCAGTTCTGATTGGCAGTGTTTGATGATTAAAAACATGATTCATCCAAAAACAACCCACGCCTTTCAGTCTGTTCCCAGAGCTCTGGCGCCAACCAAATTCTGGGTACCCAAGAGACATTTCTGTCCTGTCACAGCAAGCAGCATCGTAATTGCAGCAAGGCGATTCCTCCCCTTGTGCTGGCACAGGGCGTCTTTCACAACGATGACCCAAAGTGAGTCGAGCCTCACTTACAGGAAAGCCCTGGGTGCTAAAGCCTTTGTTGAGCAGGACGCTGCTGGACAAAGAATGAAAGGGCCACAGCCGAGGTGTTCCCAAACGGCGTTTTTAGTTGAAGACCCTTGCCGATAAGTGATTAGATGCTCTCAACAAAGAGGTGGTGCTAAAAGGATCAAGGAGGAAAGTCGGTGCTGAGTGGGAGCAATTTGCTGGTGAGAATCAACATCCTTATTCCTGTAAGGCTGGAGAAGGCTGGTAATTCCAAGGCATAAATCCCTTTGAGGCTTGCCACATCCCAGTTTCACCCAACGCTGGGATGGGTTAAAAGCAGGAGGGGCAGCATTGTAAAGCCATGATCTTATCCAAGTCTCATCCAGCTCGCTATTTATATGGTTGTAGATATATTACATCCCATTGTCTGAGGCAGGACTTGGTGCTCAGCCCTTTGAGGGCTTGTGGGGAACGCTCCTCTGATCAGAGGATTTTACAGCACTCAGTGATAGGGGACTTTGTGGCCTGGAGCCGTGCATCATCTGGGGCCTGATCGTGTCAGATTCCTTCCCGAAAACAATGAGGAGCTTGAGTCACTGCTTGGGTGGGAAACCTCCAAGGAAACCTTGGCATAAGTCTGTGTCTTCAGGACCATTAGGACCATGAGAGCTGCACCTGGTGGCTCCTTTGTCAGGTCTAACAACCCCTGTTTGAGTTGGAGCGTTTAGAAAGCTGCTCCAGGTGGCATTTCCTAAAATTCCTGTAGCTCACATTCAGACCTCTGCTCTCAAACCTTAGAGGAATTCGTTGGAACCTGCTGTAACGTCAAAGATCAAGAAAGGAATGAATAATTCAGGTTAAAACTTCGGTTCTGAGCACCAGAGAGAAGTTTGGTGATATTCAAAGTACCTGTGTACGTGACTTGCTTCAGTCCTCTGTGCAGTATCCTCATCTGTGAAGGGAAGGGTGATGTAGCAGATGGTATAAATCAATCATTCCTCTCACATTTGGATGTCTTTCTGCTTTTCCAGGCCTTCCCTGGCTTTTCAGTACATCTGGCTGTGGCATTTTGGGTGCTGTCTCCCCAGTGCCAGGTGCTGGGGTTATTCCCTCCTCCTCCGGGCTCACTCTCCAGCCCTGCTGTGCTCAGCATTCCCATCCTGGGCCTCGGTCCCCAAATCCCCACATCTTCTTGGAGCCTTGGCATGGCTTCTGTCTCTCCCACAAGCCTGGCGTGGCACCTGGGGCATGCAGGTGGCTTTAGGGGGTGACACCCTCAGCGCTCTCTTCGTGCTGCTGCCCTGTGTCCTCCACTCTCACTCCTCCAATGTTTCCGTGTCCTTCAGGCTTCCTCAGTAATGATGTGGTGGAGTTTTTTGGACTGTTGGTAAGGAAGTTAAATAGCAGTGAGATGATTTCTAATTCATATCTCACAGAAGGAAATGAGCGAACAAAACCACTACAGATGATCTCAGGGAGTTTCAGTTAAAAAGAGCCTCGTTTGATGGCAATTGCTTGGCAGAGTGGCACTGAAGAGTTGTCAACTTTCTTTTGTACTATGCTGATCCTAAATATGACCACTTTGAGTTCTTTGTTCAGTCTTTTTCTTTATATTCTGACTAAAAATGCTGTATCATCATCACTTTTATCACCTCTGTTTAACAATCTCATTTCAAAATTACACGAAATTAGTTTTCCGTAGAACTGTGGTTACTACCACTAATTATATTACAACTTTTCCATCCTCTGTGGGTTCAGTCTTGTATCACCCATTTCCCTTTTGGGCCAGATAACAGATTTACAGTTATCCATCTGCTCTTTAACAACACAGTGGATTCCTAACCTATTTGGCATTCTCTTGTTTTCCATCATCACTTGGAGATTTATTACAAATGTTAACAGTAGTTATCCAGAAATATCCAAGATTCCCTTCCTTCTTTATCTCCTTGTTTATCTACAGGAGGTTAATACATTATTAACTACAAATGTGTGTGTGAATATCTGTGTAGGTTCTCGAACAACACCTTAAACAATTATTTATTGGTCATCCTCACATTCTTAGCACCACTGACCACAGATCTCCCACTGTGGGCTCTCCTTATCACTTATCTGCCTTATTGTGCCCTAATTTATATCACAATTTCCCACTGTTCTGGGTTTGTCTTTGAGTGCACATGGGAATGGGGTGAGTCTGAGATTCATGAGCACGGCTGGGAGCTGAATGATGACATGGGATTTCACCTACATTCATATTTCTTTTGTAAGAGCAAAGTTGTTCACTTAGGGAATTGCATTCACTTTTCTTAAATTCCTCATGCTCTACCTGAACAGACTTTTCTTTTACCCTCCCACTGTAGTTCAGAGCTCATGTATCACAGTCCAGGTAGAAGCATTGATTCCTTAGAACCAGGAAAATATGTACTTTTTTTTAATCATTTACCAAACCAAAAAAAGCTTTCAAAATTTTTTCAGAGCCCTCCCAGCCCCTCTCAACTAGCCTGTTGTCATCTTGCACCTAGCCTTTCAAGATCTTCCCTATTATTATTTATTATTATGCATTAGCAGTTGCCAGTTCCAAGGAAGGGGAAAGGTTCCTCGTCCTGAGCACCGTGTGTACACATAGTGAGAGACAGTCCCTGCCCTGCAGCACTTCAAATCTAATCTAAAGAGACAGAAAAAAAGGTGGGTGAAATGAAGAATTATTAGTATGGCACGATGTTAGCAACTCCTTACCCCGGATCCCTGGCAGCTTTCCAGCCCCCAAAAGGACAGGAGTGCAGGTATTTGTTTTCAAGGTGAGAGTAGCACAGGGGGGTTGTGGTGGAAAGTTCTCCACCCTGGTTTTGCCATAGAGGAAGGGTTTTTTTTCTGGGCATTTGACACATTTGAAGCAGGGGTCTACCAGAGAAGAGGCAATGGCTGTGAGCAGCTGCTGAAGGCTCAGAAAAAAAATAGAATTCACATTTCTGCAGCTGGGAAATTCAAGGGAGCATTCCCCTTCTCCCTGTCGAGATTTGACATGTGTGGACACAGACAAGGAGCGGGGTTTGCTTAGGCAAAGCACCAGTGCTGACTCCTGCTATTCTGCTAACTGCTCTTCATTTTCTACTTACTGCTGCCTCCCATCATACCTCATTCCTGGCCCCTTCTCTCTGCTTCGTTCACCCCTTCGTGTCCTGCCTGAATGCAGAAAATGAGCTTTCTGCAGCAGGAATCATCTCCCTGACACTTCTCCACCGAGCTCTTAACACAATGGGAGCCCTAATCTCAGACTCGGGTTCAAGGCATAATAGTAATAATTATTGTTGTTATCGTTGTAATAACAATGATGGAAAGATTTAGAGAAAGCAGGGGGAAAAAAAATGTTGCTAACAGCAAGGGAAGATTACCCTGATCCTGGAAAGAGGTGTGTATCAGCAACTTTTAATCACCAGATAGGCTTCCTCTTCCAGGGTGGGGTGATCTGGGAGCCTGGGAGCTCTTGTTGTGCTCCCTGATGGAGCATGCACTGGCAGCTGTGTGAGTGGGTCAGTGGGGTTGCAGAAAGGGGTTTTCCTAACCTCAGGTGCTCAGGAAGATGGGGAATGGACTACAGGCATCTGCCCAGGTCCATCAGCAGACAGTGGCCCAGACCTCATGGCCAGAGAGGTCAAAGTTTGGCCACTTACGGGGTTTGGAGCTCAGGGTTAACAGCCAACGTGGGCATGTGGGGCTTTCTCCCTCTCTCCTTTCTTCGGAGCAGAGCAGATAAATAGCTCCAGGTGAAGGCCTGCACATTCTTTATGAAGCAAAACGTGCTGTCGGTGTAAGGAGGCGAATGTGTGGCCCGGGGCACCATGTGCAATGTAATGTGTCTCGAGTCCCTTGCACGGGCTTGTTTGAAATATGTGTCAATAACACGAGCAGCAGAGGCAGTTTGCTGCTCAGAAAGGAAAAGGAGGTGAGCGTGGTGGGGAGAGAGGGGAAAGCAGTGTGGGGTGGAGGGCAGGTAGGTCCCCATCCTCCCCCATGAGCCTCCTTAAAAACCCTAAACCTTCCCCTCCTCCCCACCAGCAACTCCCTGATCCTTGGTGAGTTCACCCTCCTACAGTGAATACCCAGCACAAGCACTTCCAGGAGAGATCCAATGTCTTTACTTACAAACTCATTTTTACAGCAGAAGCAATAAATGATCTCTTGCAGGGAGAGGATGAAGCCTCTAATTAGTATTTTTAAACCCAGGTTAAAAATTACGGGGGACCGACTGCCTTCCTCCCCTTGCTTCCTGTTCTAGACAGGACTCAGGTCGCAGTGATTTCAGCAGAGTCAAAATTAGCACCTGCAAGGCCCACATTTGGAAAGCCACGGTCCTTCTGAACAAACCTCTTTGCCACCACTGCCACAAGAGATTGGCTCCAGCAGCTCCTGCAGGGAAGATGGGGCAGCACATCCCTGCGGGAACTGGTAGATTCCCCATCTCTGGATATCTCTGGATCAAGAGTGGGCACTTTTCTGGAGGAGGTGATTCAGCCATGGCCGGTGGTGTAGAGGAGATGAGCTAATGGGTGGTCTAACTGGGTAATTATATATGTAGATGAAACCATAAGATTACAGTGTTGTTGGAAAGGAGCTCGGCAGAATTCCCAAGCTTTTGTGACTGCCTCTCACTGGTTCCCCTGCCCCAGCTGAGGAAAATCATCCCACAAGGAGGCAAGTGAGTGGAACGGTTCTGAATCTTCAGTCCAGAGTTTTGTGTCCTAGTGAGAATGTCCCTAGCTTGGTCTACAGTGAGGATTGCTGGGTTTGGGTCTTTGCTCCTGTATTTGTTGTAATTTCCATGGAGGGCGTTTCTGTCCCACTGCAGCCACCCTTCTCCTCTCAGCCAATCTCTCTGGAGCTCAGAACCAGATCTTTGGCCAAAGAGTTTGGTACAGGTGAATACAAACCTCTTGTTTATCACCTGACAAAATAATCCTGAGGTCAAGGTGGGATTCATCCCACTGGACACCTGCACTGCCAGTAACTCACCCCTGAGGTATCACAGAATCACAGAATGGTTTGGGTTGGAAGGGATCATCTAGTTCCAACCCCTGACACGGGCAGGGACACCTTCCACTATCCCAGGTTGCTCCCAGCCCTGTCCAACCTGGCCTTGGACACTGCCAGGGGTGCACAGGTAGCATTACTCTTCCACAGCCAGTGGAGTCCAGCACTTAACTGGACTTAACTCCATGACTTAACTTGTAATTGAAACTGATATCTTGACTAGACCAAATTCGTTGTCTCCTAATTGTGTCCAGTTCTTCCCACTGGACACATGGGACATGTGGGATGGCTGGCTCAAGTCTGTGTTGTCGCCTTCCACAGGAGCTGAATCCCACATGGCTGACGGGGTCACATCAAATCTCCCAGTGCTGCCGAAGATTCCCAGTGGTACCTGAGACACCCAAGCAGGGCTGGAAAGCCACTGCACAGGTCCTACAGAAAACCTGTGGCATTTGGGAGCCAGGTTTGAACCCCAAGTGCAGCTGGAAGGGTGTGACATGTCCCTGTGCACTCAACCAAACTGACCCTCCCATGTCCCAAGATATCTCAACAACTTTTGGGGACTTGACCCACCTCCTTCTGAGCTTCTGATTTCCACATGTTATTAGTCAGTATTAGTAGGAAAAGGAGGTGTAAGAAAGAGTTCCTTGAGGGCACCCTCGATGTTTCTGCTCGATGCTTGGGTGCACCAGAGCGGAGAAATGTTCAATCAAGCCTCCGAAAACAGGGATGTGTCGATAGGTGTGTCCGTGTGTGGGTACAAGCGGGAAGGGAAGGGAACAGAAGGCAGAGAACATCTGATGGTGGCATCAAGGGTAAACATGTTCTTGTGTTCATGGCTTTGCTTCCACTGCCATTTTCAGCCTTGCAGTTGAGCAATTCCTTCCGAAGAGAGCGTCCTCTCTGCCCTCCTGGTTGGTTGTAAATGGGGTGATGTCCTGCAGGTGAAGGGCTTTGAAACCTTTAAACTCCTGGCATCTTTGTGCTGTCAGATCTCCAGGTGTTCCTGCTTTGTGTGAAATAGCTGATCCCTTCTTATTCCTGCAAAATCCCCTCCTATTCCTCTGAACCTCGGTGATAATTTGTGAAACTAAGTCCCATTAATTAATTAGTTCAGCATTGTAATAAACCGCAGAGTTGTGCTCTAAGACAGTAGTTATAGCACCTGTAAACCATTCAGTATGTTATTCCTGTGAAATTCCTTGAAAACTGAACTTTCTCTTTTCCAGGCAGTATGGACAGTTGGAAATTCTATTTCTTA
>VZRO01000108.1:252914-287428 GCA_013397915.1 Daphoenositta chrysoptera | reverse complement strand
TAGTCAAAAAAACAAAAAAAAAAAAACAACAACAAAAAAAGAAAAGTTGCAAAACTCCTGAGTTATTTGTTCAGTTAAATATATCTCACCAGTCAAAATATTCTGATGCATTTCCACTGGCACAGGTTGCCTGGAGAGGTGGTGGATGTCCCATCCCTGGAAACATCCATGGTCAGGGTGGATGGGGCTTTGAGCAACCTGATCTGGTTGAAGACATTCCTAATTGTGACAAGGAGGTTGGAGTAGACCTTTGAAGTTCACAGACAAACCACTCCTACACAAGCAGCTCCATGATTCTCTAATTCTGTATTTAGGGTGTAGGAGCATGGGAAAGCTGAAAACCAGGGATTGAGAAGCCTCCTGTAGTTCTTTGGTGAGGCAGAGCTGCTCCTGCAGAGGCTGCGTGGTCCCTGCGGCCACTCAGGCTCCTCAGACCCCACATGAGATCCATGGGTGGATTTGCTTGTCTCCAGTGGAGCTCCCTTCCCACAGCCTGGTTTTGTCACCGTTCAGATCTCCTGTGAAACCCAATTATGAACATTGCATAATCCCCCAGATCCATCAGAGCTTCAGCTCTGCAGGGAACACAGAGAAATCCAAGCTGGAAGGAATCCATCTGCTAAGCTGAGTGACCCTGCAGCTTTATTATTATTATTATGAAGAGGAGGGCTCGTCTCTGGTTTCTAAAGTAAACACAGGAGGTACCTTGGCAGAGGAACGTGCAGCAGAAAGCTGGGATTGCTTTCCCAAATTCTTGGCCACTTCCCTCGCTGCATGTCAAAGCTGGTATCTTTGCCTAATAGTGATCACCCCTTCACGAGCTGATCACTATCTGGCAGCCTGTCTGCAGCTCCCCAGCCACTCTCAGAAAGAAATCATTAAGCTGGGATGCTGCTCAGGGAGATGTGCAGGTGCTGCTCCTGCCGCCTGCCACCGGAGAGACTCCCGAGTCCTTCCGCCGGGGCTCTGTGCCCCCAGCACTGAGGGGCTGCTTGCTCTTCACCCCGAATCTAATTTCATCCCCCAAGTCAGAGATTTGGGGTAGTTTCTTCTGCTCCAAGGACAATTCCCTACCCACTTTCTTTCCTCAGAATCTTTCCCCTCCTACCTGCAAGGGGGATGGTTCAGCCTGGACAAGAGAAAGGTTCAGGGTGGCCTAATGGTGGCCTGGACCTGAAGGAAGCTACAAGAAAGATGGAGAGAGACTTTCTACAAGGGCCTGGAGTGACAGGACAAGGGGGAATGGCTTCAAACTGACAGAGAGTAGGGTGGGATTAGATATTCGGAAGGAATCCTTCCCTGTGAGGGTCGTGAGGCCTAGCACAGGTTGTCCAGAGAATCTGGGGAGACCCCATCCCTGGCAGTGTCCAAGGCCAGGCTGGATGGGGCTTGGAGCAACCTAGGATAGTGGGAGGTGTCCCTGCCCATGGCAGAGGGCTGGAAGTAGATGGTCTTTAACGTCCCTCCCAACCCAGGCCATTCTGTGTTTCTGTGAGTCCATGATTCTTCCTCTCACCCCAGTTTCTTTCCCATTCATCAGCCTGACCCCTTCCAGACGTTTTCCATCCAGGCACTGCCTCACCAGTCGAGAAGTTCCCACCCTGGGGAACAGTTCTGTTCCTCTGAGGAACATCAAGGCACCACATCTGCCAGACTACTTGGAGAAGAAACTCTCTGAGCCACGGCTACTGGTGTGAGAACACCAGACTCCAGCAGGTTCAGGGAGAGGAGCCTGGAGAAGAAAGCTGTGTCCTTCTCTGTGCTCTCTGGTGCTGCACACGTGGTGCCATAATGCTCTGGCTGTGTTGTTGGAATTTAGACCAGGTCTGTTGCTTGATCACTCAAAAGAGTGGAAGAACCTTTCATATAAATCACCTTTTCTCAGCCAAGAGATTTGGAGAGTGGGTGGCCTCTTACCTGAGAGTCATAAAATCATGGAATGGTTTGGGTTGGGTGGGACATTTAAGATCATCTTGTTCCACCCCGTGCCATGGGCAGGGACACCTTCCAATATCCCAGGCTTCTCCAACCTGTGTCCAGCCTGGCCTTGGACACTTCCAGGGATCCAGGGGCAGCCACAGCTTCTCTGGGAAATCTGTGCCTGCACCCCACCACCCTCACAGGGAAGAATTTCTTTGTAACATCTAATCTAAATATATCTAAATATATATATATGGCTTCCTTTCTCCAAAACAGATTATAAAACCTTGACTTAACTTTAGGTCATTGTCCTTCTTCAGGCATTGCCAAATGGAGGGATTTTGCTTAGGAACCCAAGAAAATTAAGCTGCCTTATGGCTGAAACCTTCCTGCCTGTTCCCTTCACAGCAGAATGAATTTTGGGCTGAGGGACATCCAGCACGTCCATTTCAGTAAACAGGAGGTATCCACAGACAGTGGTAAAAGTCAGTACTGTAAAGCAAAATAAACCTTTCCCTTCTTTCTCTGCATCAGGTTTTATTGCGGTTGTTATTCTTTCTGTTGTGAGAGACGATCTCTCAGAGAGAATTTCTCTCTCTCCCAAGGTGTATACAAATGCCAGGACATCCACTGGCATTTTTCCTGTACCTCTGAGCGACTCATCAGTCTGTACCTCCTTAATTTTACTGAGATCTAGCTGAAACATGTCAAGGAGCCATGAGGATTTTTTCCCATGCAAAGCAGTTTCTTTGCAAAAAAAAAAAAAAAGAAAGAAAAAAAAAATCCAGTTGTTCTGTTGCAGCAGAAATTGCACTTTCATTTGAGAAAAAAATTGTTTTATAAGCAGCAAAAAAAGTTGGAGCTTTGGTCTCATGGCAGTTCCGTTGCTGTTTTAGTGCTAAATAAGAGTTGTTTTCCCTTTGGGCTCTGGTATTGTTCATGTGGATTTTCCTCCCTGTGGATTTTTGTTGTCTCATACCAGGTCATCTTTTGCTGCAGCTCTTCCCAAAGAGAGGGAAGGAGAGGATGAGGAGCTCTCTGCCTTCTGCTGCTTTCCACATTTTTCTAAAAGTTGAAATACAGACCTGAAATGTATTTTTGGAGGAAAGTTTGTCCTTCCTCACCCTTTCCTTCCATGTTCCTTTCCCCTATGGCAGGACCAAGATCCAGACAAATATTCCCCTTAGTCCACTCTGTGACAGAAATGGTCCTCAAAGAGGGTGCAAGATGTGTTTTTGTCTATTTGTGACTCTGGAACAGCTGATTCCCTATTGATCAGTCCTTGAGTGGTTCAGAGGCATGGAATGAGAGGAGCACTGTTGACATTTCAGACCAAAGGAGGAGCAGATTCCATGATGGATGAATGATATGAAAGGAAGTACAACCATAATTTATTGCAAAGTACTTAGAAGGTATTTTGATGGATAGTGCAAGTAGATGAAAAGCCCTTTTGGGTTTGGGATTTCTTTTTTTTTTTTTTAGTTCATTAGTTCAAAGTGAAGCAACCTTTTCATGGTAGCAAAATCAGGCATGTGATCAGAAATCCTTTTTTGCACAAAAATCAAAACATTTCACTTAACTTTTGAGGTTCTGAGTATTTTAAGATAAGTTCAAAAGATTTTTATATGGAGTAAAATTGTTTGCAAATCCACCCTCCGTAAAACTGTTGTTTTTCACATTGGTCAGAAAAATGAAGCTGATTCTGAGTGCTTGGCAAATGTGGCAAACCGAGAAGATTTCAGGGTGGGTTTTTTTGTAATGTGAAAATATTGTGCCCAGTCCCAGCTGGCAGTTTCGGTAGAGTTGATAAAGTAGTGGAGGAGTTTGCCCTTCCTCAGATGTTCAGGATTTGGACACAGTGACAATGAGAAATGGCAAAATTCCTGATGCAACTGGAGCTGTGCTGTGGGTCCGCAAAGGAAACAATCCCTGAGGTTGCCCAATCCAAACTTCTAATTTGGTATCGATAATTAAATTAAAAAAAAAAAAAAAAGAGCACATTCAAGTGTGACAACAAGTTCCTTATTGACTGTCTGGGTGCAATAAAAGTCCTTAAACACATGCTCAGTTTTAAATACGTGCTCAAGCCCCATTGATTCCAGTGTTAACGTGAAGCACCAGCTGAAGTGCTTCTCTAAATTCAAGGCTTCCTGCATTTTCCTAAGGAGTATTTTATGGCCAGAACAAAAAGTAGTTGTAGGATTCATTAGAGGGAAAAGAGAAAAAAAAAAAAAAAAGAGGGGGCAAAAGGAAGGAAAAACAAAGAGGAGGAAACTTTATGGCTCCATAAACAGCTGTAAGCAATGTCTCTGGTCGGGTCAGACCGGTCTGAGTTGACAAGGCAGTGTCTCCAATTATATAGCATGCTGTAGCCTGTAAAAATGAAATCAATTTGTTATTTTTCTGGGAGAACATTATAGCGTGAGTTCACACATTTGGTGAGCCTGATGACTCAGTGAAAGCCAGAGGAGGAACTCGCAGACCTCTGTGTGTGTGTGTGTGCACAACTGGGGGCTGTGTGTGTTTAGCACAACCCAGTGCATATTCACAGCACCTTCGTGAAGGAAAGGGGGAGAAACGGGAGTAATTTGCTTTATCAGAGCAGTGGGCAGTGAAAATCCTGCTGTTCTTACCTAAACCCCAAAATGACGGCGCTTTCCATCCGTGGTTCTCATTTCAAAACTGGCTTCATCACGGAGGAGTTTCAGGTTGAAATTCCCCCAAGCACTTAAGCACTTAAGCAATTTAGAAGTCCAAATCCAATCTTTGCAGGGATCTGAGGTCTTTGAGCCCAGTCCTCCGAGGTATTTAGCACTGACATAGCCCAGACCAGACCTCAGTGCAGGGGGATGAGCCTTAATGAGAGGTTTGAAACCACAATATGTACTTTATATTGCTGATCATTTAAAAAAGGTTCAAGTTGGGATGCTTTAGGGGTGGGGGTAGCTAGGAGCATTAGGACTAGCCACAGTCCTAATTATTATTGAAATTCAAAGTAGGAGTCTAAATATCTTTACATTGTGTAGGCATTTTTCATTGCCTAATACGTTGCTTTATCCTTTCCCTCCATTCCCCTAATTTAGCACACCTGACCCAGAAAATTACAGCTATTTTCACCTAAAACTTCATTCCAGTGCCCAAGTTATATAAGCATTGTGCTGGGGAGAAGGAGGCAGGTTCTTTTCCAGGCCAGCCAGTCGTTGCCTCACAAACACACATTCTTTCCATTTGTCATGAAACCCTGAGAGGGGTTAGGCTGGGAGAAGTCAGAAGTAAGGCAGCAAAGGTGTTTACATGAAACTTTAAATTACTCCCCTTTCATTTGCAAGTAACTGTTGTTCCTCGTCCCAGGTAAATTTATCCATCAGCAATATCATTAGATGAGTTCATTATAACCACGAGATTTACAGCACTCATAAAATGCAGTGTAGGTGGCAGATTAAAATGTTAAGGCTTATACATCTCTAAAACCCTGCACTGCCATCCTGGCACGTTTTATGAGATAAATGCAGCTGGATGGAGGCAGATCTCAAGCGGGGAGACCTCCAGGGAGAAGCCCCAGATGCAGGATGTGGTATGGGAGCAACACCAGGGTCACTGGGACCTGGATCCAGGCTTGAAAACGTGGTTGGAGGGGCCATTATTCTGCTGGCTGGGTTGTTTTTCAGATGACATGTGTAGCAAAGGAGTTAATTGCCTTGGGTAATTAAAGAGTTCCAAAGACTTTTTCCAAGGAACCGGGTTGTTAATACTTGTATTCTCTCCTCTGCTGTTCTGTAGATCCTAAGGGAAGACAAAGTCAAAGCAACATCTCTTGCACTCAGAGTGGAAGGTGCTGAGTGTTGTGGTGTGCCTTAGTTCCTGTGGGAATTTGCTGTCCCGGCCAAACCTCAGCTCAGGGAATTTTGCTTTCTTAGCACCCACTTGAAGCTGCCACTGAGTTTATTATTTTTCAAATCCAGCCTCAACCTACTCTAAATAAGCTGCTGTAGTCCACATTAGAGACAGCAAAGACTTTTCTTGGCCTCCTCTTCCAGCTCTCCAAGGATTTCTGAGATTTGGCAAAAAAAAAAAAAAGGGTGAAATTCCCGGTTCCTACTTCTAGCGTGCAAAAAAAGGTGTCCAGTTTATGCTCCTCATTTTTCCACAGCCAGTGCTGCCTCCTGGGCATCTCCAGTGATTCAGCCCACCTATCTGAGGCATCTCTCTCAGGACAGGCTGGGTTGCCCTCTGGAGATGCTGATCTTGCTCCACGGAGTCCGGCAGACAGCGAGCTTGGCCGAGATTCCAAACTTTTAAATGGTCAAAGTCGGGTGAGGTGAGTCCCACGCTCAGAGATCCTCTGATGAAAGGTGCTGGAGAAACACAGAGCTGCTGCATCATCACCATCACCATCGTTGTTATTCATACAGGGCAAGGGTGAGGGAATTGTTATGGGAGAAAAGTCACCTCCATGCCTGCGTGTTTGCAGGATTGGACTCGGCCACAAAATTATGTGCATACTTTCGGGGTTAGAGGGGAAAAAAGGATTTAAATATAGCCCTTGTGCTGTACTTTGAGATGAACAAAGAGGTACCCAACAAGAATAGTTAATCCAGTAGGCTGCAGCCTCTTACTTTTCCAGGCTGGAAGAAAAAAAATCTGGAGGGACAGACACCTGCACAGTGAATTTGAGCTGTCTGATAGGCTTAGATTTCTTTTCGTAAACCTCTTTGGAATCTCTTAGTCTTAATAGTGAGATGCCCAGAGCCAAATGTTGAAGATCCCACTGCAATCAATGTTGCAGAGGCTCATAATTTCTGAATTAGAGTATGACACTTCTGTAATTAGACTGCTTAGGCCTAAGTTTGATTGTTTCTGGTTCATACAAAACAAAAAAACAACTCCCAAACTAAAAAAATATCTTTCATCAGAATCAGTTACTTGATTCATGTCTTCTAGAGCCAAACCTATCATTTTTCTGATCTGTGTTAAGGCAGTTTCCAAGTTTTCAACTAAAACATCAATTAAAGTTTTCATTATTGTCCACATTTTGTAGTTGCTTGGGTTGGGGATCAATGTCATAGAAGAAAATCACTTCCATACAGGAGGGACATTAGTGAACAAAATGATTTCCTTTTCCATTTAAAATAATAGGGTGTGACAAGTTCCACTTCCTTTCTTTCCATTCTAAAATTTCTCTAGGTTTTGTTTTCATAGTAAAACAAAGAAATAATCACAGCATATGCCAGAATATTGGTATTTTCTGTGAAAAAGAAGGCCATTCAGTGAATGTAGAATTAGTAGGTTTTTTTGCCTGTCCACATGCCTGGCCTCTGGGCTGGTGGTTCAAACCATAGAATCACAAAACCATAGAATGGCCTGGGTTGGAGAGACTTTAAGGATCATCCCATCCCACCCCCTGCCACGGACAGGGACACCTTCCACTATCCCAGGTTGCTCCAAGCCCTGTCCAACCTGGCCTTGGACACTTCCAGGGATCCAGGGGCAGCCACAGCTTCTCTGGGCACCCTGTGCCAGGGCCCCACCACCCTCATAGGGAACAATTTTTTCCCAATATCCCATCTATCCCTGCCCTCTGGCAGTTTGAAGCTCTTCCCCCTTGTCCTGTCTCTCCAGGCCCTTGTAGATTGTCTGTCTCCGTCTTTCTTGTGGCTCCCTTCAGGTCCTGGAAGGACATGATGAGGTCACTCTGAAGTCTTCTCTTTTCCAGGCTGAACAATCCTAATTGTCTCAGCCTTTCCTTATGGGAACAATGCTCCATACCTCTAATTAACTTTATGGCCTTCTTTGGGCTCGCTCCAGCAGGTCCATGCCCTTCCTGTGCCTCTACACAAGAGTCTTATGGACATTTGTATGTCCAGAGTGGAAAAGACCCAGGAAGCTCAACTCCATCTCCTGTTCCTGGTCTCTACCTCTGGGATATTCTTCCCAGCTTCCAGTTGTCCATGTTAGATGGACACCACACTTCATCTGTCTTGTGTCAGCTCTGTGTGATGAGAATTTATGGGAATTGATCGTGGCTGACTTACTGCCCCAGGAGACTCCTGACATTTGGTGCCACTGGCCATTCATGGCAGTGTCCACTTTCAGAACCTTCACAGCCTTCCAGCTGCTCATTTCTCCACAAAAAGTGTTTCTAGTCAGCCTCAGATACATGGATTTCATGCTGGTCAGCTTGAAGGATTATGGTAAGAGACCAGAGAGGGTCCATTTGGGATATTGTAGGATGGAGTAGGGGCTGCCCACTCATCACCTGCTTCCCTGTGAGCCACTCTGGTGCCAGGAGATGTGAGACAGCCCTTGAGGGGTTTTCCTTACAGCTTTTCAGAACCTATGGACACTTCTCCAGCCACCTTTTCCATTTCAATATTTTGGGATCATCATACCACAGATGTGTTGTGAAAATGCATCTTTTTAGACAAACTGCTTTACACAATTTGTCCCCTCTTTCATCACGTGCCTGAGATTCGTCTTCCAAGGGATGTGGCACCACAGAGAGGCAGCCAAAATGAGTGAGAAAGGAGCAGGGGCTGAGCTGAACCTCTGGACAGCTGGATGGAGTATAAGAAAGGATTTGGAGGAGGTTAACGTGCTTTTAGGGGGTTCCATGCAAAGGGAGAAGCACTTCAGTCATCTACAAAAGAGCAGAAATCCCCTCTGTTATGAGCAGATGGGCATCCTTTGGTTTAACTTCTTCACCAGGACTGGGTGGACAAAAGGAGCAAAATCACTGCTGTTGTTCAGTTCTCAATATTTGGTGAGATTTAAGTGCTTTTGGGGTCTTATCCTGGACCATTTGGCAAGTTGTACCTTGCACAGTTATTTTCCCTGTGTTGGGGACTCCGGAAGGATGTCCCTGGAGGAAGCTCTCAAAAGGCTTCTCCAAGATGAATAGCATAACAAAGCTCCTACAAAGCTCAGGAATGACAGAATTCAGGGAGAAGCAAGCAGGTGTAGGAGTCTCCACACGCTGCTCCTGATGTGTCAAGGACTTTTGACGTGCTGAGAAGGTGGTGACCTTGAAAAGTCAGTAGAGTGGTGCTGTACAGCGAGGTCATCAAGAGCTGAAGCCTTCTCTTTTTTTTTCTGAAAAAAAAGCTCTGAGCAGGTATTTCCTGCATATTTCTCCCTCCTAACCTGGCCAGGGTGTCCATTCCAAGAGGAAAGGTACATGTAATTTATTAAGAAGGTGGCCAGGTACTTATTTACAACAGCTCTGCTGAAGGAGCAGATAGATTGAGATAAGGGAAATTAAGAGCTCTTTAGGTGTGTTGGCAAAGAAAAATGCTCACTGGAGGTTGAATTAAACACTTCAGGGCATGCAAGGCTTAAAGATAAGCCAAGAACTTTGGCTGTGGACATATAGAGCAGTGTTTTCATGGCTCCTCCTGTGCTAATGGGAAGAAAAGCCTGATTGGTTTGAAAGGAACAACTCTTTGACCCTTTCCCTTGGTTCAGACTTGAGCAGAGCCTGTTCTGGGCATGAGTGTGTTTGTAAAATTGAGAGCTTCAGGAATTCTCCAGTGGAAAAGGAGAGGTTGGGGTCAATGCATCCAGGAAGTGTTGGTGCTTCAGAAATTTGAAGGTGATGCCTGGTTAGACCACAGTAGACAACACTCGGCCCATTTCTCGACACCACATTTTCAAAATTACCCACATGAAGGAGATTGTTTAGGAGGAGAGCTCAGGAGAGTGGAAAAATGCAAATGCCAGGTTTGATCACTGGAACAGTGAGAAAAAAATGAATGATGGGAGCTACTAGTGAGTTGAGCAACACTGAAATGAGATTCTGATCTTTATAGACTTTCCCAATCTTTTCTAAAGGTTTGGTTGTTGGGTTGTTGTTGGGTTTTTCTGGGTGGAGGAGAAGGTTGGAAGGTTCATAAGGTTCCCACCTGATGATCAATAATAATGACAGGGAGCTGAAAGAACTGAGTTCTCCTAAAGATAAATTGACTTTAGAGAGGGAGAAAGTGTTTACACCTGGAAGCAAAGTAGAAACCAAAAGAGGGTGCTCGGGGAGATGTTATCACACTCCAGAGGCTGCGAGTGAGCCAGGAGGAGGAGGAGGAGGACTGTGCTCAGCTCTGCTTAACAGCAGAGCCACTGCTTATGGAGTGAGAGAGCCACTGCTTTTGAGATTCCACCCTGCATCTTCAGCTGAGAGTAAAGTGACTCCACACTGCCCCATGAAACGCCAAATTTGCATTGCACCTTCTTTGGGGCCTGATGACACCTTGAGAAAAGGCTCTTGCTGGAGATTGTCTTTTGCAGATTAAACTTCCCAGACTGTAACGCAGATCAAAGCGAGGTGTGACTGTTTCCCTGCTGTATTGAGCAGGGAGCAGTGTGAAAAAGCAATTAGAGGTATTTCTACATGTTTTTATTTTTTTTTAATCTCAGATGATATTCCCAGCAACGGAAACGAATAGTTGAGGGCACCAACCTAGAAACTCCTCTTCCTATGATTGGTATTTTCATTCTACCACTGTAGTAACCACCAAAAAAAACCCTCAGAGACAGGCTTGAGTTTGGCTGTTCATATGATGTAAGTTTATGAGCCTGGAATCCTGAACTTCATCAGGGTCCTACTGAAAGGGCTCAAAAAAGTCCTCCTGGCTTCACTCTTTTGTGGATGGAGCCTGCAACAGGTTGATGGTAACTCAGTGGATGCTTTATCTTTGTTGGGAATGGGTAAAAGACTTTGGAAAGCTTTGGGAAGGATGTTGGTGACTGCATTTGACTTGGAAACAAATTCTACAAATGTTCCCACCAAAGTTAATTTCAGGTACTGGAAAACATCCACATTTTAGACTCTCTGTAGTCAATGGCTGGAGGATGAGTAGGAACAACTAAATTCATGTTCTTCCCTGGAGACTTCAATGAAGGCATCCCTCCACATGGTTTACAGAGATAGGACCACCTACCTCCCAATCCTAAAGCTGTGAATACTTCCTAAGTCCCAGTTTTGGGGGGTCCAATGGATTAAGATTTGGATATGTGGCATTCCTGACAAAGCCACAGTGGCAACACACTCAACAGGTCCTCTGAAGCCTGAAACAGTGTTTTAGAAGGTGTCTTTAGTCCAGAAATTGTGGTCTTTAGTCCAGAAATTGTAGTCCAGTGTTTTGTATAATATTTAAGAGTGAAACAAAAATGTGCACTTGGCATGGGCTCCATTTCACAGATGGTTTTCTGCCAGTTGTGTACCCTGAATTAATCTAAAGCTCAAAACAACCCCATATCTAGCCACTGAGGTAACGAAAATGAGTTTAATGGGTCCTTTCCTCAGTTTTCTCCTGTGGGTTCCTGCAGCCTCTTGCAGGAACTTGTCTCCTTCCTCCAGCTGAGCTCTCGGCATGGCCTTCAACACAGGGCTGAACTTTCCTGGGTGGGACTGTTTCAAGGAACTTATCCATCCTCGTTGTCAGGGGTCACGGCACGATTCAGCTGGAGATCCCGGGGTGCAGACATGCCCCACCCCACCAGTCACCAGGGGGTTTGACAGTCTCGCCAGCACGGCCGGTGGGGGCAAGGCCGTGATTCAGCCCAGCCCAAAGCACACACCTGAACTGGGCAGGGGAATCGTGGCGTGGAAGTGTCTGCTTCTCTCCACTGACTGATTACAACCCAGTTTTGGGGTGAGCAGAGCAGCTGGTGACAGCCCTGTCACAAGCACTGGAATGTGTGTGACATGGGGACAGTTTCTGGTCAGGGTGAGTTTCCTTCCTCCCTTTTAATGCAATGGAAAAAGAGGGGCACTTCTGGAGGGCAGTTCGTGCCATTTGTCTCAGCTTCCCTCCCTGGAGTAGGATGAAGTGTCCCCTGATGTTGAGATTAATCGTCTCCCAGAAGTTCAGCAGAGGTGGAAAGAGGCACCTAAGTTTAGGAAATCAGCTGGAAATCCTTTGCTTTTCCACACACCTTCCACCTCGTCCATCTAAAGTTCATTTACCGGAGGGCACGTTCTTGGCTGAGCTGATTATCCTGGTTCTGAACTCCTACCTGGAGCCATTGGGGATCTAGAAATCTATGCCCTTATTTGCCTGGAAAGGATGGATTTGTAAAGCTTAGTCTGCAGTTAGCAAAGCCCTTGAGATGTGGCTCCTGACCATGTGAATGTCCACCTCCTTTTCACTTCTGTCCCCTCTTGACCAGGTCCCCTCCAGGGAAGGAGTTAATTGGCTGCAAGGACCCTTCTCTTTAAAACAAAGACAGTCACTTTAAAATAATTTTTATCCCAGCCCAGAGAACTGCTAAAGTCAAGCTAATTTTCTTCTGGAACCTTCTTGAGCAACCATAGAACTCTTGTGTTATTTTTTAAGTCAGAGCAAAAGAAAGTGAAGGCTTTATTCCCTGACGGCCCTGTTGATAATTCAAACACACCAGGCTGTTCCCAAATGAAAACCACACAGCAAAAATGAATGTAAACAGAAATACACACTGCCCAGGCAGGTTCCTCTTTGTCATTAATTCAGGGCAGAAAAGACAATCAAGAGATTTAATTAGAAGAAAAGGAAATTATACTGTAAAAATCCCTTCAGTTTTAGTAATCAAGGTTATTATTAGAAGCACCAGTAAAAACACTTTAAAAATCTATCTAATTAGCTGCATATCTGCTGATCTCCCTGCAGAGCTGACTTGTTTGTCTCCGAGGCTTCACCAACATAAAGGTTCATGGACACTCCTTTCAAGATTTCCACTGGGCTGAGCACAGAATTTGCACTCAAGTTTAATTAGGATGGTTTTTTGGTTGTTGGTTTGGTTTGGCTTTAATTTCACACCCCTCACTTTAACTAAAGCATCACAGAATGATGCTGTTCCCCTTCCCAAATTCTTAGTGTTTCCCTTCCAAAGACTTCAAGCTTGATGGCTTCTACTGCTGGAGTTATTCCTTTGTGTAGCTCTGAAAGTGCTTTTGACTGGGTTTCCTCAGCTGCTAAAATTTCCTATAAAACATCTTGCAGAGGTGTGCTTGTCTCTCATACAAAGAAATACATGTGTGAGCTGCTGCTCTCTCATGCTATGACAGACATAACAAACCTCTCTAGGTTTGCTCTCCAAGGACACCCAGACTGTCCAGGGCCCAAAAGCCTCTAAAGGGGGGTGAGCTGAGGGGAAATGACATCATTAGTAAAGTTTTGATTGGCAAATTTATGCTGATATGCAAATGAACCAAACCTATAAAGGTGTGGGGAACTCGTGACTCGGGGGCCATCTTGGGGTCCAGTTTTGGATGCAACCTTTGGCTCCCAGGGTGCACCTTTGCAGGCCTTTCAAATAAATACCCACCTTTATTCCCTTATTCCTGTCCAGTCTCTGTTTCTAGGCAGCCACTGAAGGCATCAGTTCTTTGGCATCAACAGCATCTCTTTTCCCTGTTTTTTCTTGCCCAGGTCCTTGGCAATCGGTCACCAGTATTCCTCCCTGGGGACTCAGCCCATCCTGTGCGGGAGCATCCCGGGCCTGGTGCCCAAGCAGCTGCGCTTCTGCCGGAACTACGTGGAGATCATGCCCAGCGTGGCAGAAGGTGTAAAGATTGGGATCCAGGAATGCCAACACCAGTTTCGAGGGAGGAGGTGGAACTGCACCACCGTCAATGACAGCTTAGCCATCTTTGGGCCCGTGCTGGATAAAGGTGAGTGAGGAGCTACGGGTTTGGGAAGATGAATGTCCACAGTGGAGTGGCAGCAGGAATCTTGAGAAAGCTCCTGTGAACTCATTCCCTTCTGAAAAAATGTCCTGTCAAATGTCCTGCAAGAGAGACAGGATTTGAGTGTGATAAAGGTGTGGGGCTATCTCAGTTTAAGCTCGGAGCAGGAGATTGGAATAGAGACCTCCCTGAGTCCCTTTCAGCAGGAATTATCCCATGATCCCAGAGCCCTGGGATGGAACACTGAGGATTATTGTGTTTGCAGTGGTCAAGCTGGACCTGGCTCCTCTTCCGAACCCCTGCTGTGATTTCAGCTCTCTAGATGATGGCAGAGGGGAAATGATGGGCTATTGGGATGGTTCCTAGAGACTGGACCCAGCAGATAACATCAGTTTTGGTACTGTTACGAAATACAATGAAGATCAAAGGCCTGGGGAAATCACCATCAATGAATGGTTCTGCTTTCCTTGGTTATGAACACAGCAAATTAGGACAGGGTGCAAATTCAGGTAATTGTTTCTGAACCCCTTGATAGAAGGGAGCTCTTAGAAATGTTTTGCCCCAAGTTGTTGAATCCTGTGAGGTTTAAGCCCTCAGCTAAACCTGAGTATCTGGTCTTTTCCTTATAAGTTGGTAGGAGCCTGTTTTAGCCTGTGAGAACTCCTTTATCCTTCTTTGCCCTTGTTGTGTGTCTCGTAAAATCCAGCCTGGTCCTGCTGGTCTCACTAAGTCTGGGATAAGTTTTGCCTTTCCTTTTAGCACAAAGGGGCCCTTCCTTCCTTCCTCCCTCCCTTCCTTCCCTCCTCACTCCCTTCCTTCCTTCCTCCCTCCCTTCCTCCCTTCCTTCCTTCATTCCTTCCTTCCTGACCTCATGCAAAAGAGCAGGGAGCATCTGGAATATTTTCAGGGAATCTGGTGTATATTACTGATCTATATCCACCTTGGGGTGTGTTCTGCAGTGCTTCCCATCTGGTTTTTTTTTTAGTTTTTCCCCTGCTGCATTACTCAGAAAAGATTTGGGGATTTTTTTCCACCTGACCAAGTTGCTCCAAGCCCCGTCCAACCTGGCCTTGAGGACTTCCAGGGATGGGGAGTCCGTGACCTCTCTGGGCAACGTGCTCCCAGACAGTCTGGGATGAGACACCCCACATCTCCTGTAGCAATTATCCTCGTGGATAAACTGCTCCTCACGTCCCTGCTGACCGAAGGAACCCCGACCCCACACTCTGCCAAACTCTTATCTCACAGCGGTGCCGGCACGAGGGGTCTGTCCCTGCTCCAGACTGGAGGCTCTCGGCAGCCGGGCTCAGGGAGGGAGAGGAGACTGGGACGATTTCATAACTGAAGAATGTTGTTCCTTGAGGGAGAATCAAACCACCCTTCAGTTTTGCTTCACCTACAGCAGGAGGGGGGGAGAAAAAAAAACAGCTCAGTCGCATTCTTGTGCGGCAGATCCCCCAGGGTAGGAACATACTTGAGCTCCTACCCAGAAAGAGAGAAAGGGGAAAGGAGAGAGGGAAAGCAAGGAAGCAAAAATCTGTTTTGCAGCTTGGATTTTAAGTCACCCAGGATCTGAGTGCAGCTCTCGTGTGAGTCAGTGGGGACCCCATCCTCCCTCAGCACAAACCAGAGCAGCTCCTAAAGCATCTCCCCCTTGCCCCACAGACTATCTGCACTCCTTTCACTGAAAAGGACCAATTTTAATGCTTCCAGGAAATCCTTTCCAGGCCCAAATCTCACTGAGGCTGCCTGGCTCTCTGGGCTGCCCTTGCTGCTGTGGTACCTCATTGCTCATTCAGGGCTAGGCCTGAGCTGTGATTCAGCAGTGCCAAACTGTCACCAGGCTCTGGTCCTGTTAAGAGCCATGTTCTGATATCTCATCTAAAACCAGACTCTTTTTCCCCATCAGCCTTTTAATGGAAAAAGATCCCACATGTTTTAGCTAAGATTGTATTTATGTATGTTTTTTTTAGCCAGGCCTAATCTCCAGAGGTCCCTTCCAACCCTAACAATTCTGGGATTCTTGATGAATCACACATTAAACAGTAATGGCATTGACGAGCTCAGCTACCAGGGAATGGTGATGTCCAGGGGATCCTGACCTGCTGCTATTGAAGGCTACACTTGACAGGCCTGACCCGAAATCCCTCGTGCTCTTCGTATGTCACCCAGGGCAGAGGAAGAGCAGAAATCCCCCATCCCACCCTAGTTGACTACTCTGGTTTGCAGATCCTTGGCTGTGGAATAAACCTTCCCTATTCAATTGTCGGGAGAGGTGGGGACTCCCCATCCCTGGGAGTGTCCAAAGCCAGGTTGGATGGGCTTGGAGCTCCCTGGGATAGTGGAAGGTGTCCCTGCCCCTGGCAGGAGGGTTGAATGATATGAGTTTTAAGGTCAAGGCTGTAGAACAGGGTTTTTCTCCTCCTCTGTGGTCTTGGGAGTGTATGGGCAGCTGTGCAGCTTCATGGAGAAACCTTCAGACAGGTGCCACTGTTGGGCCTGCCTTGCAAATCCCCTGGAAATGGGAGTTTTGGTCAGCCTAGACTACTTGGAATGCAAAAAACAGGATTCCTGTATGGGCAAAGAAGTAAGCCTGATCTCTTTCTCTCTACCTAAACCTAATCTGTTTAGGATCAGAAAATCATTTCTAATATAAAGACGTTACAACTCATATCTAGTCTCACAGAAACTCAAGTCTCAACTGCCGGACAGTAGAAAGAACCTCTCACTTGAATTTTTCCAACCCTAATATCTAAAGGAAAAATCCAAACATTATTTGTTTCTCCACCTGGATTTTATGAAGTGGAGAAAAACATGGCCATGGCCACGTGACCTGAAATGACCACCTGAGCCACAGCTCCTGCTTGGCCACTCACCTGAGAGGTCTGGCAATTTTTAAGGCAATTGTTGCATCTTTCAGTCTACCAAGGAGAAGGGAAGATTTTGGAGTTGCCTCTAAAAATACGCAGGGTAAAACCTCGGATGGTGTAGGAGAAGGACACCCTGTCACTGACGGCAGAAAGTGAGCAGTGCAGCCTGACAGGCATTTTCCATCTCCAGCTGAAGTGCCGTGCATTGGGAATTGTGCCTTTTGCCTTAATTTCAGCTTTTGTGGGCTGAAGAGGCTGTTCATGCTTAAGTCGTGATTTTAGAGTCTCTCAATGCCCCGTGAGCTCTCTTTGAAACTCCTCTGGGCAGAAATATGAACCAATCTCAAGAGAAGTAATACAATAAAAGCTTATCATGGCCCTGTCTCTTTAAAGGACCTCAGCACATAATTAAGCCAAAATAAAAGTTTCCTCTCTCTCCTCCCCCCATTCAATAAAAGTAAATTACCTCCAAGTATTTAAGCCCGCAGTTCGTTTAAATTTAAAAAGGGAGCCCTTGTCTATCTATTTCTTTCACTCACTCCCACCTCCTCCTACTAAAGACTGGCCGGGGCTTTAAACCTGCCAGCTGGGCTGAGAAATGGTTAATAGTTATTGTGGAGGAGCAGCTTTTAATGAACTATTGAAGAATGATACATTGATGGAGTAATGGGAGTTTAAGTCTCTCTGTAATGAAACAGGTTCTCAGCGCCGACCCATTGTGGTGTAAATACGGCACGTCTCTCCCACTGTTTGGTCAGGACTAAATAGCAGAGGCCAGAGGGGGGTCAGCTTATGGGGTCTCCGCTTTAGTTAATCAATCTGATTGGATTAGGGTCACTGCGATCCCTAATAATGTCAAAGGTTACGCCAAACTGGATTAAATGCTTTGTTGGGGAGGGCTCGGATTCTTTCAGCTTTGGCCGGCAGGGCTTGTTTATTAGACTTTAACACTCGTGTGCAGCCTTGGGAAGCCTCTGCGGCCCTTTCTGCGTCCGTCGGGCGCGCGAGGGGCTGGGCCGAGCCGGGGCGGGGGCGTCCCGTGGCTCTGCCGAGTGTCTGCACCCACGGGATGCGCCCTCCGAGGACACACATCACATTCCCCAGCGGACAAACGAGAGCCTGGTGGGTGAGGCAGGGCCCGGGAGGCATAAATTCATTCCGGAAATAATGGTTGGCCGCCGACCCCGCTCCAAGGCAAATGTCGAGAGTCACAACAGCGGCGGAGTGACCCACTGCTCGTGTCCCTCGGGGTTAATCCCGTCTGGGTCCAGCAAAGCCATGTCCTCTCTGGTGCAGCTCCTGTTTGGGCAGCCAGCAGGCTGAGCATGGGATGAAATACGGAGTATTCGGGACCACTGGGTTGCTTTGTTATGAAACTGGGGGGGTGTCTTGCCTTCCAGCAGCCCCATCTCAAATCAAGGTGGGATAGGATGGGATCTCCCTGTCGTCTTACCCAGACTGACCACAGCCTAAAAAATTCCTGTTGTCTTCCCTCACCATGTTCCTGCAGGTGACACTGTCTTACAGACATGGCAGAGTGTCCTTCGGGAGGTGACACCAAGTAATCCCCTTGAAGGTCCCTTGGCAGGGGAGAGGGGCAGCACCACCAGTGTGTTACTGGCAGAGATCTGAGACCCCTGCATCTCCAGGGCCTCGTTCCTTCCCACAGCAGGGCACACAGTGCATGTTCACAGCCTGACAGGACTGTCAGATCATCCAAGCAGGCTTCTTGCATGATCCAGACTAGAGAATTTCCCCTCGAGACTTCTGGAATGAAACCAAAATCTAAATATGACTACAGCATCTCTTCCCAAAGGACATTTTACCTTGACATATCACCAGATATGATAGACAGCCTCCTCTTCACAAATATCCTCCATTGCTCTGGTCTTGACAACCAGCCCCTTTCCTTTCTCCTCTAGCACTGACCATTTTCTTTGCTACTTCCTAAAAAGTTAAAACTGGGGCCTGCACAAGAGCAGTGGGTCAGCAAAACTTTGGGTCCTTCATGCCAGACAGCGAGACAGGTCGAGGTAGTTCCAGTTGTTGCTGGGGTCCTCCAGGGCGTGATTCATCTGATGTATTCCAGACAGTGAGGATTAAATTATTCACACCCTGACATTTCTACATCTCTCCATCAATCACTGAGGGAATCCAGGGAGACCGGCTCTGGATGAGAAGACTCTTGCTCCCAGGGACTACATGAAGGGCAGAGCAGGCATCCCTCTAGCTCCCAAGAGATGCGGGATTCAAATCACATCCAGTTTCTTGTGGAATGCTGGGCACTGTCACCTTTGCAGCCAGGCTGATTTTGGGCTCGGTTTATTTGTGAAGTTAGGCTTATTTTGGGCTCTAGACTTTTTGGAGGTAAGCCCCACGTATTCTTTCCCTCCAGAAAGCCCAAACAAAGCTGTGTTCAAGAGTTGACTCTTTACCACTATGGATGAGAAAGCTCACCTTGTGTCTGGTGAAATCCACGTGAGTTTCCCCCCAGATTAGGCAAGAATGGAACCAGACTTTTAAATTCAGTTATAATCCCCCGGAGACACGAGTCTCCTCCATGTTTTTTCTTGCTGTGTCATAACAGCATCACTCCCCAGGCTCCCTGATAGGCCTGATCTCATCTCCCAAAGTTAGATGTCAAAGTCTGAGCGAGTCACCCCAGGCTCCCTTTGTAGGCAGTGGAGAGCAATCAGCATCTCCGGGGAGCAATTCATCTGACCTATCTCAGACACCTATCTCAGGATAACATGAATCATAGCAAGATGTTTATTTCTCTCCATTGACTATAGATGGAGCCTAGGGCTACAGCCTCAGACTTCCATGGGTGCTTCTTGGAGGCCCAGTTTGGGGGCAAATAGTTGCCACCCCTCACATTTCTCCTGTTAGAAAGCAATCCTGATATCCAGCCTCAGCTGGAGAGGCCATTTTAATGATGGAACTGCATGGCACTGGAAAGGACCTCCTGGACCACTGAATGCAGGCAGTCCCTTGCTATTTAAGGCATAATAACATCTCATCAGGGATTAAAATTAATATGTTTAGCAGATCTCATCATATTTTCCTGATGGCATTCTGGCATCTCGGTTGTCTCCGAGCCAAACGTTTTCCCCTCCTTTTCCCTGCTCTGGATCAGCCTTCTCCACTTCTGCAATAAAGTAAGGCATGAGCAGAAAGCCACAAGATACTGATCCATCCAGGAGGTTTGTTACATGTAGGAGGTACTCTCCGCTCTCTCATGAAACTCTTCCCAAGAGGATCTGATTTCCAACCACACCCCGTCTACCTCTCCGCTAATGGCAATTTGGGCAGCTGCCCTGGTATCAACAACGGAGATCTACAAACTCTACCCTGTAACTATGGGGAAGGAAACTGGAAGGATCAGGATTGAAAATGCGACCGTGCAAGCTCCACTCAGCCGTCAGGATGCATAAATCCTGTGAGCCAAAGGTCTGCCAGTGCTGCTGGGGGAAAGGCTGGCACATCCTGGCTCCAGACAGGAGGACCAGTTGGGTTTAGTGTCTGTGTAAACTGAGCTTGGAGCGGGGATTGCTGCATGAGGTGAGGGGATGGTGCACTGCTGAGTTCACTCCAGCCCACAGGAGAGCCCAAATTCCCAGCTGCAGCATTCCTGACCTGGGTTTTGGGCAGCTGGCTCAGTACAGGCAGCATGTTGGAGCTGCAGCACGTTGGACAAGCGGATTGGGGAGGTCTGGATGAGCTGTAGCCGCATCCCTGGTTTGCAGCCCACAGAGTCCCGGGTGATCTGCAGCTTCCCCTGAGCCTCGGCAAGAGCTGCAGGTTGCAAGGGCAGCAGAGATGCTGAGGAAAGGTGCCAAGGTGTTATCCCTCAGCTTTTGGGAGCAGGACACCAGTGAGGTGGTGAGGAGCTCCTTCTCTTGCTGCTGGAGCCAGGTAGGGCCATCAGAGGGGTCACTTCATCCTCTTGTGGCTTCAGAGGTGTCCAAGGACAAACCCTGGGCTGGGATGGCACCCAGGAGAGTGGGGTTAACATCACATCTGGCTGCATCTGCCTCTCCATCCCCTCGGGACCGGGGGATCAAGCGTTTTCGGGGTTTCTTAGCGGCTCTGACCTCCTCACCTCCCTACCTGCACAGCGATGCCGGGATAAAGATCTGGCTGCCGCGCATCTGGAGAGGAGACAGCCCGTGCAAACAGCTGTAAACAGCCGACACCCAGGCGCGGGCTGCAGACCCTGAGAGGGTGATGGGGAAAAGGAAATGGCAGCAATTCCAGGAGCCGATGCCGTTTGCTTTCTGCGCTCCCTCCACCTCGCACTGCACCAACCCTCATCTGTCAACCCTGACATGCAGAGGGGTTTTTTGTTGGTTGGGTTTTTTGTTGTTGGTGGTGGTTTTGTTTTTTTGTTTTTTGTTTTTTTTCCTGGCGACTTCAACATTAGACGGGGGATCAGGGAGGGGAGAAGCAACAAGACAGCCCGTGGCTACAAAACCGGTGGCGTCTCTCCCGGCGGCGGGAGGCACTGGAAACTTCTGCCTCGGGCTGCGCTCACAATGCGCCGGGCTGGCAGGGAGCAGGCTGCGCGGAGTTATGGATTTATTTCCTTCCCCCCTCCCCTCCCTCCTTCCCCTCTCCCTGCTGGGTACACTGCATTCCCCAAACTGGGCTCAGCTTGGTTGCAACAAGGAGCTCCCTCTGCCGCATCCCGAGAGTGCCAAGTCCAAGCGTGGGAGCTAGTCCTAGACAAAAGGGAACAGTAGAGGGAGCTGATTAGCATCCCTTTGTCCCGGGAGAATCCCGGCCCCAAATGGGCCCTTGGCGCGCAACGGGAGGCACAAACACACACACACACGCATGGACGGGAGCCAAGCAGGGACAGCGGCGGCTTGATCGCCTTCATCCGGGTGCTGGGGGGAAGGGGGACACCGTGGGGGTTGCTTTGGGATGGCTCCGGAACCGGGGAGCGCCGTGCCCTGGGTGGGTTTTGCTGGTTGAGGAGATAAACGTGTCTTCCCATGTCCCCAGCCAGCCAAAAGGAGCGAAGTCTCCTGACAAAGAGGGATCCGAGCCCGTGAATGTGGCTTTTCTTCCCCGGGAGATGCGTTAGGAGCTGGCAGTGCTGAATAGAGGCGGGGGTTTAAGGCCAGAAGGGGCTGTGGGATCATCTGGTTGGATTCCTGTGTAACAAGCAGAGATTTTCCTCCTCTCCGTCCTGGAGCAGATGAGACAGGGCAGCCAAAGGAGAGCCAGGACGTGTAAAGATGCCCTGCATGGCTTTTTTCAGCAGTGGGCTTGCACGGCAGGGGAATGGGGGTGTCTCCTGCAGAGCACCATGGCATTTTCCGGCAGGATATTGCTCAGCGCATTCCCTGCTAAGCTCTGGTGCAGGAGGAATCGTGTGCCTGGATGGATCAGCCTCTCTCATTCCTTGTTTCCTCGGCTCCATCTTTCTGGGAGCATCTCCTTCAAAGTGAGGACTTGCCCATCCAGGAAGATCCACGGGGTTAAGAGAGAGGCAGGGATGAGCCACCAGGAGAGGGAATGGCTCAAAAGGATTGGTGTGACTTTGGATTTCTGCTGTGCATGTGAATGATGCACTCCTAGGAATGACTGAGGCACAGCTGACTCTGAGCAGCAAGGACAAAGCAGAGGAAAGGAGGCTTTGGGGGGCTCCAAAAGCTTGGGGGATGCAAAGGGGTCAGAGAGCTCCACCTGATGTAGGTGGGGAGTTTCCCTCTAGGGTAGGTAAAGGAGGCGCACAGAAGTGGCAATTTTTGGAAAACATCATGAGATGGGCGAAGCTGAGGCAGCTGAGGGCTGTGTGAAGTTGACCCCGAGACATGAAGCAATGAATGTGTGGTGCTCTCTCTCCTGCCCACCTTCACCAGGCTCCCAGGGCTCCCAGAGATTCTTCTGGAGAGCATTGCCCACAGCAGACCAGTGTAAGGTGGGCCCATAAAAGAGGGATATGTCACAGTCTGGATATGCTCCAGGGAAGGCCATGAAGGAAACTGTTGTGGGTTGGTTTTGGTTTGGGCAGGCTTTTTTAAGAGGTGGGAGGTGGCATGGGGAACCTCAGGGAAGCTCTGGAGCTCTGGCTGTGTGTGACCCTAAAATCTGATGGCAAAGCTATCTACAGAATATGAATTCTACAGATGTCAGGAAGAAGTTCTTTACTCAGAAGGTGCTGAGGCCCTGGCATAGATTTCCCATGGAAGCTGTGGCTGCCCCTGGATCCCTGAAGTGTCCAAGGCCAGGCTGGACGGGGCTTGGAGCAACCTGGTCTGGTGGAAGGTGTCCCTGCCCATGGCAGGGGGTGGCACAAGATGATCTTGAGGTCCCTTCAAACCCAAACATTTGTATGCTTCTGTGAAAACACGAAGAGAAATCCAGAAAGCCACCAGACCCTGGGAAATGCAGAGCTGTCCTCAAGCCCTGCGAACAGGCCCTGACTGGAGGAACAGAGAGTGTCTTTCACTTTTTATTTCGTCTTGACTCATCTCACTCTTCCCAGAGAAGAAAAGCAGTTTACAAAGCACTCATGACCCAGCCTGGGCCACTGATGGGGAACAAGGCAGAGAAAAGAGGTTCTGGTTCTGGTTTTGGATCCGGCAGAGCGGATCCTCCTTCCTCTGCCTCTCCATTCCCCATGGAGCCACCACAGAACCACTGGGATGTTTCAAAGTAGGTCACACGCAGGGCCCTGCAGCTCTTGCAACACAATTTAGGAACTTTCACTGGCCTCCTCACGAGTGTTTCTCTCCAGTTTGATCGACAGAGCTCCAGAGAACACTTCCTGGTAGCCTGCACTTTGCTGACTCAGCGCCTGGCACAATTTCCTCTCCATTATTTCCAGGTGCTAAATCACATTCAATGATAGCTAATAATTATGGTTTATCCTTTCCTAATCACGCTGCTTTCCCAGGGAAGCTGTTGCCACAGGGGTGTTGTGGGAGTGTGAATGGGTGGGGAGGACACCAGGAGATGTTTCTGTTCACCCCGAGCCATGAAAAAGCTGGAGACCCCTTAGGCTAAGCACACAAGAGTCAGCCTAGGAGATATTATATCTTGTCAAAAATGTGTTTGTTTATTCTTCGGAGCCAGTTTTCCATCAGAAAAGGAAGCTGCACCAAACTGGAGATGTTTTGAAGGTTCCCCTTAATTTCCAAGGAAAAAAATTTCACAGCTTTGGTTTTCCTGAGCGTTTTTTTTCTTTTGCACATTTCAGATAGATTCATTTGAGCTACTAAAAATGAGGCATTTTATTTCTTTTTCTTTAAATGTGATTTTATGCTAAAATAGAAAATCATTAAACCTTCATAGAATCATGCCTTTAGTATTTTATAGAATATTGAAGTGTTTTTTATATTATTGAGGGTGAGTGACTTTATCCTCTCAATCAAAGAAAATCTGACGTTAACAAGATAAAACATTTTATCAGCCCAAAAATTCAGACTATTACACGGTCCATCTGGTTTTCCACTCTTGAAAATGAAGTAAAACAGAATTTCCTAGAATATGTTAATTGTTTTTGGCCCTCGTTACTAAGGGCCATGGTATGAACTCCAAACTCCTTCATTCTGCCTAAATCCAGAATTAAAAATGAGCAGTGGTCACCTAAACACGCCTCTAAATTCATAAAGCAGCCTCACAGCTCTATAAAACGAGAGCTGTAAGAGATAAGACCCAAATCTGTGGTTTATTCTCAAGTTACAACCGCTGAGTCCTGACATGAAGATGCTCCCACAGGAAATTTCACAGATTCTTCTTAGAGAAGAAATAAAAGGTGAAAATTTATTTTAGTGCAGTTGGGTTTGGTGGAGAAATTTGTTTCTGTTCATGCAACATTTCCAGTCTGCTTTTCTGGTTGGATTTCAGATACAGATTCCTTGAGAGATGAATTTGAAGAGGTAAGTGAGTCCCGAGAGGGGTAGATGGGAGCCCTGTGCAGCCCAGTTTTTATGGGAAATGCCCAGTGGTACTCTGGTGAGATTTATATTCGAGCTGTAATCTGTGCCCAGCGCCTAAAATTAAGAATATTCTCTGCATTTTGCTCCCCGAGCATGGGGTCTTCTCATTCAAAGTCCATCACTTGCAACTGAACACTACAGAGATGATTTAGTGATTCTGAAGGCAAATATTAGGTTCTGTAGAGTTCTGTCTATAGGTTATTAATTATAACCTATATACCTAATGACCAGCTTATTAATTATAACCGTGGCCCAAACACACCCTGATGATCATTGATCTCCATGGATCAGGAAAGATCCATGAAAGATCAGGACAGATCAGGAAAGAAGAGGATACAAATCTCTTATCATCAAGTTCTCTCTCTCACTGTTTTTCCATTGAGAAGGACAATGGAATTTGTCTGCTGGTGTTGGTTCTCAAAAGCACAGAGCTTTTGAACTTCCCAGCCAGCAGAAAATCACCATCTCAGTTCTCAGTTCTATGTTTCCAGTGTTTTCCCAAGGGTTCAGTAACTAAATCAAGTAATCAAAAATCAATGTGTGAGAAAAATCAAGTCATAGAATCACAGAATGGTTTGGGCTGGGAGGGGCCTTAAACATCATCTATTTCCAGCCACAATATAACAAATTTAAAGCTAAAAACTCTCCTGAAAATCTCCTCACTTCAAGCAAGGCCAGCCACTGACCTTCAGAACATTCCTGCCCCACCAGCCATTAACACCAAGATGGTTTGGGTTGGAAGGGATCTTTAAAGGTCATCTAGTCCAAGCCCTTCCATGAGCAGGGACATCTTGAACTGGGTCAGGTTGCTCAGATCCCCATCCAACCTCACCTTGGATGTTTCCAGTACATGTTAAGGCTGCTGTGACATCCCTGAAATCCTCACATCAACCTGACATAAAGCCAGTGATTGTTTTTAAACAGAGAAGTGCAAAGTTGTTTGTTTTGTGGGTTGATTTTTTTTTATGGGTTCCAAATATATTTCCATATTTAACCTGTTTTTTTCACGTAGATGCTTTAGAAGCAGATTATACTTTGCTCTAACAGCCACCAGTACAGCACAAGCCTCTTACACCAGTGCTGGCGACAAAATATTAGTTACTCAAAGTCTGGAAAGTGGGGTAGATGCAATTTAAAAATATATGGATCAGCATTCCAGCTGGAAAAGAACCTGTAATCACTGGTGTTGCAACCCAGTGAGGTCACTGCATCAAGCACCCTGGACAATTCACTGCATGTATTTACCCATTTTATGGGGTTGACCACTAATAGGGTTGGCTAAAAGCTGGAAGTATATTGGGCTTTTCTTGGTAGGGATGGGTCTTCTGATATTTAAGAGGCTTGGAGCTGACTGCTGGTTTGTAAATGCAGGGCTGCACCTTCTTTTGTGAGGTTTGTGACTCGTGGTGCTTTAGGGTTTTATTTGGTTCCATCAATGCTGCCAGAATTAGGAGGGTGTTCTTAGTTCAGACTGGGCAAGTGGGGAGGTTAGCCTGGCTGAAAATGACAGAGGAACTAAACTTGGTGCTGATTGGGATCAGACAGCTCGGGATGAACCTCAGTGTGGGATGGTGGATCCTCTTCCCTCCATCACCACGGGTGATGCACATCAGCGAGTCTGGGGTGGTGGTGTGCCAGGACTCCCTCAGAGGGTGGTGGTGGCTCCTCTGGAGCTGATCTGAGCAGGAAAACCACACCTCAGAGTGGCACAGCCCGCTGCTGCTGGGCTTCAAACCCCGCTGGGCACGGCCCCGCTGCTCACAGGCTGCAGCCAGGCTGGAAACCATAAACAAAATATTGGAGAGCCACAAGTGGTCCAGGAGCTGCTGGGGAGTCATTCCAGCCCTCAATAGGCTGAACTTCAGCTCCTCACCCAAGATAATATCCAAACCTCCCCTGAACTTCACCTGAGCAAGTGCACAAACTGCCCTGCCATAAAAATTGGTTTAACCCAACTGAGGTTAACCAGCTTGGGTGAAAGATTTGTCCTCCTTGTGAAAAAGTCACCACCTGGGAGTTCTTCATCTCTGTGCTTGACCTCCAATCAGCTCTGTGAGACATTTTATTTCTTGGGTTAAAAAATGCGTTTCCTCAAGAGAACTCTGAGTCTCACAGGCTGCAAGTTGCACTCAGCATTAAAATAAGGGCAAACACAGGCCCTGAAATTCGGGGAATCCCTGCAGTTCCTCTCTGCTTTGCTCAGCTGAGCTCTCAATTCCTGAACCCTCTGTAGGCTTCCACCAATCCCAAAAATTAGCACCAAGGTTGGTGGTGATGCCCAAAGCACCGGTGCTTATCCAATAGAACACACATGGAGATTGGAAGGAAAACACCCCAAAATTTCCACCGTAGCCAAGACACGTAGCACAAAAAATTGTGCATCTTGAAGGAAGTCAAGAGGATGGTGGGACCTAGGAGTGATTTATGGGCAGGAGATAACATTTCTTACCAGCATTGGCATTGTTCCACTGCAGGACACGATCGGGCAGTGTGTGGGTGACCCAACTTCTGCCTGGCTGCCTCCCACACCAGGAGGCCCAGCAGAGCCGTGGCTGAATGGCTGAGGAGCAATTCTCAGCACTGTGGTCTCCAGGAATGAGCCAGGAACCAACCCTGATTTCCCTGATTTCCTACAGCCCAGTGTCAGCTTTCCACCCTCCCCAGCTTAGATCCATTGTCAGCACAGCCAAAGGCCCCACATCCCATTGCCAGTTCCTTAATCCATTCCTTCCCGCCCCACTGCCAGTACAATAATACCCCACTGAGGGGATCCACCTCCCAGGAAATCCTCCTTTAACACCCTCCAAAGGAGCAGCCAGATTTATCTCTGCTGTTGTTCTGGAAAACTAAATGAGGACTCATCTGTTCTAATCCCCTCTTAAGATTTCCAGTTGAGGCCTGTGCTCCCATATTAGCATTTCTGACAGCTCCTACGTGTGCCCTGCAAGGCTCCATGGGGGGAAATCCTGCACCAGCAACTGCTCCAGGTACCCCCCTGTCCCTCTCTGAAGGCACAGATGGAAGAGCCTTTGCAATGACCCCATAAAAGTTCCTGAAATGAAGACTTGGGTTAAATGGCCCTGGAGATCTTGCTCAGAATGAATCTCATGACTCACCCATTGCTGGAGGGTTTAGGGACTGCTCCTTTCATGTGACACACGGCATTTTCATTGGCCTTGTTTTTGGCATAGCAGATTTTGAGATTTCCCAGAATCAGAATCCTGGAATGGTTTGGGTTGGAAAGGACCTTAAAGATAATCCAGTTCCAACTCCCTGTCATGAGCAGGGACACCTTCCACTATCCCAGGTTGCTGCAAGCCCCGTCCAACCTGGCCTTGGACACTTCCAGGGATCCAGGGGCAGCCACAGCTTCTCTGGGCACCCCGTGCCAGGGCCTCACCATGCTCTGAGTAAAGAACTTCCTCCTGACATCTGTAGAATTCATATTCTATTGGTGGCTTTGCCATCTGGTTCTAGGGTCACCTACAGGGGACGGGACATTCACAGGATAAACAACAATGGCTTTAAGCTGAAGGGGAAGAAGGTTAGATGGGATATTGGGAAAAAATTGTTCCCTGGGAGGGTGGTGAGGCCCTGGCACAGGGTGCCCAGGGAAGCTGTGGCTGCCCCTGGATCCCTGGAAGTGTCCAAGGCCAGGTTGGACAGGGCTTGGAGCACCCTGGGACAGTGGAAGCTGTCCCTGCCCATGGCAGGGGGTGGGACCTGGATGATCTCCCCGTTGCTTTCCAGCCCAACCTATTCCATCATTCTGGGATTCCATGGAACACCAACATATCCACTGAGCTCCTGATGATATTGTCCACTAACAAGACCTGTTGGACCATGTAATTTACAAGCTCCAGAATTTTCACTCCTCCCAGCTAACCTGGGAGAAGCACCTATTTGTCGGGATGCATTTTTCCAGCCTGGAACCATCAGCAACTTTGTTGTGCCAGGACAAATCCCAATTTCAGTCCTGCAAGCCTTTTGCTGGCAAGTCTGGAGCTGCACAGAAGACGTGAGCCATTTGCATGATTAAAGGTTGCAGGACCAAACTGATTAGAAAGATTCAGCAGGTTCTCCAATCCCAGCAGGAGCAAAAATCCACTTGGGAAGGAGCTCTGGGCACAGAATTGGCTTCTCCTCAGTGTAACTTCCACTGGTTTCCACCGAGAGCTGGAAGTTCTCAGCTTCTCTCAGGACTGATCTCTGCACCTGCAGAACGAATCCCTCTAAATATTGTTGTGGTTTTAGTGGCTTTTCCTTTATAATATCAAAACCTGGTGCTTTGATTAGAGATGGGGAGGTGGTGGTGGGGGGGTGAATCTGACAGTGTTTTCTGGCATTTAGACCCTAATTGAAATATTCCCTTGGGGTATTTATAAAAAAAAAATTTAATTGGCCCAGATATTTTTTTATGAATAAGGCTTTAATTAACTTTGTACATATTAAATGTACATCGGTGGAAATAGTTAGACAAATAGCAGGGGTGTTAGTCATGCAGAAGCGAAGGGATGATTCAGTCAGGGACTGCATGTGTTACAGCAGCCTCTCCCTCCGAGGGCACATGCGAGAGATGCTGAGAGGGAAGGGAAATTAGCATGAGAGATGGAAGCGAGCGTGGAGAGGGAACATATTAAAAAAGGCCAGGAGAAAGGCGAGGTTCCCAGTGGAGTTAGAAATTAAGGACTCCCTTGCTTACGCAGGAATCGCTCACGGAGCGCAGGGACCTGAGCTGTGTTCCCAGCTCTGCCCCCGATCTGTTACGCAACTCCACAGCTCCCTTCTCCCCTTCCTTGCCCTCCCACCCCTCCCTTGGCTGGCCCAGGTTAATTTGACAAGTTCTCCTCCACGTCCGCTGCGATGGCAGCCGGGGCAGGGTTTGGGAAGAGCAGAGTAACGGAGAGGGAAGCGAAGCGTGAGCAGAGATCGCCCCGGGACGGGGTGGGAGCTCCGACCTGGGAGGTTTCGGAGAACAGGTTAGACAAACATCTGTCAGGGACAGTTCAGGCAGAGTGGATCCTGCCTTTGGGCAGGAGGGTGCGAGGTCCAGGTCTGATATCTGGGATTTTAAGTGCTTCTGGAGCCTGTATCCAGATATTTGTGCAAAATCAAAAGTGAGGGGTATCATTACCAAAGTGATTTTTTTGTGGGGAGAAAAGAGTATTTTAATACCAAGATGCACCCCTAATTACATTGGCTTAACTTCTCTGCCACTTCCACTGAATCAGATAAAAATTATTCTGATTAACACCAGTCCAAGAGGAGAATCAGGCCACGTGTTTTTCTGCTGGTGGCCAAAATATATATTTTCACGTGACTCGATTTATTCGGTACCTGATTTGCATAGACATTTCCGAAGGCTGCTCGGTTGTTTTTTGTTTTTTTTTTTTTTAGTTTTTTTGCACTTCTCATGTCATCTATCCCCCACTCATTACACAGGGCAGCAGCAGTGTTGCCACCGAGGGAGCTCACATTTAACAGCAAGAGAGGAATCTTCAGCAATTCCCATCCCGAGGGAGCGCAGGATGCGGAGCTTTGATTTTGTTGCTTCAAGACAGGCAGGGATGAAAGCGATGTGCACTGTCAGTAAACCCTCAAGGTGCTGGGTTCCTCCAGCAGTTTGACAAGTGCCTTTCCCTCCCATGAAAGTCACCAAAATCAGTGTAAGCAGAACAGGTCATCACCTCTCCTCCCCTCCAAGCTGATATTCTGGATGAGGAGCCGTGAGTTGTTCCCACCAACTCCGGAGAGCACATGCCCAGAGCCAGGGGGTGTGGATGCTCTTCAGGAACCTGTAACAGAACATCAGGTGCCAAATAAGGAATAACATCATGTCCAGTCCTCAAATATGAAGGCAGGGCTGATATAAGAGCAAACAGGCATTTGGTGAATTGACAGCTGCAAGAATGAGAAGCCAAAGCTGGAATTTTCTTGCAAGTTTTCTTGCAATCAGGTTGGCAAAGCTCTGGAAAATGCTCACAATGTGAAAGAAAAGAAGAAAATACACTGTAATGACACATAGCCTGAGGAAGGGAAGGCTTCATCAAAGGCTCCATTATAATTTGGTTTAGAATGGGTGAACCCAGAGACAGAGATCGAAGCTGGATCAAAACCCAGAGCACCTCCCTGCTCTTCCCACTCGCTCGCAGCCCCAGTCCCTTCAGAGAGACCCCAATCCCCACTCCCAGGTTATTCCCATTCAGGGTCCCCATCGCTTCCCTTGCCTGGGAGGGCAAAATCCATCTGCAGTTTAAGCTGGAAGAGGTAATTTCCAGAGGAGAGAGGATTTCTGGACACTCCCACGAGGGCTGACCAGTGTGTGGCACAGGGCATCTCTCTGATTAGAGGTGGGCATTATTTGAGCTTAAGGAACCTGGGCAAAACAAGGGAAGCACCAGGTGAATGAAATTGGCTTGTCTTGTGAATACCAGTGATGACTGGTTGAGAAAATTGTCTGGAGGTGTTTGGTATCCTCTGCTTCCACAGCAGGGTATTTGATTTTTGGGGATTTTTTTAAGGTCAAGTAGCCCACTCATGTTGGTGAGGGCAAGATGAGAGCTTCACTGTTTTAAACCAAAGCAGATACGAGTTCTGGCTATTTTGGTGCTGATATCATTATTTACCCCTGTCTATGATTTGACAGCAAAGCCAATGGAAAATTTATAAAAATCGCATTTCTGTGGTCTTATATTCACCAAGAACACAAGGTACTTGTTTTCTTCAGGGTGTGACAGGTTCCCAGGAAGTCTCCAAGCCGTGTATTCACTTCCCATGTTTTTGCTGAGCTTCCCAATGACCAGTGACAATGACCCCAACCAATGACATTTTCAGCCCAAAAGGAGGACAGGCTGACTCCTCATGGTGGCTGAAATTAAATGTTATTAGGACATGATGCAGTAGAGGGTGAGGTCTACTTTGAAATTGTAGTCAGGATAATTTCCTTCTGTTTTTAAGCACTAGGACTCATTTCTCCACATCTGGGACCAGCACCTGGCTGATCACCAGCTTGGAGACTTTTCTCAGCCATGCTGGCAATGCACAACACTGTAAGGAAGAATTTTTTTTTTCCATTTTTTCTGTTCTGATTATTTTGATTGTGTCTTCTTTAGGATTGAAAGATTTAAGGGAATGTCTCGTAACACAACTGTTGGTCATGGTGCAAGAGCAAGTTGTGGTAGTACAAGGGGGATGGTTTTAAGGTGAAGACAGAAGGGTTAAATGGGATTTTGGGAAGGAATTCCTGGCTGTGAGGGTGGTGAGGCCCTGGCACAGGGTGTCCAGAGAAGCTGTAGCTGCCCCTGGATCCCTGGAAGTGCCCAAGGCCAGGTTGGACGGGGCTTGGAGCACCCTGGGATAGTGGAAGGTGTCCCTGTCCATGGCAGAGGGGTTGAAACCAGATCTTTGAGGTCCCTTCCAACCCAAACCACTCTGGGATTCTGTTTCTATGACAAATGTTCCTGCCAAGGACCATAAAATTCTATGCACGACGAAGTTCTGAGTCTTTATCCACCTGGCCAGCAGATGTGTTCGTGGAAAGTAGAGCTGTTTCCTTCTGCAAAGGGTGCTGTAGTTCAGATTTTGAGGTTCCTGTTTTGCTTGGGTGAGGCAGGGGATTTGTTGGTTTTCCCATCTTTAGGAGCTGAGCTCCTTCAGCAGTGTCCTCACGTGCAGTCCTCCGGAGACGGACACGTTCACAACTGGAGACAGCTTCAGACAAGTGTTCAATATATTTAGCTCCCTTTTCTGCTTGAAATTTATACAAGAGCTCTGACTAGAATCAGAGTATCTGTCATCCACTGCTTATCTGCTGACTTAAAATTGCTTGTAAATCATCCAGCCTGTGTCTGGGGCTTCGCAATTTCCTTATCCCTCGGTGTCTAAATAGATCTGAAATTCCCTGGCATTGTCCTCAAGTGTTTGGGATTGGAAAGCGGGAAGATAATGATGGCTCTCCATCTCACAGGTGGGCAGCTGGGGCAGAGGAAGGGCAGAGGAGCTGTTGGAAAGTCATGTTTTGTAGGACTGAGCCCCTTCTCCTCCCTTAGGAACCACAGATCCAGCCTCCAACCCTGCTTCCTCTCACAAGCTATTTATAAAAAGTGGCTTTTACACTGTGGGAGCTGCATCAAATTTTTCTGCTTCCCTAACTGGGTGAAACTGAAACCCACAGAAAAAACCCCAACAGATTGCCCAAGCCTGCTGCAGGGAGGTGAGCAGCTCCTCCAGCACCCAGACCCCCTCCCTTCTCCAAATGGAGCCTGCAAAGCAAAAACTTCTGCGAGCCGAAAAATTGCTTAATTGCCTCAAATTGATTCCATGGTTTTATTAAGATATTTTCCCAGCTCTATTATGGTTAATTATTTGTATTACAGTAGACTCTGAGGCCCCAAGCAGAGATCAGGGCCCCATTGTGCTAAACAGTGTACAAGCACTTAATAACAGAATCATTCCTTGCCCCAGATAGCTCGCAATTATGCGGGGAGCTGCAGTGGAAACACACCACAGCTCATGTGAACACCTTTTAGGAGAGGTTGACGTGGATTTTGGAAGCCAAGAGGGTCCCTCACGAGAGCCTGTGCAGCCCCACTCTTCCTGCTGAGCTCCGGTGGGAAAACCTCGAGCGGGAATCTTGATGTACAACCAGGAGATGAATGCCCCACCTGGCTCAAGGCTTCGTGAGGGGAATAAAGAAGAGGAAAGAAAAGTGGGGGAAACTGAGCAGGTTCCTGTGCTGCTTTCCCCTTCACCGTTGGTTTGAGCTGGGAGACTGGGCTGCGGGAGGCTGGTGAGGGAGTGAGTTATCCTGGGGATTTCCAGCCTCCTCTTGCAGAGGCAAAGCTTTCCACTGCCTAGGTACATGCTAAGATGGGCACAAACCTTGCAGGGACCCTACTTCCTCCCATCCCGAGTGAGGAAGTGGAGCAAAAATGCAGAAGGGGAACCCTGTGCTTCTGCTTCTCCCTCCTCCCAGCCCACTCCAGTGCCAGATCTCTGTGGGTGCATCTCGCCCATGCGTGGGAGATCTTGATTATCGAGGGGTCAGCTCTGGGGGAGCTTCTCCACACCTTCAAGAGAGTGGGGAGAGTTTTGAGACCTCGAAGCCTTGCTGGAGGTGATGTTTGGGGCTGGGAGCGTGACAGGTTTGGGGTGAACGGGCAGCTGCTGATTCAAGCAAGGGTGTTGCTTGTACGCCAGGTGCTGCTGAGCTCTGGGTGACCCTCAGGGACTGCACATCTCTGCACTGCCCACCTCTCCCCTGGGGCTGAGAGGATGTGAAAGGCAGCAAACTGCAGCCCAAAACCAGGGAAAAATCCAATTGTTCCCAATACTAAGCTCAGGCCTCAAGCGGAGCAGGAACCTCTGGAGATAACGCGGTGTCTGTGTGTGTGTGTGTAAAACGGCCTCGCCGAATCCCCCAGCTTTAGCAGGGCTTTGAAAAAGATCTGGGTGGTGATTCAAAATCCAGGTTATGACCTGTGACCTTTGGATGAGAAATTGTTGCCATTTAGGATGTGTTAGGAGGTCCATCCTTTTCATCAAATGCGTGTTTCTTCTTGCTGCGGGAGGCAATCACACCGGTATATCATTAACTCGCAGAAAAGGAGGCTGTAAAAGAAGTTGATGGGGGACCTTAGCCCACACCCTGCTGGGGTCTGCTCGGAGCACAATATCCCAGCGACCATGAGATTAAGCTAAAGAGAAAAGTGAAAATGCTTTTCACGATTCACACGCCCTTTAGATTGTTTTATTAAACCATTTGAATAGGGATTTCCCTTTCGGCCGACAACGGGGCCCGGCCAATGCATAGTTCTAGGTTGCTATGACTTAGTTGGTGCTGGCTAATCACAAGTGAGGGCAAATTTCATATAAAATATCTCGGGCCATTGTCAACCTAATGCGGCGTGACAGTGCCAGCACAAAGGGGGATTCATTCACCCCAGCAGGTAATAAGGACGATTTGCCATACCAACCAGGCAGTCTCGAGGGGGGCTGTCAAATACGATCAGAGCAGCGAAATGGAGCCTCACATTCCATTCTCAGGTGGGCGAAGGCGATCCTTTTGTTCGACCATGTTGCTTCTGATAACAGAATACAATTATATTCCCCCTTTTT
>VZRO01000108.1:146766-249181 GCA_013397915.1 Daphoenositta chrysoptera | reverse complement strand
AAAAAGGCTTTTAACATATATTTTTTCCCCACCTTCACTCCTTTCCGTGGGGAGAAATATGTCCTGTGAAAGCGTGAACCTTTGTTTCTTAGAATGGTTTAGGTTGGAAGAGACCTTTAAGGTTCATCTAGTCCAACTCCCCTGCAGTGAGCAGGGACACCTTCCAATAGATCAGGTTGCTCAAAGCCCCACCTAACTTCACCTTGGCTGTCTCCAGGGATGGGGCATCCACCACCTCTTTGGACAACCTGTTCCAGTGCTTCACCACCCTCACCATAAAAAAAATTTCTTTTAGTTTAGTTTCTTTTTAGTTTAAAATCATTACCCCTGTTTTAGCTCAACAGGTCCTACTGAGAAATCTGTCCCCAGCTTCCTTCTAAGCCCCCAAAGAGCATTGTAAGGTGGGGGACATCATCCCCATGTCCTGAACTCTCAGGTTTTGACTTTCAGGGATCTGCTGGTGAGCAAGTTTAGCAGAGCCCAGCTGGGCTGAGGGACTGGAGTATCCTCTGCTGGAATCTGGGACAGGTCGGGCTGCACTGCTCCTCCTGCACGTGGATCTCAGGATCAGCAGGCAATGCCATTTGTGTTGGTGTAAGACAGCAGAGATGCCTCCATGTGCTTTTGCAAATCCTGGGAGCTCTGACTCACCAGTCCCAATGGATTTCACTCCTGCTGTTCAGAAAGCAGCTGTGCCTGCAAGGCTGCCAGAGCCTAAAGAAACTCCTTCTCCCAGGGGCCACCAGCTACTTAACAACCGAGCAGGCTCATTTGCTATTAATCTTTTCTGGGATTCTTCTCTTTCATCCAAAGTGCTGCAGCGTGAGCTTTCATTCAAGCCCTTCTGGTTTATCTTCATGGAAATGTTTATGGGTGACCCTTCCCACAAGGGAATGGCACAGCTCTGCTCCCACATCCTGGGAAGGTGTCTCCCTTGGTGGATTCAAAGGAGAAAAGCTCAGTGTGCTGAGAGCAGCTGGGTGGTGATCTTCATACTGCAGTCAAAACCCAAATTCACCTTACCTCAGTCAAAGGCTGGGTTTCCAAAACTCTTCATTAATTCCTCACCACATTTCTCCTTTGGACAACACCTTCCAATCCCTATGATGCCAAATGTGCAGGAAGGACCACAGGAACCAGGGAAAACCGAGCTAGGATGGACCCCCAGTGTAAAAGGCTGGGTTGTGCTGCTCCAAATACCAGAAACACCGGGTTGTTCCCAGTTTTATTTCCAGTTTCTTAGTTCTTAGGGTTTATTTAGTTTATTTGGTCGGGTTTTTTCCTTTTTAATCCAGTGTCAACTGTTGTGCAAATCCTAACTGACAGCTGTGGGTTTATATCCCCTCGAGCCAGGGAGGGAATTGAAACCCTTTCTCACACTCCCTGGTGTACTTAGGGAGTCTGCCCTTCCAGAAAAATGTTGGAAAGTCTTTGCACCTTCCACCCCTCAAAGATGGGTGTCTCAAGGAGCTGGAGCAAGAGGTACCTTTCTGTTGTCTTTTAGCTTTGAAAAATGAAGCTCAGAGAAGCCAGCACGACTCCTCCCCACAGTCCTGCTAAACAGATACTCCATTTCCTCTATTTCACTCATTTTTTTGCTCAGTGCCTCTCCCAAGAGCACTCTGGAAGTCTGTGGTGTCAGAAATTCAGGGCTCACAGCCACAGCATTCAAATGTCTTTCCAATCGTGGAGCAGGGAGCAGCATCCTCTCCTCAAGAGCAGACACGGCTGGGAATTCTTTCCTCCATTGTCTGGGAAAATTCTGTTCTTTTCCATGCTGTTTATACATTATCCAGCCCCAAAAAGGCACTAAGTCAGTGCTTCACTCCAAGGACCCTGTTTCAAAAAGGAAAGATTTAGGGTGTTGGGAATGAGGACAACAGGGGTCAAGTGTTATGGTATACGTGTGGTAAAAAGGGATTTTAAGAGCAAAATAAACCACTATATTCATCCTGCTGCGTCACCACAGTCCATCTTGCCACATATCTGGGATATCTACCTGACCTGGGGTTAATCATTTCATCATTCAGGGAAAGATTCAGCAAAAATAAGTCACTGTCTGGGCAGAGGAACACATGAGAGCCAGTTTCATGTATTGGACAGCTGAGATATTTGTGCAGTTATTCATTTGCCTTCCTCATCCCACAGTCTGAGAATCCTCTGCTCGGCTCCAACTCCTTCTGCCCACAATTCTGAAGGCATCACTGAATTTAGCATTGCAGACTCCTGGGGAGATAAGCAGGATTGTCCTCAGGTGTACGGATAAGGAGGCAGAAGCACAGAGTGACTAAGGGATTTGCCCAAAATCACATAAAAAAGCCCTGTCACAGCCAATCTTACATCACAACATCCTCAGGCCTCTGAATTATCAAAATTAAGCTACTCAGCCACGTGTTTGCATGTCAATGTGGATTTGGTGCTGGGACCAGTGGTCAGAGAGGTTCTGCACAGGATATTCAGGGGACATTCAGTACCTCAGATTTCAGTCTGGGCTTCTTAGGAAACGCTTTCCAGAAGGGATCAGTGACTCGGAGACCTCTGCTTTAGGGGAACACCCCCTAAAGGCCTTCTGTAAGTCTCAGCACTTTTTCACTGATATTCAATCCCTCCAGAATGGAGAGGGAACTCTGGGGAATCCCCAGATGTCCAAATCTCTGGGCCCTGCAGGGAAACTCGGGAGCCGGCAGGAATTAAACGAGCTGAAGCCAGAGCTTTGGTGACCTTGTGCTGCACTGAAAAGAAGGTTGGTTAAAACGCTCTGAACTCAACATCCCCGTGAGATATCAGTCCCTGCAAACCTCCTCCTGCCAGATGACTTTCCAGAAGCTCTCTCCAAGCCCTAACGAGCTGCTGTCTCCTGCTACCAGAACCACCCAGAGAGGAATGAGGCGACCTAACAAATACACGGCACTTTCCTGCTATCTTCGCTAAATCTCTTGCATTTTTATATGGCACCTTAATAACCCCTCATTTCCATTACAAGTGCATGCTTTCCTTCTGCTTATCTCCATCTCCATCCACTCCTTCTCCATTCCTGCAGCCACACCGCCTCCGGCTACAACCCGGGGAGCTCTTCAGAGCCGGGCAGGGTCAGGTCCGCTTAGCAGAGGCAGGACAGTCCCATGGCTTGGGAGGTGGCAGGACGTGACTCACGCGATGGCACCGCTCCATCTGCGTCAATATTGAACCCGGTGCCTTAAGTTAGGGGTAGGAGATGCAAACCCAGTGCCCTAATTCCGTGGAGTCATTAAGAGATCGGGCTGCGACTTTCTCAAGAGACAAACTCCTCACCTCAGCGCCCCGAGGCCAGATCTCAGCTCCTTTGCCCTGCCTGCCTGCATTCCCCAGGTAGTTACGATCAGATACAACGCGATTTGCTTCCTGTTGTGTGCTCTTAAGTGGTGGCTGCATTTCAAAAGCAGGGGAGTGATTACGTCCTCTCCAGGCTGTAAAAGGCACTGAGCGCTTTCTGGGAAGAGGAGAGCTCGGTGTAATTGGTGCTTCTTAAGGCAAATCCCATCAATACCCTCCTGGCTTTCAACAAGGGCTAAAAACAGTGGGGAATTTCGGTGATGGACCTGAGATTTAGGGTTTGGTGTCTACAGCCAAAACTGTCTGCCTGGAACGGCTTGTTCGACTGTGGCCAAGTCCTGGCAAACACAGGAATTCTTCAGGCTGTGCTGCCTGAAGCTCCCTGGGGTTTGATTTCTGCTCTTGGACAGAATCATTGGATCATAGAATCCTTAAGGTTGGAAAAGACCAACAGGGTCATTGAGCCCAAACATGAACCCAGCACTGCCATGTCCACTGGTCACCCATGTTCCTAAGCGCCATGTCCTTTTAAATCTCTCTAGAGGACTCTACCACTGCCCTGGGCAGCTGTGCCAATGCCTGACAACCCTTTCAGTGAAGAAATTTTCCCAAATATCCAACCCAAATATCCAATTTCCCTAATATCCAATCTTTGATGCAACTTGAGGCCATTCCCTCTCCTCCTGTCCCTGTTCCCTGGGAGCAGAGCCCGACCCCCCCGGCTGCCCCCTCCTGTCAGGGAGTTGTGTAGAGCCACAAGGGCCCCCTGAGCCTCCTCTTCTCCAGCCTGAGCGCCTTTCCAGCTCTGTTCCCTTCCCTGGACACGCTCCAGCCCCTCACTGTCCTTCTTGTAGTGAAGGGAAAGCGCAGGGAAACACCTCTGTGCTGAGCTGATGCTCCTGCCCAATCCAAGCTGGGATCCACAAACTGTGGACCCCCAAGCCAAGGCCACCCCTCTATACCCATGCAGGGGAAGTTTTTCTGCACAAACACCGTGGCTGTAGGTGCCTTCTTTTCAGCCCAAGTTTGGCAAGGCACAGGGGGTCTCCACGAGGTTTGCAAACGTCAGTTCAGCACCTTCCCAATGAGCCAAAGGCCCGAATCTGATCTCTCCTGAGCAGAGGAAAGTGTGATTCCCAAAAGATGAGAGCTGACCTAACCAAGGAACGTGCTTTAGTCACAGTCAGAGAAAAGCATAACATCCTTATCTCTAAACTGTGGATACCTGGATTTGATGGATGTAGCGCCTGGTGGATCAGGAATTAGCTGGATGGTGGCACTCTAAGAGATGCAGTGGTGTTCCTTGGGGGCTGGTGTTGGGACTGGCACTGCTTGCTGGTGACATGGACAGTGGGATCCAGGGCACCCTCAGGAAGCCTGCTGATGACACCAGGCTGAGTGGTGCAATCACCCGCTGGAGGGAAGGGATGGATCCAGAGGGAGCTGGGCAGGCTGGAGATGTGGGTCTGTGCAAACCTCGTGAAGCTCAACAAGGCCAAGCACAAGGTCCTGCACAGGGGTCAGGCCAATCCCAATCCCAAACACAGGCTGGGTGGAGAATGGGGTGAAAGCAGAAAGATTTGGGAACATTGGAACTACATTATCTTTAAGGACCTTCCAATCCAACCATTCCCATTCTATGATTTTATGAAAAGGTTGCAAGATCAGTTGGGCCACGCTGGGAGGATGTGGGAGGTGTGTCAGCTTTTCTCTGGCCAGACATGGCACCTTCCACCTCCCTACCACCACCTCACCTCACCTCACTGGCTTTTGTGAGAAGTCTTTTATTTTTCAGAGACTCCAGGGCTGGTCAAAAATGTCCTTGCAGGCCTCATACGAAGCTCTCCACCCCCAAAATTTGGTTTCTGGATCCCACTTGAACTTAGGCAAGCACAAGATGCAAAGTCCCCAGTCCTGTTAGAACGGGACTATGAAAGCTGAGCTCTCCCAGTCAAGAACTGCATGGTCATCATTTGCAGGATGCTGGGATCCTCCAGGCTGGACAGATGCTGAGCAAGGGTTTTTCAAAATCACACTGGGGACCTGAGGGTTCCTGCATTTTCCTTTTTTTTTTTTGGGTTGTAGCCCTCAGTGACTTACTAACCTCCCCAAGCGCCCTGACAAACATGTTCCAGGACATTGCTCATCCCTTCAGCTTGTAAGTTCATGCACATTTTTGGATTTGCATATTGTTGTATTTGGTAGCCTTCCCAAAGCAAAGCCTGAGTTCTTGCTTAAGCCTTGAATCCAGCCAGGACGGCTCTGCAGTTTTGATTGCTCCCCAAAAACATGTTGACTTTTTGGCTTGGTGCATTAAACTCTCTTCACATTAGTAAAGCCTGGAAGCATCTGGAAGGTAAAGATTAAGCCAAAATGCCCAGGGAAAGCTCAGATCAGCAAAATATGGTGCAGGGAATGTTTGAGTGTTTTTTGAGTAGTCAGCTGATACAAAGCTCAGTAGAAGTTGGTGAAGTTGCATCAACTGAAAATGTGACCTTGTGCCTTTATGGATCCATTCAATATTTCCATGTCCCAGTGGAATCATCTGAACAGTATCAGAAACAACACAATTTCAAGGATAACTGGTCTATAAGCACAAGGTGAGTGGGGAACAGTACAAGAGGTTAAGGGAGGCCAGTTATCAGAATTATTTTGTCTGCTTAGAATTGCCTCAAGGGTTTGAGAAGAGCCCTGTTCACAGTAAAAATCCCATGTTACTGCAGCCAACAAGCAGTGCTGTTTTCTGAGGTGTGGTGTTGAACTGCAAGGTCATTTCTTGTGAGTGAAAAAACCAAAACTGCAAGGGAGAAGGGGAGTAAAAACTGATATCTTGGGGTATTCCCCACTTGCAAAGCAGTTTGAAAAATTTGATTTTCATTTTGGCACAGTGTGGAAAAAGCACTGGCATCCAGGAAAGCCTTCTCTGCTCCCCTTCCCTGCCCAGCTCTTCCTGGGATGGAAGGCTGTGACGGAAGTTCTCCACAAAGACTAGAACTCCTCTGTCCTTAACCATGACATCTTGTGGCTGATCCCACCCTCCAGCCTGAGGCAACGGGCAGAAAAGGAAAGCTCATTTCCAGTCCCCTTAAGGGACCTTAATTAGGCAAGTGAGGCAAACTTGGGGCAGGTGCAAGGTGCACCTTGGACATTGTCACTGAGTGAGAGGCACAGCCTCGGGGAAAAAGGGATGAAGGGTGGGGACAGTGTTTGGTTTACATCCTGAGGATTGAGGATGTGACCATCCTGGCGTTTTCCTACCTTCCAGCCACCAGCACCTCTCCCAGTCAAGGAAGAGGAGCTTTACCTGATGCTGGTCCCACCACCAGGCATGAGGCTGTTGTTAAGTGTAAACCTGCATTTTCCATATTTTGGGAACATACCCAAATTCTGCGTGTCTTAAGTGAAGCCCACAGCTCAGGGTCTGGCTGTGTGGTGCATTGACTGCACGGTACCATGTAGAATATTCCATCTGCCCCCTGAAGTTCAGGTCTGCCCAGCTTTCTGTGGTGCCATGGCCCTGTCCAAAGACCTGAGGATGACCCCGGTCAGAACTTCTTGGCTGACCTCAGTGGCCTTGAGTCAAGCCTGGTCCTGTCTGCACAGGAGCTCATTTCCTAGCAAAAGAAAACGTCTTTGGAGTAGGTCCAAGCCAGACCACAGGGAAGAGGAGGATTTCCTGGCCTTCTGCCATGCCCTCCAGAGAAGACATTGACAGGACTGATCAAATCCATCCTTCACTGGCCCTTACTCACAGACTTCTCTCTTCCACAGCCACCAGGGAGTCAGCCTTTGTCCACGCCATCGCCTCCGCCGGGGTGGCTTTCGCCGTGACCAGATCCTGCGCCGAGGGCTCGGCCACCATCTGCGGGTGTGACACGCGCCACAAGGGCTCTCCCGGGGAGGGCTGGAAGTGGGGGGGCTGCAGCGAGGACGTGGAGTTCGGGAGCATGGTGTCCCGGGAGTTCGCGGATGCCCGGGAGAACAGGCCTGACGCTCGCTCCGCCATGAACAGGCACAACAACGAAGCTGGAAGGACCGTAAGGACATTTAAGTTTTACCTTTCCTATTGTTATTCTCTAACCTGACATAATGAACGGTGGGAGGGAATAAAGGGGACTAAAAAGACCTAAATCTGGGCGGATTTACGTTACAAAATGGGAATACCTGTCCTATGATAGTTCTAGATCGATGTGCCAGATCTGTGAAAGCTCCACATATATTCACCCATACAGATTTAAATGTCTGCCTTGGAGTCAGCTGTCCAGTGCTCTTTTTTAGAGAATGGAGCAAGGCAGGTTTAGGATGGGATTTCATCCCATCTCATGAGTGTATCTACGCCCAGAATTTGTGGACACCCCATTCCTAGAAGTGTAGGACAGGGCTTGGAGCAACCAGGTCTAGTGGAAGGTGTCCCCGCCCATGCCAGGGTGGTTGGAACTGAACAATTTTTAAGGTCCTTTCCAACCCAAATCATTCTGTGATTCCATTATTAGAGTTATTAACTCAGTTAATAATGTCCTAATTGTGCCTGTTCCCTTCTATTGGCTGTGGGGCACCTGAAGTTTGAGTGCAATTGTCCATTCCCCTTCTCTGCAGCCTTGAGGGAGAAGAAGAGCAGGAGACCTTTTCCCATAACCCATCTTCTCAACCCTGTCCTATTTCCCAGGAAATATTAAAGAAAATTAGAGCCAATATGACTCTGGTACCTCCTGATTAAACTTGGACCATGGCCTGAAGCTGGTTTTACTTCAAACAATCCTGGAACAAAATGTTTCGGGGAAAAGAAAGCACAAATTCTGCCTCATGCACAATGAATATTTTCCCTAGGTGGAATAATCCCAAAAGGGTGATATTCCTTTTTTTTTTCATCTCAAGAATAGCTCTTAAATGCCAAAACACTGTAATTAGTGGGAAACAATTTGTGGAACTGAACCACAAAGCCCTTTCTAACAGAGATTATGCCACAGCTTCCCGGAGATAACAGAGAACAGATTAACGTGGTCTTGTCCCCTCAGCAGAAGGGCACATATCCAGAAGGACCTTTGTGCAGTGAGCCTTAGCAAAGCCACCACAGTTGCTGTGCTGGGACACCTGTCCTCAGGCAGGCTGGGGCTTCTTGAGAGCTCCTCAGGTGGATTCCATGAATCCCTGGTAGAGTTATCCCACCTCACACCACAGCAGAGCTGTTGGAATATAACTTTTGGAAGGGAAATACCACCAGAAACCAAAATTGTCTGCAATGGAGACGACCACAACCAATAATGTGGTTTCCTCCAGCTCTGGCCTAAATTATCCCAGGTACCCCCGGGGATGGGGCAGTTGCTGGGATACACAGTGGGACAAAGAGGGCTGCGGAGGAGCTGTATAGAGTGGAAAGGAGGGATTTCCTTTAAAGTCAGAATCCTTTGGAAAAAACCAAACATCCCTGTGATCACAGGCCTGCAGAGGTGTTTTTACTCCAAGTCTTGTTTCTTGGCGCTGAGTTATTTTAGGACTTTTTACAGGTGTCAGAGATGAGAAAGCAGATGTCACACCATGATCTGAAATCCCACTGTTTTAGAAAGGAAAAAATGGGGTTTTCCATTCTCATTGTGCCAGCACCCATGGGACAGCTCTTCCTCCATACTTGAGTGCTCCCAGCTAAACCTGAGCCACGGGCAATGTTTCATATTAGTTCCCATAGGAACTCCAACCCTACCACTCCGCCAGGAGTTTTGATTAAGTTCAGCGTGATTATACGAACCAAACCTTTTGTGGTTCTCTCTCATGGCTAATTACAACCTGCTTTGCGGTGGGTGATACTCTGTAAATAACACAGGAAAGCACCTGGTGAACACCAAGGTGCTGATTCATGGCAAATCTCTTGGACTCAGGCTGGCACTCGCCTGTTCACGTACCCAGAAATTTGCTGATCACTCCGAAAATGCAGATTATCAAGCCGGTTGCATAAGGTTGTCTCCCACCTCAGAGGACTGGAGGGCAACACCTCTAGAAATATTTAAGCTGATTTTATAAGAGGTAAAAACAAGTAGCAAACTTCTGGGATCAGTAACCACCCTCCCATTTACCCCAGGAAAGTGTTTTGTGTTGAAGCCTGAGCGTTTCAAATCAAAAGCTGGGTGCTTATTTATTTTTCCCTTGAAATGATTTTAGAAAAATCATAACCCTGGCTTAAAAATAGAAATAAATTCCTTTTCAGTTTCTGAAAGTAGCCACAGCAAGGCTTGAACCTCGTTTGCTTAAGTAAATGCAAAACATAGGTAAAGGATGGAGTTCTGTTCTAGACAGTTAGGACATTTCATATTCTTTAATTTCTAATGGAAAAGCTGCATATTTTATTTATGAAGGCATTGTTTGAGTAGCTTTGTGTGTTCTTGACTTCTCTGCCCAGATTTGATTGAATTGTGATCCTGGGTGACAACACTGTAATATTCCCACATGAACATTGATAAGACAGACATTATTAAGCTCAGAAATCTCTTCGGTGAAAGATTTTGGTAGATCCTAAATTTGATTTGGGAGTCAGAACCAGTCACTGAAAACTGTAAAATACAGAAGTTTTTTGTGTCTTAGATGCAGCAGTATGCAGGACATTGACTGGGGAATGAGGGGATTTTTGTTCACAAAAGCATGAATACATCTATGAAAACATTCATAATTATTTGGAAAACCGTGCCTACGTAGCAGAATGTCGTAAGTGTTTTCGTTTCAGGTTAATGTGTACCTTCTCCTTTGCCTTTCCTCTCTTTTGCAGTCTATCATTGAGCTCATGCACCTCAAGTGCAAGTGCCACGGGCTCTCGGGCAGCTGTGAAGTGAAGACCTGCTGGTGGTCCCAGCCAGACTTCAGGGTCATCGGCGACTACCTCAAGGACAAGTACGACAGCGCGTCGGAAATGGTGGTGGAAAAACACCGGGAATCCCGCGGCTGGGTGGAGACCCTCCGGCCCAAATACAACTTCTTCAAGGCCCCAACTGAGAAGGACCTGGTTTACTACGAGAACTCACCGAACTTTTGTGAGCCCAACCCTGAGACAGGCTCCTTCGGGACCCGCGACAGGATCTGCAACGTCACTTCCCACGGGATTGACGGTTGCGACCTTTTGTGCTGCGGCCGCGGGCACAACACGAGGACTGAGAAACGGAAAGAGAAGTGTCACTGTATCTTCCACTGGTGCTGCTACGTCCGCTGCCAGGAGTGCATACGAGTCTACGACGTCCACACGTGCAAATAAAGCAGGCAGAACCCTTCGCCGGGCTCCGAGTGGAGAAACGGATTTTGAGCCTACTTCCTCTGAGGTTGCAGACGTGAGAGAAGTCTACTTTTTTGATATTAAAAGAATAAAAACTGGACAAAAAATAAAAAATAAAAAGGCTAAAACTGGTTGGATAGAATAGGTCTAATGACTTCTGGGCTATCCCGAGGTACATCTGGCAGTCACACAAGTTCTGTCCCAATGCCGATGCCTCCGGCAGGAGAGCGGCTTTTTCCACCAGCCCACAACACTGAGCTGGAAAGAAGAGCATTAGCAAAAGCATGGATTTGCTCCGTTCTCACCCACCTGAAGTGACTCGTGTGATTAAGTGTCCTTTGAAAGACTTGCATCTTCCTAAGCATCTCCTTTTTCCTCAGCCAGGCAGAGGCTGTGCTGGACAGCAGCACTGAGCTTTCTGAGAGATCTCTCTGCAAACCCAAATGGCCAGACTGTGTAATACGAGCAATAGCAGCAAAAGAAATAAAAGCAGTAATTTAAGGATTTTTAAAATAAAGAACGTGACTACTTCTTTGCTTTTGCCTTGGAACCAGAGAAGTCTACAAATACCTAATAGAGCTGGAGAGTGGGCAAGCTCTTGGTGTGAACTTTTTAGCGTAGTAGCTCCTGCCAGATTTGACCTAGGATTCTGTGACATCTGTAGAAAGGGAAGGAGGGAGAAGAAGAGGGACAGAAAGAGAGAAAACTGCTGATGAGTTCCTGCAAACGCCCTGTTGGCACACAGGTGAAGTGCACAGCATGGAAAAGTTCAGTATCTTTTGTGTGAAGTGAAGAGGACTCAGTGTGTGCATTGGGGAGGAGACAGTCCCACAAAGGGGAATGCTGCTCCAGCTCTCCAGCCTGGGACGTGGCTCAGCCAGTGAGCCTTCCTTGGTAACATGTGGTGCAGTGAGTCTCCTGGGGCTGGACACTCACTCCTGGGCATAGGACATCCATCTCCTCAGCACCCCAGGGAAAGGGTGGAAAGGGAAACTGTTCACCCTTCCCACCTCGTTGGAGAATCCCGTCGCCAACAGTGGAAAGTGCACTTAGTCCATCCACTCTCTGCACCTCCTGCAGGCTTCCCAGGCACCTGGCCACAGCCCAAGCCCACAGGTCTGTCGGGAACATGGATCTGAAGGACTCATTGTCACCCATTAATTTACTTGAGAGTGAACCAACCCACCATCACCACCACACCCCACAAGCTGGAGCAGTCTCAGACTCAAGCCAAACTTGGTTCCACACCTAATTCCTACAGCCATTCCAACCTATAAAATGGTACAGATTAAAATGGACAAAACCCAGAGTCTGAACCAGCCCAGAGTTTGGGTAAGTTTGGACACAGAGCCAAATCCCAGCTTTCCAGTGTTGGCCCATCTCTGCTGCTCACCCCTGACTCCCCATCTTTGCATGTTGCTCTGCTTCCAACTCCAGATCAGGATCACAAACAGATCTCACCTTCTCCTTGGGCATCAGGACTTCCTTCAGGGTGTCAGGCATGAATTCAGCCCATCACCTTGTTATTTACAGCACTGTAGCCCTGCTTGAGTTATTCCTGGTCAATACTGGGATAAATGAGGGGTGAACCAAGCATGGAGTTGCAGCCTGTTTTATCCTCAGATGCACCTGCCCTGTGTCCACTTTGCCTTACCCCTGCTTTTGGGTTCCTATCCTGGAAAAAGGACAATGGATTGGTGTTTATTCTGTCTCCTCATCACAGGAAGGGAAACAGAGCATGAGTTAATTCCCATTTCATGGCAGTGTAGTCATGGCTGTTGGCTGGTGCACTCCTGGAAATCTGTGTAGAGAAATCAGAGTGCTCCTCTCTGCATGTCAGCCCTTTCCCAGGACCCAAAGGAGGGAGTATGCAGAAGAAGAAGGGAACAAACAGAGCTTAATCCCATCAGAGAGAAAACAGGAAGAAATGATGCCTCCGAGGGTTGACTCTGAGTCACGGCGTCTCCTGGGACTACTCCTAGGCTGGTGCAGTTTATGCATCACTCATTTGTCTCAGGGCTGTGCCCAAGGGCATGAGCACGATTTGCTTATTGATGGAGGCATTTCTATCAGTGCTTTGCAAAAAGAAAAAAAACTGCGGTGAAATGAGAGCAGAAGAGAGAGAAGGAGAGAGGAGGAGATAAAGAGAAGCAAAGAAAAACATGGAGAGAAAACCAGTCTGTGATATCTGTCCATGTAAACACTGCACCCCATTGATGGCCTCACACCAACTGGTAGAAGGCAATAGATCACTGAAAAATTAAATAAAGATCAATTAATGGATGCATGACTGATTTTCATAATGCAGTCTTGGAGAAAAGGAAAACCTTATCGTGGGAAATACAGAAGGAAGCCACTGCGAGGGGAGATTGCACCTGTAACCAGCATTCAAACACAATCTGTCAAGACAGCAAACTCTGCAGAAAAACACTTATGGGGTGGAAGACATTGATAAATTGGAGAGCATGGGATAAGGGAAGATACATCTGATATACTTAACATGATGCAGTGCAAGCAGCCACAGTGAGAGATGCTGGACACGTCCTACCAGGAACTTCTGTCAATAAATGGTGACTCAACAGTGAAAATTCAAATCATTGCAGGCCAAGATCCCTTCATTCCATTGACTTCAGTGGGGTCACACCCACAACTGATTTTACCCTAAGATTTTTAAGCAAAGTGGTTTCAAATTCCTCCTTTTGTACCACACTAGTGAAGAAATGGGTTTAAGGATCTGGGTTCCGTGTGTGGGAGCTGGAATCTGACCCCAGCCCACCCGCACCTTGTTCACATCCACCATTTCTTCTTTTGCACCAGAACAAGCCCAGCATCACCAGCAGGTGAAGCTTTTTAGGAAGCAGGGGGAAAAAATATTGAAACTGGGCATTTGCTGAGCAATTGCCTCTAGAGGTGAACGAATTTTGACTGCAACAGTGGGATTTGTTTCACCTGGTCTAAGCTATTTATCTCATTTTCTGCTGGGATCAATGGCAAGAAACAAATCCAGAAGGTGATTCATTATACTTAGGATGGTACCTAAGCTATGTTTGGTTAAGTGCCCTCTGGGTGTATCTCTGACTTCAGCTGCTGAGCTCAGAGTAGGTGATGAGTTCTTCCATGGGTCCAGACTGATGATGTGAAGTCCACCATGAGTCAAGGAGGTGAAGCTGCAACCTGATCATCAGCTGAGATGGGCTGGAAGTTGTGCTCCTTCACTCCAAGCTCTGGTCAGGCTTGAACCAGCTCAGTTGTTGGGGATTTCCCCATTATTCAAGGGGTTTTTAACAAAGCCTATGGGTACTTGTTTGGGTTTGTTATGTAATTAATCATCTCTGTGATGATACAATGTAAGGGGCTGAGCAGCTGCTACTAAAGTCAATGAAAAATGCCTGCGTGAATTCTGTTCATCACCCCAAGCACACCCGAGGGTTCCAGTCCTGGCTCTGACTCTGCCCATCCCTGAGGGGGAAAAGAGCCTGTGAGGGGTCTGGGAGCTGGGCCTGTGTCTGACCCCATGGTTTTGAAGAAGGGGCTTGGGCCATCGCTCACTGCTACACATGAATTCCTCACTTTGGAAAACTGAGATCCCACCCCACTGCCTACACCAGGTGTCTCGAGTCAGGGCTTCCACCATTCTGGTGTGAAAGATTGAGACAAGGATGAGTGAGGTGCCATCCCTCCCTACAAGAGATGGTCTAAATAGTGCCCAGAGCTGCCTTCTGCCTCAGGTTCTCCTGTGAAAACAGCAGGACCTTCCTTATGGAAGGGACTTACGATTTCACTCAATAATATAAATATCTGGTGATACATTAGGTGCACTACAATGTCCTATTGGGGTCCAGATGTTGTCACAACAGCCTAAGACCCACACAAATCTTAAACCTGGGCAGTCAGAGACCGTTGGGTGTCCAAAATGACCTGAGATGTCTTTGTGTAGGCAGTTGAATTGGGCACTTCTCTGGAAATGGTTTTTTGTCAAACCTTCTCCCCCACCTTGGTGTAATGCTCCATTCTACAGTCAAAAGGAAAACATAATTCATTTCCCACAAATGGGAGCTGGCCAAGTCCACCTCCATGACCCCTGGTGTCCTTCCCTTCAGTGTCTACTGATGAGGTTTGTCCTCAGGCAGATGGTTTGTACCGGGGTGTGTCTGGCAGGACCGGGGAGAAGGGACAAGATGTCACCCAACCAAGTAACACAGATGCAAAAAATAAAAGCAAAAAAGGACCGTAATTCCATTCTCTCACATGCTGCTATCCAACCTCTGCTTTAGCTGAACGGATGGGTGGGACAGGCCCTGTCAGTTCCACATCCTACCTATTAAAGACAGTGGAGTTACCTGCGAGGGGTGAACTTGGCCTCATCTCTTTTCTTTCTATGAAAGAAATGGAAAGTTTAGGANTTTTTTTTTTTTTCTTGGTTTGGTTTAGTTTTAGAATTTGGGGGCTTCTCTTTCTCAGAGAAAATGAAAATATGGGGAGGGAAGTGCATGACATTTTCTGTTGCTTGACCCCGGTTTATCTCTCAGTGTCGTGCCCAGCACTGACAGTCTTCTCCAAAGCATTTTGAAGTCTCCAGAACTGCTTCCACTCCTTATGGGAAGCTTCATGTGCAGAACTAAAGCAGTTGGGATTTAAGTTTTGGAGGGGATTGCAGAGACAACCACACCACAAAATGCAACATGGCACAGAAATCCCTGAGTCAGCACTGACCACATCAGCCCTGCAGTGCTGACATCTTAGCTGAGCACTGCAGGATTTCTGTATTAACAAACCTCAGAAAATAATTCCTTCCGCCTCTCAATCTCAAATATTTTTGGTGTTTTCAGTGCATTCAGATCTATTGCCACAGCAATGTCCATGGATTATGTTACATTTGTTGTGTGTGTTCATATTCTTATCATGTCCCCATCCTTAAATTCATACACGGGAGAAACACTCTGAGCTTTGGGTCACTTTTTTTTATCTTCAAAGTTTGGTTTCAGTGCTGAAAATCTGGTGTTTGATGTTGTTGGGGATATCCAGGGTTCCAGCATGAGCACTCTGCAGGAGCTGGGAGTTGTGAATCCAGTCCTAGGATCTGCACTATGGAAATTACTCCAGAATTCCCTTGATGCTTTAATGAAATCCACTTGGGAAGATGAAAACAGGGCCATGAAAGGCACCAAATCCAGCTGCCCTGCAGATATCAGCCGTTGCACCTGGTTCAATGAGCTGCCCACAGGGAAACAACTCCTGGCTCTTCCAGAGTCCTGCTCCAGGGCTGAGGCTGCTGGGAAGGGATCACCCTGCTGGCAGTGGCAGAGTGAGGGGAATGTTTGCTCGGATCTGTCATTCCTGAACTCTAGCAGCTGTTGGGATGAGAAGCTGGAAGTGAGTGTTGGATGATGGGAGAGAAGGTGGGCTGGGCAGGACAGGATCTCATCTCCTCTTCATATCTATAGTTTCCTGTTTTCTACCTCCCTGCAAGCTAAATTCTGGCTGTTTTAGTGGTGACTTCTCATTATGGGAGTACCTCTCTTTTTAGATTTCCCTCTCTCACTGGAAGCAGCAGTGGGATCTGGCTGAATTCGTGGCTTAACCCTTCCAGCCTCCTGTTTCCTGCCCTCCCTTGTGTTCTCCAGCAAAGTTCCTGATCTGCAGTTCCTCAGCCCCCGGCTCGGGTCTCTGTTAACAGCTGTGGGGTGAGGATTGCTCAGTTTGATGGGAAATGGAGGCTCCTCTACCTCCATTTCAAGGAAGGGGTGTTTAGTCCTCCTTCCTGCCCCTTCCAGTGTTTTCAGGGACTTGGGCAAGTCATCTGCTCCCACTTTGCTGCAGTTTCCAGAGGGGTCTTTAGTGCATCTCCACCTGGGAGGAGGAGATTTTTCTCAAGCACAAACAAGAGGCCAGGAGTTGATTCCCAGGCAGTGGTACCTAGAGTGGGATTTGGAACGCCAAGTGAGATGCTTAAAGGCAGGTATCTACATGTGAGCTGGGTGCTTAAACTCCCATACAAGCCAAATCATGGGCTCCATTTGCCTAAACTTAGCGTTTAGGGCTGAACTAAATTATTGAAATAGGTGTCTAGAGCCATCTGGGATGCTCCAGGGTACCCCACTGGCTCCTAAAAGCTACTCTGGAAGAATGTGGGCTTCCCTTAAATCTCAGGGCATATCTGACAGACCCATGCAGATGCTTCTCCATCAGAGATGGGTGTTTAGATGTCTGACTCCCATGCAGACACAGGCTTGTGGACATCCACACGTGCGTGTCTTCATCCATGAGCAGGATCTCACTCCAGATCCCAAACTCACTTTAGATTCGCTAAGATGGAAAACTGTGCAAGGTCTCAATTCTCCTCTCACTTAAATTGGCATAAATCAGGTACAAGTGTCTCAAAGGGAGCAGAAGGTGGACCTACTCTGTAAAAATAATTATTTGAATCCACTTTACCACCTGGTTTGTCATGGCTTTGACCCCAGGGGAGCATCTCTGCTCTTCCTGCTGAGGAGCACATAATGGAAGTGGACAGGTCCCACCAAGTCATCCACGGGCAAAATCCCGCTCTTAGGTGAACACCATCCAGATAGAGGAAGTTCCTGAGGTCCAACAACTACAAGAGTCTTTTTCCACATGGTCTCCTCCTCTGCCTCTGTAGACCTTTTTTTTTACACATGCTCTGCACACCAAGGGAGGTCTTGGACAGCCCTGCTTGGAAGCCGGGAAGTGTGAGGAGATGCTTTCCCCATTTCCCTTTCTTTTCCAAGTCTCTTCTTGTTATTTATTAGTATTTATTTATTTCTCTCCATTCATTCCACTCCACCAAAAATCCTGAAGGCAGGTCTGGTACAGACTAGGGCTGAGCAAGCAGCTGAGTGTCACCCATGGTTCTGAGGGATGGCACCATCGTGTCAGAGCTCCTTCCCAACACTTGCCACCCGCTGCTACCACTTGGAAAGCACAAGAGGCCTGAGTCTTTTCAAGCCAGGCTCCCAAAACCCCCAGAATCTTCTGTAAACATAAAATTCTCCTCGGTCTCTGGTCTAGTCCTGGTGGTCCCACTGCCCCTGTCCCCAGCTGATGGCAGCTCAGCCTTCACCCCTTCATCCCAGTGAGGACCCACTCGATCAATCCCTTATGGCATCACTTTCTGTCACTGCCAGGACCAAACCTGCCCGAACAAGACCTGTCATAGCTTTGGACTCTCTGACAAGCCCACCAGCAGGGTGGAAGACATAAAACACAAACCTGTAGCACCCCAGGGGATTCCCCCACGGTACAAAACATGCTTGTCCGGCAGTCAAGGACAAGTATCTTCTTGTGAGTGGGTTTTTTCACCGTGCTTTCCCTTCCCACAGACTGTCTGCCTGATTACATCGCCTTCTTCAAAGCTCCATCACTGTCTGTAACCCCTGCCCTCACCCCACCCGAGCACCCCTGTGTACAGATTGCATGTATGATACAACCTGAAATTCCAAAGCTATTGTACAAAGTAGAAGTGTCACCTTTTTTTTTTCTCTCAGTATTTTGTTAAGTCTGATGATTTTTTTATGATTATTTATTTTATGAATAAATGTATATATTAGTAAGAGTATATATTTGCGGAAATAACTCATCGGGACAGTGTTGTTGCTCTGCTGTTGTGCTTGTGACCTCATTGGCTTTTACCCTATTTTCTACTGACAGCACATTAGCAATGTCTTGTAACTGTTTTTTGTTACCAGTTAAGTTTGATAGATGTGTTAACTTTATAATGAAAATTAAAAAAAAAAAAAAAGCATTAATTTTAACCTGAGTTTGGGTGCTTTTTCCCACTGTTCCCTAGTTTTGACTGGATGGTATTTCATATCACGGGCTGAAATACAACTGGAGAGAAATAGGGGATAAATATGCCCTCCTCTTGTAGGACAGGAATTGTGTGCTTTGGCAGAAGAGGTGTCACCTGCGTTGTCACCATTTAACCCATGCACAGCTTCTGTGGAAAGTGAAAACCCAAATACGAGTAAAACAAATCCACTTAAACTGCCACGAGTCCATTTCTCAGCTGAGCATCACCAGCACAGGGACCCAGTTTCTTCCTCCAGAGCAATAAAAACCCAACCTGGCAAAGGGATGACTTTTCACAATGTCTCTGGAAGGGCCTAAGAAGTTTGGTGTTGGTTCTGTCAATTCCAGTCATTCCTTCCCCTGTTAGTACATTAGTTTGGGATCCTGTTGGATAGTCCTGCAGCCTCCAAGGTTGTAATCATGATGGAAAAGGGAATAGATTGCAGGGATACACTGCTGACAGGCAAAACAGGGAAAATCCTGTTCCTTTCATTGGAACCACCATGGCTGGTCTTCCATTGAACCTTCTGTGGGCTGTGTGCAGAGAAATCTGCTCCTAAAAGGAACCCTGCAACATCCTTCCCCATTTTTCTGTGCCCAGTGAGGAAAGGCACCCTCATGCAATGGGTTCATCGATCCAGAAAGCAGCACAGCTTCTCTTTGGAATGTTCAGTTTGACTGGATGGGGTGGAGAGGTGGTGGGTTGGCTGCAGTGGGGACAGGGCAGCATTTCCAGGGGATCTCTGTGCCTGTTCACCTCCCACCCCACTCCAACAGAAATGGATCAGATCCCACAGGAGCTCCTGAGGCCTTCACTTCAGGAGAGTTTCAAGCCACCCAGCTTTATCCCTCACAGACCAAGAACCTGCTCTAAGACCAACCATGATGACTTCTTTACAACTGGTGGAGGGATTTAAGCACATCCAGAGATTTATCCCGGTTATTTAAAACACAGACCTGAGCTGGCACAAATCACCTTCTGGAGAAACCTTTTTTCCTACAAAAGCTCTAAATGAACACATCTATAAATGAAAAACAGCACATTTTCTCCGGGAAGGGGCGTGGGCAGCACACTGGGACACCCCAGACAAAATATCCCCTCCCAAACACACCCCCCCATGCCTGGCTTTGAACGACACATGTCAAACACCACGGAGAGCTTTCAGCATTCCAGGCTCAGCATATTTTCCAGAAATAAATGATAAACATTCTTATTAAAGAGCACTTGAGATAAGCCTGTTTGTTAAGCTGTGTTGCCTGCTTCACCAGGTTTGAGCAAGACCCTTTTTTTTGAACATAAACAGGGAAAATTAAAAAATGAGTAGACATCTCAGTTACTCTCAGCTTACACATGCTATTAACCCCTCCAGATCCCTTTAAGAATGAAAGAAAATAAGGTGTTGATAACTTACTGCTGCCTCATGACCTGGACTTTTTGTTATTAGGGAAACTCTTGAAGTCTCCTTTTTTTTTTTTTTTTTTTGTAAAACAGTTATTTCCCCCTCCATGGGAAGGCAGCACAAACTATGGCCACAGCTAGCCACAGCAATGGCCTTTGCTCAAGACAACCCAGGTCACAGAAGTCACCTAAATTGTTCCATGACCAAGTGGGAGATATTTGACACATGGAGACAAGAGTCAAACCTCATTCCCAGGCATAATTTAAAGACTGATGTCCTGCAGATACCTCACAGTCAGAAGAGTTGAGAGCTCCATGTTCCTTTGAGAAACAGTGCACTGAATGTGGTGAGGGTTGGTCACTAGCAAAAAAATCATAGAATTAGAATGGTTTGGGTCAGAAGGGACCTTAAAGATCATCTCATTGCAACCCCTTGCCATGGGCAGGGACACCTTCTACTATCCCAGGTTGCTCCAAGCCCTGTCCAGCCTGGCCTTGGACACTTCCAGGGTTGGGACAACCACTGGTCCTCTGGGAAATCTGTTCCAGTGCCTCACCACTCTCACAAGGAAGAATTTTTTTCTGTATATCTAACCTAAACTCCCCCTCCTTGAGTTTGAAGCCATTTCCCATTCTCCTATCACTACAGTTCTTGATAAAGAGTCCTTCTCCAGCTTTCATGCAGCTGCTTCAGATCCTGGAAGGTGCTGTGAGGTCTCCACACAACCTTCTCCCCTCCAGGCTGAACAGCCCCAAATTTCTCAGCCTTTCACCTCAGCACTGACTGAGCTACTCCTAAGCAAACCATGGCCAGGTTCACACTTCTGGTAGCACTTCATCCCCTCTCCTGACTGCTTTCCATGCACAGACTTCCCAGTCCTGCACAAACAGTAACTCAAACCAGCCTGAGATGTGCCAGCTCCATAGGAACCGTGCAAATTGTTCTATACCTGAGTCCTTTTGCACCAGCTTGGTGGAAATCAGCCACCCCCAATGTGAGCAAGGCACCCAGAACCTCTGTGAATTCACAGCCTTGCCACACAGGCTTCATGGATTGCAAGGAATGGAGTTCAGCTCACGGATTCACTTACACCAGTGCAGGTGCCCACAGAACCACAAACAGGCACGGGGATGCCCTCCGGGCATTTCCACCCAGAGTGTTCGGCCTGTCCTCGGGGTGCTGCTCCAGAAGAACCACGGGTCTCCTGCAGGTCTGTGTGACCTCCGGGAGCTCCAGAGAGACATCTCAGATCCCCCAGGACATGTCACCAGGCATTAGACACTCTAGCAAGTGACTGAGCCCAATTTGCCTGAACTTGAGGTCTGACTTTCAAGTTCCTGTTACTGTTCACAATAAGTTGAGGGATTCATTTCGCCGTAAGGGCTGAGAGCTGCCTTGTATCCCTTCGGACATCTGAATGTCATATGGATTTGGCACATACGGAGCCTCCAGGAGGTCCATGTCCTTCTGGATTGGCAGGGGGATGGCCAGAGGAATCACACTGAGATGCCACAGATGGTCCTGGACACCTGTGTTCAGTCAAGCACATGGAAAATCCAATCTCCACCGGCTGTAACAGGAGTTCAGAGCCTTCGAGCACATGCAGGCAGCACTTTGCATATTGCCACCCAAATTAAGATGTCTTAATCTGCAAGCTGAATCCCGCTTGAGCAATCAGTCCAATCCAACATCCTTTGAAGCTGCGAAATCCAGCTGAAAGCAGCTCCTGACCAGCAGCTCACCAGGCCATAAAAAATTACACTGTGACCCAATAAAATCTGAAAGCTCTGCCATCTCATTGCTACCCAGCCTGGCTTTGGAATTTGCTTACTGATGTCTTTTATTTGCAGGTGTGGAAGGGTTTTTTTCCCCCATCATGCAGTCATTTGGAGGCACATAGCCAGATTTGCATTCCACAGGGCTACAATCCGGTCTGGGATTTGCCTGCGAGTGTCAACAGGTGAAGTGTTAACTAATGAACTTGGTGGTGGTGTTAAGGTGAGGTCAGCTCAGTTTCTCTTCAAGTTGGTTTCGTGCAAGGACAGCAAGGTTAAATCACTTTAACAGTGTTTTAAAGCAGATCTGTGGTCTGGACCTGACCCTTTGAATCCTTGTGCCATTCTCCCTGGTTCAGGAACATCCCAACACCCTGAATTTCATCTACTCTTTTGTCAGAGAGGAGGCACAGCAAGGCTGCCTTGATTACATCTCACCAAGCCCTTGAGCTCTCAGAAATACATTTTCTCTCTAATTTTTTTCCTGGAATATGCGAGATAATTCTCAATTCTGTGTGTGGGAAAGAGTGGTGGTAGTGATGAAGTGCCAGCTTTAGTACAGTGAGAATTTCCTTCATGCAGGAATCCAGGGAGAGCCTTGAACCTGTTTGTTCTGTCCTAACCAATGCAGCTGGTTTGTGCAGGAAGTGTCTTTCATCCTGGGAATGCCAAGGTCTTTATGGCAGCATATGGAAATCCAGGCACAAGCCTCCCCTCCCTATCAGACAGAGACTTGAAGCCAATGCCCTGACTGAGTCACCGGCCATCTCCCAGGGACTGATAACTCCAGCCTGGTCTTGAGCAACCCCGCTGGAATTCTGGTTTCAACAAACTGCTGCTTTCCAGAGGACAAATGCTTCCTCTGGAATTTCTGTTCCTCAAGCTGCTCCTTCACAAGCAACACACCCACATTCCAGGGGCTGTCAAAAATAAAGAAGCAACTTGGGTCCTACTTTCTTTTTAGACCCAAGTCCACAGAAGGGACCACACGGGAGACTTTGGTTAATCAGGATGAAGATGGGGGAGTTTTTTGACAAGGAATTGTCACTGTGAGTGTAGAATGTGATGAGACACAGCCCCTTCAAACACCTACAGATGGTTTCATCTTCCACACTGCTATGCCAGGACTTTGCAGGGGATTTCTCTCTGGCGTGCTTTCCGCGGTGTCCATTGGGACAACCCGGTGTCTCGGTGAAGTGGAGAGGGCAGGACAAGTAAATAATCCTGAAGTGGGTAAGGGAAGGACTTTGGCTGACATGAACAGCTAAATCAATAAGGAAACTTGTTCCTGGTTCAGCCATGGAGAGGGAACACCACCCTCCAATCACCACAGTCACACGGGAGGAGTTTGGCACATGGAGGGCTGGCAAGGAGCTAACCTTTAGGCTTGTTAATGAATGATAATTGAGTGGTCCTCAAGAGCCCTGAAGAAGTTCCCCGGCTCCCAGGTGCTGTTTCAAGCTGGCAGGGGCTGCTCGACACACCTTGCCTTAGCAGCAGATGTTGTTGCTGCTGGGGAGAGAAAGGTTACACATTAAAAGGCAGCAGACACTCCAAACACGGAATAAAATGTGACCAAAAGACTGGCTGTGCAACTCGGATGGATTAGTTCTCCTCCCCTTTCATTAGGGTGTTTTGATAGCTGGGGAGCACAATGAGATCCGGGTGTCACTGGTGTTATCACAGCCTCGATCACAATGATAATCCTTGTCTCGTGGTGATGCCTCTGGGCTCATCACTCCTGAAGACCATCCCTCATGCTGGGTGATGCCCAAACACAGCACAGGGTGGTGGACCCGGTGCTAAAGAACTTCCAGGCCCAGTGATCTGGTTTTGGCTATCTCTGTTTACATCCACAGTGATGCTGATAAATAAAACCAGCTCCCAACCATTGCCGTGGGCTGCCTGATCCAGTTTGTCTGTAAAAACAAATGTACCCAAGGAGGTGACACAGCTCCACATGTCAAGCAGATGTCTTGCATGTCATCTAAATGCAGAAAAACATCACATTATGAACAGCACAATGACTGGTTAACTAGAGAAAGACAGGTCCACCTTTCAGCATCATTTACCAAACGTGTAATGTCAAGGAAATTACTTTTTTTCACTTGTGGCTTGCAATTAGTACAAGCCAATAAAAAACTTAACGTTCTGCTAGCTCATCAAGCATGTGGTTAGAGCTTGCTGGCGTGAAGAAGGTGGGAACTGCTCTGTAAGCACAGGTTATATGGTGCAAGCCGGCATAATCCGCCAAAGAAATCCTTGGGGCAGCCAGGCTTTGGGACACAGCAGTGCTGAGAGGTGAGTATGGATCAAATACCCACCATTTCTCATCATATTAAACCCAGGAGACATCCACTGTAATTAGGGTGAGAACAACAGAAAAGAGGTTTTCTTCTCATGGGGTTTGATGGTAGAAATCTCCTACAGCCACAGGGAGCTGTAGGTATTTAAATTGACCTGAATTTAAGAAGCAACTGGACAGTATTCACCAAAGGAAGGCACGTGAGGGGTTTGTACCCTGAAAGACACAATCCTTCCATGGGAAATCCCAGCTGGGTGTTGCTGGGAGTTGAGTGGAAATATCACCCTGGGTTTGTCCTGTTCTCCTGCTCTTCCCCAGTCACACTTGGCCAGGGTCAGAGACAGGAGATGGGGCCAGCACAACCTGATCCAGCCCAGCTGATCATTAATCCATTGGATGTAAATGTCCATGAAACATCTGGGAAAAATCTGGGAGAGACTTAATACTCCTTCAACACTTCAGGGTGGAATGTATTCCAGAAAAAGGTGATTTATTCCCTCAGTCTGACTGAAAAAATGACTACAGTGGTCATTTCACCTGACTTTAAAAAGATTTTAAAAGCCTGACAAATCTTTACAGCCAAGGAGAGAGTGGGATATGTCCAGCAAGTGATTTGCATGACCAACCTTGGGTGTCTGTTTTAAGAGATGCATCTGCCCCTCGGGGTGACTCTCCTCTCCCTTGACCACAAAACAAGCCTGGGCCGACTAACTTGGACCTGGGCATCTCACTTTTAGAGGTGCAAATTAGGGCTGATGAAACCTTCCCAAAATTGCATGCATCACCTCAGATTTGCAGGAATCGCGACTGTGAGGTGGAACTTAGAAAAAGTATCCAAAAAAAGGTATAAGGCACTAAAGAAAATGTACATATATTTCAGAAGTGTTTTCTACAGGTTAAATAAATTTTGGTATTTAAATTTCCTTTGAATGTGTCAGCTCCTGGCCCAAAAATAGTTCTCCCTGAGAAGTCTACAATGCCTTCCATAAGAAGGAAAACCTCTTGATAATCACAGGCCCTGAAGAGTGAAGGCCACTTCTAACTAGGGAGAGAAAGTCGCAGCTGAAGACACCAAAACAAATTCCATTTTTGACCAAAAAATGGCCTCAATGCCTGCCCAGACCATGAAGTAATAAATCCTTAATGGGATTAATCTGAACAGACTCTACTCAGCTGCTGAGGAAGCACAAAAGGCTTGAGTTGAGTCAGCTGGATTTCAGCTCTGTGGCTGCAAGGAAGATTCAACCCTTGAGGAGCTCAAACACAGCCCTCACCTTGCTAAGCCTTTCCCGGTGTGCCAGTGGTGGGGAGTGGGCTCCTCTTCCAGAGCCAAAGTCATCAGAGCTGTTGTCTTTCACTTGTGTAAGGATTTCTGTTGGATTCAGGAGCTGGCTGTAAATTCACATTGGGGGTGATTTTGAAGAGTAAATTTAAGGGGCTGTAGCTCCACAAGTGCCACAAACACAGCTTGTACTGTGTTTTTTAAAGAAAAATGTGGATTTTCCATGGGAAAAGAGAGGAAATTTGGGACATTTCATTCCTAACCTGCTGCAGACTGACCACCAAGCAGAATTAAATGATCTTTCCCATTGGGAAATGAAGTCACGCACGATTTGTGAGGACAGAGGAAGTTGCACTTATTCCAGGTCCATGACCTCTTAGTCTCAGAAATGTGCAATTCCATATGTAATTCCCCATTTTGTTTGGAATACTCTAAATTGTCAAGCTGACACAATGGTCTTTAACTGTAAACTTCTCAAAACAAATAGAAAGCAAAAGTTGCCTCAGACTTTGGATTGTTTAAATCTTGAATATCTGATGGATGAAAAGCTTGGGAATCAGCAGTTGGGAGAAATAGTGGAGATTGGAACTGAGACTTCTGCAGGTGTGTTCTCCATGCTCTAAATTCGTGGTTGGATGTTCTTTGGCTACTCCACTCCGTCTTGGACACTGTTCACTTTGAAACCCCTTCATTAAAGACCATCTCTTCCATAAATCTCTGACCTCCAAAGTGACCTTCTTAGCACTAAGCTTTCAACAATGCTACCATGAGCAAAAAAACCTCCAGAGACAATTTGTTCCAGCCTTCTCAACCCATGGAGATGCCTCAAAACCCAGCCCTGAAGCAGAATATCCACTGAGATGGTGAAAAAACAATTCCAAGCATCTTGTTTAACAAAGACAAGAGCACAAATCTATAAATAAGCATTCTTCAACATGACTTGACTTCCAGTTTTGTCTTCCTTGTTCACCAGGGCAGCATGGAGAGACATCTGGTGGCTGAATGATTTTCTGCAAGCAAATTGCAGGAAATGTGTGTCTGGGGACATGTTTTTGGAAGGGGGATGTCTCAAGAAGAACATGTCCCTTCAGAGACACGCTACCACTGAATTCATGAGAAGCAGCAACCTGTGCTGCCACATCTTCCACTTCAATAGCAAATGTTCCATCTGTTCTTTGGGGCAAAAAAATGTGCCAAAATGTGTCTGTTGAGACAACGGATCTCCTCTTGGTGCCTCCAGTGTTGGATTTCACTGTAAGCTGCTGACAGCCTGTGTCTCTCATCCCAGTCCTCTCTCATTTCAACCCAGAGGACATCCAAAGGATGATGATCAATCCCATCTTGATTTCTCCTTTTCTAAATAAAATATTGGAAAAAAAGAAGGTTTTGTCCCACCAGGCTTCAAAAGAGGCTCTTCTTCTGCACTTGGCAGAAGAGGTCCAGGTGGGGCAGAGGGCTGGCTGATCCCTGCAGTCCTCCAAAGCAAAATCTGGCTGAAGAGAAGACCTGCAGCATTAAAAACCCTACAGAGGCACTGTCAATAATTCCTCCAAATTCTCTAATCTCATTGAAACCTTCTCAAGAACTTCAGGTGTTAGAGCCGAGGCATTGATGTCTCCATCCAGACTCACCTTTGCTGGTTGTAAATCCCTCTAGGCTCTAAACTCAAAGAGTCACCAGCACAGGGATTTGATCTGGAGTTTTTCTCTCAGAGGATGAAATAACAGGGAAGAAAAAATGACCCAAATGAGCTTCATTCTGCACTGTTGCCCCACATTGTGTTGTTTTCCCGTTGTTCCTGGCACCCTAAGTACTGAAGTGCAGCATTCCCATTATCCCTATTTTTTTCCAGGATTTGCTGAGGTCTGGATCTTCAATGTCTGTTGTAGGCTGCGAAGTGCCCATCACCAAAAGTGCTTCCAGAGTGACAGAGCTCTTTGCTCCTCTGTGTTGGACAAGGTTTTTAGATCAACCTCTCCATCAGGTTCAGGAGACCAAAAGTGGCAGCACAGAGATGGACAGACCTGCTCATGAGGTCAGTTTTGGGCATCAACCATCCACCAGTGACACCAGTCCCCCATGCTTTTACACCGCTATTTCTTTTGATAACAAATCATGGTCAGGGACATTTTTCACTAACCCAGGTTGCTCCAAGCCCTGTCCAACCTGGTCTGGAGCACTTCCAGGGATGGGCAGCCACAGCTTCAGCTGTGTGACCACAGCACTCGCCTGATGTACTTTAACACACCTCTATCCCCACCTTCTGTGATGGAGCAGAGGCTGCTTATCTTTATTTTACAAGTGAGGAGAAGAAGCACAAAGAAACCAAAAGGTGATTTGTTTCACCTGGTTTTGGTCTCCTAAAATTGAGGAGTTAAGTCTCTTGCTGCCTTCTGGAGAGGCAGATGGAGATGTCTCATTCTGCAAAAGCTTCTGGAATGAGGCTGATGTGCCACACCAGGAGTTAGAGTCTTGCTCTACCCCCAACATGGACGGGATAAATCACTTTCCAGACAACCAGACCTCTCTAATTAATTGCAGAAGGTGAAAGATGAGCTTGGATTAGACATGAATTTTTGACAAATAATGTGAGATGGGTCCCACAGCAAATAACTCCCACAACTTTGCATTTGCATCACGGGGATTGAATCCCTGCATCCCAAGGGCCAACCCAACCCTTGTGAGATGATTTTTGCCAACATTTGATCTGCATATTGGGTAGGGAATGGGTCTTGCAACACGCTGGCCCTGCAGCCCGGGCTCTCCAGAGCCCTCCATCCATGTCCTTAGGAATTGTCTCTCACATGAGGCCAGCCTGTACAAAGGACTGCAGCAGGAAAAGGCCCCTGAGGTTCATTCTGAGCATAACTTGAGGAGATAAGGCTCTGCACATGTCACAGCTGGGAGGCTGCAAAGCATCTACCACCACAGGGCACAATCTAATCTACCAACTTTGTTTGTCTGATCTCTTCTAATTTTTACTGATCTAGATGAGAAGATCTTGTGTACCCAGAAGCACATTTTTCTGCTCTGGTCGTACCAGATGGCCCAATAAAAGATATTCCCCCCTCCACAGATTCTTGAGTGGCCTTTATCTGTTGTAGGGTTGATTATCCCCTGCATTTATGAAGCATCTTTCAGTACAAGATCAGGGGCTGGACCAGTTTTCCCAACAATACTTGGCTGGAGGGAGCATCCTCACTCTTCCCTCTCCCAAAAACTTAATATTATTTATTTTCCATCAAACTGGGAGAACCCATGCAGGCATCTCTCCTCTGGGGCAGTTGATACAGAGGCTCTGTGGCTCAGAGATCCTTTCTGATGCTGCCTGGACATGTGTTATTTATTTTTATCATTCCCCATGGACCATACATGGTTCAAAAACCAGAAGCAGCACCTCCACCATGGACAGGATGGATATTTCTGCAGGCAGGACAGTGCCAAGCAGTGGGGACCAGTTTCCCAGTGGAGCCAAAAGGCTCAAAAACATCTAAATTCCAGTGGAGAACGTGCAGGTGCTGGGAGCTGAGCCACACAAAAGACACTGCTTAGCAAGGGGTGACAGCGTGAGGGAATTCATGACAAGGTGGCCACTTCTGAGAAACCCAGATACACCACGGAACTCGGGTGCAAAGATTTTGTCCACAGGTGACCTGGTGGCATCTTAAACCTTTATCTCAGGGACTGCAACAACTTTTGTCTGAGGTCTGCTCACCCTGAAAACACAACCTGTACCTGATCTGAACTGGCAGGATGAGTCCCACCTCCCGTCTGAGAAGAGAGGTCACCTGAAGGAGGATTTGTTTCATCACTGCTCTCACAATTCCAGATTAAGCTGTGAATTTTGCGTTCTTTTTTAATCAAAGAGGGCTAAAATTTTATACAAAGCAATTCTTCCACCCAAAGAGGAGGTGGGTAGCTCCTGCTGCATGAGGTATTTTAGTAAAATCCATTTTAAGGAGGAATACTCTGTTTTTCACACATGATGCTGCAGATAAGAACATGATCTAAGCATGGCATTAATGTGGCCTTATCACATCTGACCCTCTTTATATCAGGTATCTCTGCACATTCCCATGTGCTGTTCTACACATAACGTGTTTAGTTGCAAAACAACAAGCGCTGTCCTCAACGGGGTAATTCATCTGGAATAAAATCTCTTTCCTCTGGAGTAGTGACACCATAGAAAGCTAATTCCAAAATAGCTATTCTGGTCACATTTGCCATGAAGACAAGTCCTAAGGAGATGTAAAACTGGCACCACAGACCTCGGCGTCGTGTCCCCTGTTGAGAATTTCTCAAAGAATGTCTATTGTCCTGCTTGCCTCTGACTGAGAGATGATAAAACCAAGGAGCTGAGGGGAGCACAGAAAGGAAAAGCTCTGCTGTGTCGAGTATTCCACGTTGCATGGGAAATCTAGGCTCTTTTCTGGCAAATGTATTTTAATTACCTCCTTTTGTTTACAGGACCATTTCGTGTAGCACTGCCCTTGCCAAGCAGCCCAACCTCTCCAGGCATTTCTCTGCCAAAATTATCGGATCTGTTTAAACATCGTGACATCTTAGAAATAATTCATGCTGGATCCGTGCAATTTATTTTTTGAGTTTTGAGTCCTCATGGGGATGTTTCTCCAACCTGGTTCTGAGTGCTAAAAATCCAGGGAAGAGGTTTTGTTTCTTTTCAGCTCATTTATCACATGGCTGAGAATGTAAATGCGAGGAAAAGTCCAGGTATAAAAGGTCTGCAGCTGAATCATAAATTGCCATGAGCAAGAAAAAAAACAGGCAAAAAGTAGCAATAATTCAACAGGGAGCACAAAGTTATATACAAAAAAAAATGAAAATCATATTTGTTCATCCTGAGGCTGATGTAGGCAGAGGAGGCTCCTTTAATAATTTGTGTCCAGTGAACACTGCACACAAACTTATGTGAAAGTCTTTGAATGAAACTATTGAACTTTTTAGCGTATACAAATTTTTTTTTACACTGCAAAGAGATCTGAAATATGCTGTCAGTGAAATATTTACTAACTCTGACTTTAATGACTATCCAATAATGATGACATTAAGGTTTGTACCCAAAGAAAAAATCACCTGGCAAATTCTCTTTGCCAAATTGTCATCCTTAATCAGGGTCTACCTCAGGGAAAGTAGTCAGAGGCTGGGTGCAAGGGGAACACCCTGGAGTACAATGGATTCCAGATTCCAAACTCAGAAGCTGTCCGAAACAAAACCCATGTTTTTGTGAATGAATGGATGAATAATTTCTGTCTGGGACTTATTTGCTCCTGGACTACCCACAAATGAAAAAGAAAGAGGAAGATTTGTCGGATTATTTCTGCTGTGCTGGGGCTGCCAAGGGTTTTTTACTGTCCTTGCCTCTATATTCGGTTTTTCCAGGATGGTCCTTGTGCCTGGAGTAGCTCTGCTGGGTTTAGTAGGAACCTTGCATGAGTAAGGATCACCTGTGGCAAGGCAGTCCAAAAAAGCTCTGATCCTCCAGCTATCTCCAGGCAGGGACCTTTCCTTTTTAAAATGTTAATAAAGGGACGTGTGCACCACCGGCAGCCACCACCCACCTATTTAACAAACTTAACTGTGAAATTGGATCCTTCCCATTTAGCCTGGGTTTGCCTTTGATGCAGTTCCAGAGCTTAGGTTGCCTTATTTGCCTTTAATTTCCAATCCAGGCATACAGCCAAGTTTAGGACACACTGTCTCCTGTATTACAGTATCTTCAGCACGGGCTGTAGCAGCTCCATGAGCATCCTACAGCTTGAGAAGAGCTCTCATGGATCAACCAAAAGCCCCCTGAGCTCCAAAACTCATCTGCAAGAGCAGACAAAAGAGGACAGTTAGAGATGACCACAAGAGACAGGACGCTTTGAGGATTCCTGTGATGCTCCTTGTTTGATATCCAAGCTTGTGACGAGGAAAGCTGAATGTTACCAGGATGAGAAGTGTCCTTGAGAAGGTTTTGCTCCAACAAACACCCTCAGCCACCTCTGCTTAGCCCCGTCCAGGTGTACGTCCTTCATCCTGAGCTCTGATGTCCAACAAAGGGTGCTGGGGAGTGGCTGTGGGGTCAGGAGTGGGAATGACAGCATGAAAGTCACCTAGAACCCAATGGATAATGCAGGGTGTTCTCTCCTGCATATCCACGGGATGTGGTGTTCAGTGAGAGACAGGTGACCTTCCTGAACGATGCCTGAAAATGGGCAGAGAGGGATCCAGGGCAGCAGAGTAATGGTGGTAAGAGTAAAGGTTGGACTAACGAGGAAAAGGCGTGTAAGGCCATGAGCTAATGTCTGAGGGATCTCTAGGACAGGATTCCTCAGAAGAACATCTTCTTATCATCTGCCCTGAAAGATACGAGGATGTTTTTACACTTGAAAAGGGCCAGGAGCAACATTACACAAAGGTGGTTCAAGTGTTTTTCTGGGACATTCCCCCATGACCTCAGATGGAAAGCACGATGTTGTTCTCTCCTTCCTCGGAGCAGACTGAAGAGGAAACATCCTGGGGTGGGATGGGGAATAAACACCTTCTCCAAAGGAAGATAATCAACAGCTTCTCAGTGTCTGGCTCATCACCAGACATTCAGTGTCTTGGGCTGCAGCGTAACATCCACCTACACTGGGCTGACTCACTGGTGAGATCCCTCAGCACCAGCAGCCTCAGCGCACATCCTCCGTTCTTCTCCCACCGTTGTAGGTGATTCAAGCAAGCAGGGGTGGACTTGTCCTCTCGACAAGTGCCAGGAGAACAAAAAGAAGTCCCCTCCCAAGCCAGCATTATGCCAGGGATAGGGAGACAACTCTATCCCTGGGAGCACACACAAAAGAGATTTAGCTCCAGAAAACACCGAGATAATGTAACGCCTCCCCCCTCCCAGCTGGCACAGGAGCCCTGGGTCCCCGCGCCTTTCCCCCAGTTTGAAACATCTCAGGCTTCCTGACTGGACTTGGCTGAGGTCTAAAAACATGAATAAGCTTCCCCTGTCTGAAAGCCAACTGGCGAGGCCGGCTTGGATGGGACACCCCGTTTGTTACGGGGAAAATGGCTGGTCCAGTCGCCTTTGTTGGGCGGCGCGCTGCTGGTCGGGAGAGAAAGACAGAAGGAATGTTTGTCACACTGGACACACAATCCCTTCCAGCCTCAAAGACATGGAGGCGGCACCAAATCTGCCCTATTCACCGAGATGACCTAGTTCTGTTGTCAATAGGTTAGAGCGGAGCAAAGTTGAGGGAGAATATCCTGATTAGAGGGATCTCCCACAATGAGGCAGTGAGTACCCTTTTGTCCCTTAATTTTCACCCCCATGCCCTGATACTGGGCTTTCTGTCAGTGTTATAACTCGCAGGGTTACGGGTTTATATCCAGCTCAACTCTGCTGCCATCACCTTTACTCCAGGAGAAGATCTGGCATCGTGCGTTGTCACCCCATCCCTGGTGCTGGATGCTTGGGATGGAGAGGTTTTGTTTTGATAATTTAATTTTTTTTCCCCTTTTCCTACTTCTGCTCCGTTCCTGAGAAAGCCTGGAAAAGGTGGCAGCCACTTTGTTGTCCAAGCAAAGGAGCCATGCCCATGGATTCCAACCCCCCTGGAAAGCTGGGGTGCATCCAGTTTCTCTGGAAGCTGCGGGACCAGCTGGGTTCAACATCCACGCTGTGTCCGACGGCCTTTTCCTCCCATCTCTGAGACAATGCCGCTCCCCAACGCATTTAGGATTGGTGTGTGAAGAGGAAAAATAGCCCAGAAAAGAGATGGATCTCATGTAAAAAGCTATTTAGTCCCTAAATAAAAGAGGACAGTGAATAAATTGCTTGTCTCTATCTTCCCTGATGGGTTGAGGATGGACAGACAGACAGGCAGATATTTCCTTACTGATCTTTAATGCCATTACATTATGCTAATTAAATACTTTTCTAAATTTAAAATGTATTGACATTTAAAAAACATGACACATTTTATAGCCAGCCCACTGAACAACACACTAATGATTTATTAACTGCTTGTAAATGTTAAAAATAGAAGCTTGAAGGAAAACGTTTCCCTTTCCTCTTCCCTTTTCTGGTGGCGACTGTTAATAAAGGATTTAATCACCCATTTTACATCCTGTTTAAAAAAGAAGGGGCTTTCCTGATAACAGATGCCCCTCTGGCCAACTGGCAAGGAAAAGGGGAATGTATGAGGGATATAAATGTATTTCAGAGGACAGCCAACAAAAAGAGGGAGAGGGGGAGAGAGAAAGAGAGGGAGGAAGAGGAGGAGGAGGAGAAGGGGGGAAGGAGAAAAAAAAAAAAAAAAGAACCTGAAAGGATTAGAAATTAAAAAGAAGGTATTTTGTGCTGAGCTAAATATTATTTTGTTTCCATTGAAAGGGTTAAGAAAACAAAGACAGAGTTGACAATTTCTCCCGACTGGAAGCTGGGAATGGCCCACGGTGGCACAATGCTATTATTCTTGCATGGGCCCATTCTCACTGGATTTTCCACAAAATCTTTAATAATTTGATTCTTTTCAGCCTCAGCAGCCAGCTGAGCTCTTTAAGAAACAGTAACAAAAACCCAGAGAAAAACCCACTACTGAGAGGGGAGCTTTGGCGGAGAGCTGAGCTGAAGCCGATTAGTTTGGCCTGAATAGAGCCAGCCGGGTCCTCGAGCTCTTGCTCAGCCTGGAGTCCTCTGTCTCATTCATTGCAGTACAATATCACCACCAGAGCCCAGGCCTAGACACTAAATTACACTATTATAAAACTAGATTGATACACAAACTTTCCCTCCCAGGCTGAGTAGGGGACTTTTTTTTTCAACAATGTTTTTTTTTGGTTTTGTTTTGGTTTTTTTTTTTTTTATGGTGGTGGTGGGGAGCTCGGGGCCTATTCAGGCGTTTTGAAGTATGGCCATTCATATCGAGCATATCAATTCTTAATGGTGCCACACACACAAACTGCAAGCAGGGGGACACAGCCCTGCGGGTTCCCCGGGGGGAGGGCGGTGGAGGCTGGCGGGGGTTTTGTCGGGGTTATCTCCCCGAAGACCCAGCAGGACAGGAGCCTTTCATCGGCCTGAGGCAGCTGGCATTGTCCCCCGGAATCCACACCGGGCCGGGGATGGCGTTGAGTGGGAAAGGCAGACGTTCGACCCTGGTCTGGGCATCCCTGGGTGTCCCCTGTCCCTGGTCTGGGCATCCCTGGGTGTCCCCTGTCCCCGGCCTGGGCATCCCTGGGTGTCCCCTGCCCCCGGTCTGCGCATCCCTGGGTGTCCCTTGTCCCCAGTCTGGGCATCCCTGGGTGTCCCCTGCCCCCGGTCTGGGCATCCCTGGGTGTCCCTTGTCCCCAGTCTGGGCATCCCTGGGTGTCCCCTGTCCCCAGCCCCTGCGCTCCCTCCAGCCTGAGCCTCTCTGCTGGCCCATCTTCGCAGCCCTTGGGCGGGTGACACATCCACTCTCTAAATGTGCATTTTTGGGGGGTGAAGAGAGAAAAATAAACATCCTCGAGGTCCTCTTTAGGGACCCTCCTCTTTCCTTTTGACAGGCAAGTCTGGATTTGGTGACAGGATCCCGAAACCCAGAGATTTTTCAAGGCTGACTCCGGATGCTGTGTTTTAACCACACCAAACCTCAGCAGCTCAGGGTGGCAAAATCTGATTAGATCACACAGCCTGTTCCTACGGCGACAAACCTTCCTACAGCTGGTTTTGGGGGTTTTTAAACCCTTAAGAAATGCTAAATCCTTCTTTAGGAGAGATAAGGGTCCTCAGCAAGGAGTCCTCAGCATTGTCACCTCCTTCAGCCTGGAGGAAACCTCCTCTTTGTAACACATCGCTCATTTCGGGCTCTAAAACATGAAATTAGGAGTGCCACTTCGGAAAGGAGCAAGCTGGAAGTGGGGAGGGGAGGGAAAAGAAGGCATCTGGAGGAAAGAGGGGTTTATAGAAGAGAAAACATTCCTCATCCATGCATCCCCATCCCACACACCCTCATTCTCACGGACAGGATGCAAAACACCACCCGAACATACGGGACACAACGATGTCCCTGGAAAGCTCTGCATAATCCTCTTTGTATTCATTTTCCAGTGTATTTTTGGATGGCTGCTGCATGTCTCCATGCATCCTTCTGATTAATCTTGCCCTGGAATTTATCTACCTTCATCCCCGCCTAGTTTGTTTTTTTTTCCTTGCCCTTACTGCCATTATTTCTATTAAAGCAGATATTATTTTTAAAAAAGGAGGAACTACAGGGTTTTGTTTATTTTTCCTGGGAAAAATTCACAGAAAAAAAAATTCCTCCATCTCCTTGCCTGTGCTGGCACTTGTGGAAGTTATTTTCCCCAATTTTTTGCTTTCTTTTCTCAAAGCCACATCCATCAATGAAAACAATCTCCCCCTCCTCTGCCTCCAAACCTCAGGCTCCCCAAATGCTCTGAATATATTAAAAAGCAACACAAAAAGAGCAGCAACCCAACATGCAAATTAAATTAAAACTTGCTCTCTGCAAGGGGGAAATAAACAAACAAACAAAACCCCCACAGCTTATATCTCCACAAAGAGGAGAAATTAAAGGAGATTTAACAGTTGGAGGAATTTGGACTCTTGTCAATAGTTTTTCTGAATGGGACCTGTTCCATGACATCAGCACTGATTCTCATATTGTCTGGAAGACAGAGTTTTTCCCAAATCATTCATTAACTGGAAAGTGTTTGGAGTTGTTTCCCCTTCGAATATTTTGGATGTTGCAGATAATAAACATCAAGGAGAGGAGTCTTGGCTATTATTGATGCCATCTTCATTGTTCCAAAGTGTCAATGGGGCAAATTGGGCACATGGCTGCAGCAGGTTTGGAACCCTCTAATTAAGACGGCACAATTAAGAAATGACAGAACCCATGGTTTTCTCCCCGGTGCCTTTTTTGTTTTTGTGTTGTCCTGCATGTGGCTGTGGGGAGGGTTTCTCATGTGAACTGGGTGTGCTGCGTGGCCTGGGTGCCTGGGAGTGATATGGAAAACCCAATTAGGGCAGAAGAAATAATTAGCATTGCAGCACATGGAGGAATGACCCTAAAACATCTGAAAGCTGTGGCTGCTTGCAGAGAGAAACAAAGGAGCCCAAGAAGAGAAGAAAGCAGCAATTAGAAAGGAGAGAATGAGCTGGGGTGTTGAACCACAGATCTGTAAACGGACACAAATTGCCCTGATTTTCCTTTTTTTTCTTTCCTGCTTTCCTCACAGGGATGGTAGTTTCAGGAAAAGTCATGTGGGCAGGATTATATCAGAAGTAAAATCCAACTGCCAGCATCCAATCTCTGCATTTGAAGGCTGGTGAAGACTCTTGGATTTTCATAAAATTAATTCTTATATTCACCAAGATCAATGGAATAGATGTCTGAGATTTAGCCAGATATTTTTCTACTACATCATGTTTTTTGGGCACAGCACAATTGCAAATTTCTTCTCAAAATCGTTCTCCACATTTCAACAACTCCTCAGCTTCAAGATTAAAATCGTTCCTGGCAAGAGGCAGGGAAAGTGGTGGCTGGGAAGTGGCTCAGCAGCTGCTTGGCAGCAGCACGAGCTCCCAACAGCATCCATCAATGAGCTGGCTCCGGGTCAGAGGCACCAGGCAGCTCCCTGCTCCCAGCAGGCGACACACCAGGATTTTGGTTATCAAAAAACTCACCTCGACCCCAAAACCAGCTGTGTCAGTTCTCTGGTAGCCGAGTGGACAGCAGCAGATTGCACTGATTTTGGTGGTCTGCTTAATCATTAGGGGAGGTATCCCAAAAGATTCCAAAATGGAAGGGAAAAAAACCCAAATCTCGTCATTTCTGGACATCTCTGCCATAATTTAGTGCCCATCAGGAAGTGCATGACAAAACTCCTGTCTTTTGCTGCTAAAATATCCATGAGCCAGCAGATCCCAAACTCAGGCTCACCTCGGGGAAAGCCACTGTGGGAATCAAGGAGGACAAAGGGGGAATGACTCAAGCCAAAGGGTTTCACTCTCCAGGGAAAATGGGATTTTTCATTCCAGCAACGGGGGACCATGGACAGCCGGGGTGCCAAGCAGGAGTGTGTCCTGTTTCCCAGTTTTTACTCCTGTAAATCACTTTATTTCTCCTTTTTTTTTCCTTTTCCCTTTTTATGATGGCACAGCAAGGAGTTCCCCGGATGGGGACATAACACCACAGCTGTTCACGGCTTGCGCTGGGTTCGCATCCCTGGTTTTCCCTCTGACAGGAACCCAGGTGATCCATCCTCTTCAGGAATGCCTTTCATACCACAGCCCTGCCTCTCCTTCCAGAGCAGACGGATTCTTTCCCCCGGCTCCTTTTATGGAGCTGCAGCAGCACAGCAAGACAGGTCGTGCCCTGCATGAAATCCCCCAAAACCTTCGGTCTCCCAGCGGCTGGGGGAGTTGAGCAAAGGGCAGATCCAGGCCCTGGGGTGCTGGGTGCCCTCATCCAGCAGGGAAAACCCTCTCGTGTGACTCCCAGACCGAGCCAGACCAGGGTCCCAAACTGCTCCCTCACACCACCACCCCCACAATTTATTTTTTCTCTGCATTTTTCTGACATTTCCCAACGTGTTTTTTCTTGCGTTACATTTCTCAAGGAAGGCTGCCTGATGAGCGGCAAATCATTATTAATTCCTCAGGTATTCGTCCTGATACAATTAACCCCCAACACCCCAGGCTGCACTTCCCAAAGAACCCCCTGGTCCACATCCATCCCCACCACATCCAGGGTGGTGTCCAAAACCCAGTCCATGAACCAAAAAATGTGTGGGAGAAGGATCCAGCTGTTCATCCCCTCTGGATATTGCGGAAATTTAGAGACACTGTTGGAGTCCAGCATAATTTTTCCAAGGTTTTTAAGGGCCGTGTCCCAGGCTTCACACCCACAAATCTTTCATTCTCCTCAACAAGAGGCATTTAAGCCACTTGGAGGATTTTCCAGTCTGAAAATTCATGGGAAGCCAACAGCAAATTCCCCATTTCTCTTCTGGGGAAGCCAGTGCAGTTGGAGAAGGAATGACACAGCCAAGTTTTGGGGGAGCCCAGACAACTCTTGCTGCCTTATCCAGGTCAGAAAGACATTCCTTGAGATTTTCCTGACAACAGGATTCTTTTACAGCTCTTGCACTGCCTCTTTTCTACAAAATCTAAGGCTTGCCCTGGGAAATATGGGGGGCAACCCTGCCCATGGTGGTGAGGTTGGAGCAGATGATCTTTAAGGTCTCTTCCAACCCAAACCATTCTGGGACTCCATGGTTCTGTGGAATATCTCCCAGTGTCCCTCAGGAGAACACTTTGGTGGGAATCTTCTGAGCACCACATGGGGAATTTTCTCCCCTCGGAAGGGGATTTGGTGTTTCAGCTGTCGCTGCACCAGGGCAAGGAGGTGAATGGTGCTGTCAAGAGGGGAAGGGGTGAGAAGTAGGCGCAGTCCTGGAGGTGGTGGTTGGAGATACCTCTGGAGGTCATCCCAACATTAGAAACAGCATGTGGAAGAGTTAAAAGTCAAAGTTTGCCATGAAAAAACCCCACTGAAACAGAAAATTATCCAAGTCTGATTCTTCTCCTGCAGTGGGGTGATGCAGGAGGGGAGAGAACTTAAAGTCCTTTTGCACTGAGGCACATTGCAGCTCCCAGATTTCAGCTCAGAGCTGTGCCTCACCATCCCTCTTTTTCCAGGGAGAAACTGAGTCAGGGAGACTTGCACAGACATCAGAACATGCCTGATGGCTCACATTTACTCTCCTGAAATCACCCTGCTCCCAGTGACCTGAGGAAATGGTCATAAATATCTTTTGTTTTACCGTGATGGTTGAAGAAACAAAGATGATCCTCCTTATATGATTTTTCGTGAAACTACTTTTGCTACTTTTCCAGCAGCCACAGCTTTGAAATCGGGTCTTGGAGAGCAGAGCCCAATCCACCTCCTCTGAAGGAGTAGATCTTTACAAAGCTGGTTGGGAAAATACAAATTTTTCTCAGTACCATCCAGCAATTCCTAAAGGGACAAGGTACAGCAAAGGATATTCACTGCAGTGTTACATTGAGGAGAGAAAAACATGTTCCAGATCTGGGACACTGGAATTCAAAAGAAAAAAAAAATTCGAAAAGAAAAAATTCAAAGAAAAAAATTCAAAGAAAATGTTGGTGATTTGGGCCAAACCCACTGAATCAGCCTCAAATTTGGGCCTGATCCCTCCTTGCTCCTGCTGCACAGGGAAAACAGCTCACAGCCCTTTTATTCCGTTGGGAATATGCAGACACAGAGCAGGATCAGCCCCGTGCCAGTCTGTCAGCTGGGCTCCTCATGCTCCGGGTTTGCTGCTCTGGGATCCTGGCTGGGCAATCAGGAGCTACAAGGCAAACTGGGATCTCTCCAGCTCCAAGATAACCCAGGGCAGGAGGGGAAATCTCAGCTTCCATCCCCTGCCTGGCTGTCCTCAGCACCTCTGCAGCTCGCCATAAATTCAATAAATTTGGAAAAGACTTCTCACATCACCTCTAGTCCTGCAGCATTTCTTGAGCTGCACCACCACAAACCGAAGGAAAATGAGAATTTCCAGCCCTGTGTGGCTGCAACTTCCCCACCACGGACCCTGCCCCAAACCCGGGTACCGCCAGCCACAGCCAAGGTGGGGAAAGCCCCCGGGAGGACCTGGAAAGACGGAAAGGATGTGGGACTGCCACCTCCCCGGCGATGTGGATTTGCTCCAGCATCCCGGGGAACGAGCCAGCCCCGAGATAAAGGAGCTTGTTGACTTTTAACACCACCTGGGAGCGGGGAGGGCTGGGGAGGAAGCAGAGCAACAAACCCAGCGAAAGGAGGAGGAAAACAAGAGGTTTACAGCCTGCCTTGAAAAGCCCTAAAAAAAAAAAAAAAAAAAAAAAAAAAAAGAAAAGAGTGACATTCTTGGCTCCCCTCACACCTATTAGCTTAGGAAATGGTGCCCGGTGTCCGCTGGGACCTGACTGAGACCAAAGGCAGGGGACCTGTTAGCAGGTACTTGAGAGAGGGGCTGCTGCCTGGGTGGGGCTGCAGGCGTGAGAAGCCCCCGCAGCCTCGCTCCTTCGGCTCCCCTAATGACCATATAAAAGGCTCGGGGGGCAATCAGCTCCCTGCCACCCTGCCAGCCCCGCGCACACCCCCGGCCATAGCGGGGAGCACCCCAGAGGGACGGCGTTCCTGCATATCCATGCCTCCCCTGCGGGGGCTGGCCGAGCTGTTTTCCCAAGGAAAACGGGGATGTGTCACACTCCGGGTCGAGTAATTTGGCCTTTGATGTCGGCGAGCATCGCGCAGGGGCTGTTTGGGCGGCAGCTGCCTGTGGCATCCCAGATTGCCTTTGCTTTATCCCGGGATAAAGCAAAGCCGATCCCACAATTTTTGTAGCAAAATTGCTGTTGTTTTCCTGCATGCAGGCTCAGGTCGAGCATTGGGAATTCCTCGGGGAAAACAAAAGCCTGGCAAAGTTACTTTTCTTCATCCATCTTTTATTTTTTGGCCCCATATCCCTGGTCCTGAAATGTGTTTTAAGCTTGTGACAGTCTGAGTGGTGGTTTTCCTTCATTTTGCTTTGTAAAGGATAAAAATTCCTGTCTGGGGAAAACGGAACTGTTTCATTTCAGCATTTCCAAAGGAAGATGTGTGGTTTCCAATCTTCAACGTGGCTTGATACCATTTTTGTTATCAAAAATATTTTTCATTGGTTTGAACAATTTCTTTTCAGATGGATATTTGAAATGCCAAAAAAAAAAAAAAAAGGAACTGAAATTGTTTCCATCATTTCTGAGCCATTTTCTTTCTACTCATCTAGTTTATTAAGAGTGCAATTTTTAATTTTCATAGAGTCACAGCCCTTTTTATTGATGTTTTAACTTGCTTTGAGGGTAGACCTTTGCTGAATGAAGAGAATCCTCTGTTTTACCACGAGGCATCGATTTTGGAGCTGGATCACTCACACTTGTGCAGGGTCTAGGAGGTCACATCCAGCATTCACCATCTAAAATCCAGCCTCCTGTATCCACCTGTGCTCAGTGAGAAGACCCAGGCACCCCAAGTAACTTAAACACTATCTCTTTCCTCATCCCCTGTCCCCAAACTTTACACTGAACCTTGAATTTTCCTTCAAAACTAAATGTTCTTTAGCATAAGAGATGCTCATGCGTCCTAAGCACCCAAGTGCACCCCTGGGTTTTTTCCAGAGGGAGGTCAAGGTTGTCCTCAAAGATCTGCAGATCCTTTCCACATCCAGGAAGTCACTGGGGCTTTTGGAAAGGCCTGGAAGTGGCTGGATCACCAACCCCTCCCTCATCTTTTCCTCCCTGTTCCTGTCCTCAAACCCTTTTCAGGTCAGAGTATTTATTGGGGTGGGGCAGGGGGTATTGGTCCTTTCCTTTCCTTTCCTTTCCTTTCCTTTCCTTTCCTTTCCTTTCCTTTCCTTTCCTTTCCTTNCATTATTTGCCCCCATGATATCCCTTCCCTTCCCTTCCCTTCCCTCTCCTATTTCCTATGAAAAAGGGGCAAAATAATTGAACCCCAAGTTTTTCTCCAAACCCTGGTTCCAGCCTGTGCATTCACCCAGCTCCACGGGGAGCTCCCATCCTTGAGATTGGGCACAAGAGCACAGGAAAGAGAGGCAGGAGACACTGAAGTTGTTCTGAGGTAACTTTTCGGGTGGAGGGCCTCAACTCAATGTTAGAAACTCTGCCCAGATCTCCAAACAACTTCCTGCTCCCAATATTTTCCCCTTCTTTTCCTCTTTGCTGTTAAACTCAGCTCTGGAACTGGAAAGAAATTAATCTGCCTAATCATATCCTTTAACTTTCAAATCCTCTGGGTTTGTTTCTATAGATTCTCTGCAAGCAACACTTTCTTCTCAGGAAACTAAGAGGGAGAAAAAAAACCAAAACAAGGAGAAAACAAAAGGAACTAAAAATGAAAAAGAGCATCTCATCTCTCCAGTCCCAACACGCAGGAAGCATCCACCAAGGCTCTGATTTCAAGAGAAAGAGGTGCTGCTTCCTAAGCCATTCCTACCTTCTGCCACGGCAGCCTCAGCAATTACTGAAGCAACATCAGGATATTCCCCATGATAAATCCCACACTTCTGCTCCCCTGGCTGCCTAAATAATTCTGCCTCCCCCAAAACCACGGGCACGGGAGGCTCAGGAGCTGCAGCGAGCTCCCTGCAGGGGGAACGCTGCACTCACCCACCCAGGGAGGGGATTCCTGCCGGCTCCAAGGCCCTGCTCAGCCCTTCCACCCTCCCTGTCCCAGCCTCACCTGGCATCAGGGAACCTTTCTGGGCTGAGGGAGCAATCACAGCTCCAGTTTTTATAACCAAGAGAGCAAATGAGGGTCACTCACCTGATGCCTCAGGTTTCAACTTTCATATTTTTCAAATCCTGTATTGCCAGGTGTGTAACTCTGAGGTTTCTTGTAGCCTGCTCACTTCTGTTCTCTGGACATAACAAACCTCTCTGGGCCTGCTCTCCAAGGACACCCAGGCTGTGCTGGGCCTGAAAATGTGTAAACCAACATCTTGGAAGGGGGGTGAGCCTGGGGATATTACATCATTAGCTTAAGTTTTAATTGGTGAATTTATGCTGATATGCAAATGGACCAAACCTATAAAGGTGTGGGGAACTCATGACTCGGGGTCCATCTTGGGGTCCATTTTTGGATGTAGCCTTTGGCTCCCAGGGTGCACCTTTGAAGGCCTTTCCAATAAATACCGACCTTTATTCCCTTACTCCTGTCCAGTCTCTGTTTCCAGGTAGCTTCTCAAGGCATCACACCCAAGAAATCTGTGCCATGAGAGCCTCTTCCCCTCTCTCTCTCACCCACAGGTGGCCCAGCCTCAGAGCCATCCTTAACCTGTCTTTCCCAGTAATTAATTGGTTGCTGTTTGGTATTTTGAAACGTTACTGTTCCAAAGTGCTGTGGAAGGACCTAGAAAAGGAGCTCTGCACATGGCTGAGGGGCAACCGGTACGGAGATGTTGTGGGTCCTTGAAGAACAGTGGTGGATTGGAAAAGGTCTTTAATGAAGCTTGATAAAAAGGCCAGTCTATCACAGAAAACAGGGAATTCTCCCAATTTCTCAAGAGAAGCCACACTTTCATACCCCTTGGTTGCTCTACACAGTCTCCTCAAGGCACCCCAAGAGACAAACAGAGCCCTGAGCTGCTCAGGTACATGAATGGCCTTTGCAGAAATGTCTTTAATATTTCTTCTCTTCACAAGTACAGCTGGAAGTTCAAAGCATTTATCAAAAAGCCAAAGGAATTCCATCACTGTGTAGATCTACGTTAAAAAAAAAAAACCAACGAATTTTAATAGGAGTTGCTGGCAAGGCTTAATCTAATTTTTCTTTCCCGGTTGAAATCCGATGTATGAACTGTATCCTGCTGGTAAAATGGCAAAATGCAATGCTGAGCTTGGAAAAATCTTCCCTTGGAAATCTCTGCTGTGCAGGAACAGGGATTAGATGCTGTTTTGCAAGAGATTTCCTGTCCTCCAAAAAGCTGGTACAGAAAAAACCCTCTCAGATGTGTCTGCATGAGTGTTGGCAAAACCATTTCAGCTGCTGGCCACCTTCTCCCTCTGGAGGAGTTCAAGCTCTTGATCTGAATTTCACATACCCAAATTCCAAGTTTTGAGTTCCCACTGCCTGGGAAAAGAAACCATTTCAGCCAAGCTGGTAGAAGGAATAATCCCAATAATTTTGCTGCAATGAAGACCTGCATCTCCCATTCCAAAGGTGCAGAAGTCAATGCTAAGAATGAAACACCCAGCTCTGTATTTATTCCTGTTTCAGACATCCTGATCCCCCTATCCAAGATCAGATCTTGGGCAAACACCAGGTCTTGTTTTGCATGGATTTATTTTGTTGTTGATGCAGAGGAAGGCTCAGCTTATGATCCCAGGCTTTGCTTCAGCATCTTCTCCCTCCCTATTTAATGGCATCCTAAACATCACCTGTTTAAATTTTGTACATTTATCCTGGCCAAGAAGATTGTCCCAAATCTTTCTTTCTGCTAAAGACAAACAGCTGGGCTGGTTTTTTCCTCCTGGGGCACCTCTGCCTTATTTCTAGTGTGAATTAATTCAGGTTTTCATTTCCCACTGCCTGGTTTCGGGTGGATTGAAGAGCCTTTGAGCAGGCAGTACTCGTTCCCCAAGGCATCTTTTTGGGAAGTCCACAGGTGCTTCCCAAAGGATGGCGGTAGGAGGCTCTGAAGCAGGAAAAGGTGGGAGAGAGGAGGTGGTTTGGGGAATGGAGCCATCTTCCCAAGGACAATGACCGTAACACTGTCCCCATTGCTTGGCTTTGCAGGACACGGGGTCCCAAGCTCTGCTGGAAGGTCCCAGTTGAGTGTTCTCCTCCCTGCTGAGCCCAGCCAAGGGGAACTGCTCCAACTTTTGCCTCCAGCCATCATTCCTGGGCCCAGTTTCTCACTTCTGACCCCAAAAAAACACCTCCTAAAGGGATTCACTCTTTCCTTCCTGTTTTGCAGCTGCTCTTTGCTGCTCCTCAGGCAGATCTACAATCGGTCGGAGCAAAAGTCACTTGGTGGGGCTTGCGCAAGGACAGGGAAAAAAACCCCCAGCCCATAAATAAGTTAAAAAGGAAGTAGAAAAGGCAAGACCTTCTCAAAGCAATGGCTTGCAGCTAAGCATTTTCAGTCACCTCCACTGACCAGACAGGTTATTCAGAGTGATTCCAGCCCTGGAGATGACATTTGACATGACATGTACATGAGATGTATCATTTAGGTCAGTGTGCTAAAGCACCAGACACCCCCCCTTCCTCCTCCTCCCCTCCTCGGTGCCCCTCAGGGAATCTCAGAGTTCAGGGTCTTAAAAGCTGAATTCCCTGCACGAGAGTTCAGCACCTTTCAACCTTTCCAGACCTATTACAGGAAGAAAACTGAGTGGAAGGAGTGTGGAGGGCAGGAGGGAGGGTCGGGGGTTGTTTCAAGGCAGGTTATTTACAGGCAGGTTTGGAAGCTGGAGAGAAAAGAGACTTTTTGCGTTGGTTGGAAGGGAGATAAAAGTCCCTGGAATGGTTCATTCCCATGGCCAGTGGCAGAGCACAGGCTCCTCCTAAAAGCCTTATAGATGCACCTTTAATTCTGCAATAATCCCTGCATAATTGAGAGATAAAGGCAACAGAGTGGGATATCACCGAGGGAAACTGGTTTAAAATTAGGAATAAAGACATCGGGGGGGGAAAAGCAGCACAATCTATCCAGCCATGATCAATGATTAATGCTTGGGGTGAGCTTGTGCCATTTGGTCTGGCACTGAAGAGCAGTTTGGGATGGGGAGGTGCTCCTTGAGTCTCAGACAAAGCCATGTGCATGATCAGATCAGCTGCTCCTACCAGAGCCTTCTCTTTTTATTGCTCCATGTGGATGAGTTATTCCACATTTCAATCCAGCTCCATCCCCGTGGGGGTTTATCTCATGCTGCATCCTCCAGCCCTGACTGCGCTCGCTGGAAGGACCAACCTGGGTGACTGTGATCAATCCTGAGCCTGGAGAGAGACTCAAATCCTGGATGCTGAATTTCATGGACCAAGAGTGGAGACCACCTCATGACCTCACAGCTCCATAGCAGCATCCATTCACAGTTTGCATCTTGGAAGGTCAACCAAGATCAGCAAAGCCTCTGCCAAGTGGACCACATGTTTTGGAATGGAACGCCTTCAAGTTTGTCAAAAGTTGGAAATTATTTAAAATAATCTGTGATTATTCATCTGTAATTAAGGATTTAATAGTGACAATTGCCCATATTGGCCTCGTTCAATTAAAGAGAATTAATCCAATAATTTCATCCCATGTGAAGGGCATAGAAGCATCCCCAGAGTTGCCTGCTTCTAGCAATTGGGTATAAAAGGAGAGTGAGGAGCCATGCTTGGCATTAAATGTTTTGACATCTAAAGACGGGTAAAATTATCCTGTTGCAAAGTTTCTGGAACAGCAGGTTTCCTTTGCAAGACATTTGATAATGTGGGGCTTCACCCCACATTTTTCTTGCTCTGTCCTAAATGTATCCTCAGCCTGTGCATTTTTCTGTCCTTGCTCTTTCCAATGCCTACAGGAGACAAGCACAGACTACTTCCCTTCCTTACTTCCAGAAAACCTTGGAAAAAAGGAGTTATTGAGGTTAGGTGGATAAAAAATACATAAACATAAGCCTGAAACTCTTTGCATGCTCTGTGCTAGAAATGGGCACAGCTTCCTTTGGATGTAACTCCTTGGGTACCAAAAATTTTTGTTTTCCCATAATCATTCCACCTACACCTTCTACTTAAGGGAAAAAAAATCTAATTTTGGTCATGATACCTTCACATCTTACATTTCATATCTATTCTTTCTGCTTCCTTTGAGACCATGGACACCTCTTCTCCATGTCCTCCTACAGCAGTGCTTGCTCCAGTTGTGTTCCCCAAAGCCCACTCAGGCCCTTTGGAGGCCTTTTGCTGACCACTGGCCTTGGAAGCAGGTGGGGAACATCTGTGTTGCACTAAAAAATAACAGTATGGAATAAAAAAATAATTATGAAGCATTCCTCTCCCAGCCCCCCACCCCACCTTGTCCCAACCCATCTGCCAGATATAAAAGAGCATCCGTAATCTAATTAATCTGAGCACTGCCTGTCACGGCTGGAAGGCAATTTTGAAAGACTATCGCCCTGTGTTTTACTCCAGAAGTTAATCTCCTCAAAGAAGAGGGACTTCCCACTCCCCCCAGCCCCACAACCCTTCATCTTTCTCCTTAAGCAGGGGCTGGTGGATGTGGCTGGGTGGCTGGATGGAGGAATGTGGAAGAGGGAGGCGTCCCCTCCTCCTCTCCCGCCGTACAAAAGACGATTTGTGACAGGAGCTGCTGCTCACCCGAGACTTCTCCCACCGCAGCAGGACCTCGGCAGGAGCCACAGCTCCCCAGCCTCACTCTGTACCCAGCCAATTACCCTATCTCTTCCATCACCCAGCTCTTTGCTCCTTCTTTTTCCCTCTCCCCCTCCCCCCCCCTTTTTTTTTTCTTTTTGGGTGAAGATTAAAAGATCTCACATGCTTGGAGAGAAGAAAGAGCCTCCAGTCCATCTCCACCTTGTCAATTATAAGCAAGGGGCTGGGGAGGGTTGCACACTGTTATTGACTTGAGCACTTTGGAAAGGTCATCTTCAAGGTCTGAACCTTCCCTTTGCCACTCCAAGCTCACCTGGGCCCATTAAGGAGGAATTTCGGGTCCATCCTGTATTTCATTTTGGGCCCACTGGCACTTCTGAGGGCTGATAGACAAGGTGGAGAGGGAGGAGGTGGGATGGGGGCACAGAGGGGAAAATGAAGACAGGTGAGGGGAAAGAGAAGTCATTGAGAGACTTCAAAGTAGAACAAAGGCCCATCCAGATGTGAATAATTGCTAGGTCAGCACGTTAATCACAGGCAAGGGCTCCACTGCAAGACATCCCTGGTCGCTTCACAGGGGCAAGGAGGGGAGGGGGGACAGACAAAAAGGGAGAGATACAGAAACAAGGCTTTGATAGAGCAAAGGACAAGCCTGAGAAATACATTTTCCAGGTGATTATGTGAATAATGAGCCAACCCGTTTTATTAAGGGCACAGGCAGCCTGTAATTGCAGAGGAGCTGCAGCTCGGGGGGCAGCCATGGACACACCAGCCTCTCACCCAGCCCAGCGAAAGCCCCATCTCCCCACCTGACAGAGCATTTCCTGCCGTGTCCACACAATATCTGGGCTTTCAGATCTTAGCGTGGTGGGAGGGAACGATTAGGGTTTTGTTTTTGTGCCTTTGACTGAATTATGACTCCAGCAGCCTCTAACCAAAGGTTGAGAAGATGCTGGCTCGTCATCTTAGGATTTTTTTTTTCCTTTTTCCCAGTCCCGTGTTCCCGTGCCACAACACCAGCTGTGTTTATCTTGGATAGGTCTTTCTTCTAAATCAAGCCACAAGGTTTCACTCTCTACAGACAAAACACCTTCCCACGTGGCTCTTTGCTGTGTAAATAAACATCCAGCATCTAAACAGCTTGGAGTGATGCCACACTGCTGACGTTTGCATGTTCTGTTATTATAAAAGAAGTTTCTTATTGCAATTGCAATATTATTTCAGGGCAGCAGCTGGTATCTCTCTTTCCCTGTGCTCATTTTTCAATTGATGTTTTTTGTAAAAAAAAAAAAATCTTATTTTTATCTAATATCCTTATTATAATATCTGACCCCTTTCCCAAATTTAGTGATGTGGGATCTGTGCTTTCCTCCACAGCTGTGTTTGGGGGGGCGATTTAGTTTTGGTTGGGTTGTGGCCCTGCTGTTTTCAGTGAACATCTGCACAGGGTCAGTGCTAATGAGGACAGAGGAGGGAAGAAGTTTGTGCTCTGCCTCTGGAGCAGGTGACATTCCCTGTTTGCAGCAGGATCTCTGTCCAGGACTCCAGCAGGCTCCTGCAGCCTTGTCCTGGTGACAAAGCATCCCCTCGGGCTGTGAAATGCCATTTCTTCATCCTCTCCTTCAATTCCCTTCTACCCACCACCTCCAGCTCCTGTGCCAGGATCCACCATTCCTAACTGGGGGAAGTTTGGACACAGTCACTCCACTATCAGATCCTCCTTGGAAGCCCCCTGATCCAGCTGGGATCCTGACACTGGCACAAAAACTTACAGAGGAAATTTAAATGAGGTTCCCCCTTTAGCAGGTGGATTCTCCACCTCCATCCTGGGCAGAGCAGTTTGTACCAGGGACCTGCCAGACTGAACCTCACCTGCCCCAAAGACCCCAGACCTCTGAGCCACAACACCTGGGAAGTCCCTGGATTTGAAAGGAATTTGGGTTTGTAAAGGAAGGGCAGAGACTCCTCTTGAAGTGATTCCCCATTAATGTAATTTGTGAGATACTGTGAGATATTAATTGGGAATGCAGACACTGGGGAGATACAAAATCTGGAGTCAAGAGTAACCAGAAAAGAGACAAGTTCCTGATTTAAAAGTTATTTATTGACTAAGCAATGTGTAAGTGAGCGGAGTTAATGGTTTCGTTTTGAACATCCAATTTTAAGTAAGATGTAGACAAGCTGGAAGAGGGTAGAGAAAGGGAAATTATAAGGTACTTAGGAAGAAAAACAAGCTATAAGGAAGCTTAGAAGGGATTTGTTGGTCTGGAAAAGAAGAGGCTGAAAACTAGAAGCAGGGACTCTCACTCAGCAGAGGGTTTATAAACCTAGTCTTTTGATGAAAGGCAACTATTGATAAAAAATATTTCTCCCATAAAGTCGTTGATGGTTCTCAACCATGTCCTTTCTATGACCAAGAGCTTTGTAGGATCTCCACAGGATGATGAAGAACATGATGTCTGCACAGATAAAAAAACCCCAAACCATTTCATACTCAAAAATAAATGTTGGAAGCATAGGAGGCCTCAGACTACAAGAGGAGAAGAGCTCCTGAGGGGGGAGGTCTGAAAACACATTGCAGTTCCTACATGAATTTATTAGGACAGTGAAAAAGCTGTGATTTCAGACTGTTCAGAATGATGACAAAAGGACACCAAGGACACTGATGATCCAGAGGGTTCAGTACCACACTCTTCTTCTCACATGAGCTTTTCTGTCCTCTTGGCGAAGAGTTTCTTGCTCAGCTGCCAGAAGCTGGGGAGGATTCAGTTCTTGCCCGTCCATCCCACCCCTGGGTTAATTGTGAAGAGCTCCTCATCAGAATTCCCAGTGAATGCAATAAGCCTGGAGAGATGGGACCGTGCCAGTCATGGCTCAGAGGTGCTGTTTGGCTTTGGCACTGCCACTGCCTCATAAACACCGATTTGGCCTCCTCCTCATCAACATCTCATAAACAACCCTTCGGCTTGGTGTGGGTCTCCAAATTAGTGTTTATAGCCATGCAGAGAGCAAGTTGTTTGCATAAGTAATCCTGAAGCTAATCTTGCCTTCTCAGCCAAGAAAAACAAAACCAAAAAAACAGGAAAATTGCTCAGCTGCATCTCCTGGTTTGCTGCTCGTGCACGGGGGACGTCGGTGCCACCAGCTCCCACAGGGCACAATCCAAGGGAGAGTGCTCTGCTCCTGCCAACCCTGATTCCTCGAGTTAAGGAATATCTTTCATTTCCCAGGATGATGATCTGTGGATTCCAGGTGCCTGGGAATAATGAAATCGTACAGAGCTGAACAAGTCTGATATTCAAGCTGGCACAAGCCAGCAGGGTGCAGGCAGCAGGGATGGGATTCATCGCAGCTCACTTCAGATGGGAGCTGCTCACACAAGAACCCTCCCAGGGTCAATGGGGAGGAAAAAGCACCACTGGAGAATCATTTATCTGATTTATCTAAAACGGTTGTGCTTGGGCAGATAAACCCTAAACAGCATTGGAGAAAGAAGAGCAGAAATGCAGAAATGTGGAAGCCAAGATTGCAACACTCAGGGGACAGAGTGACAAAGTTTGGGATCCATTTCACTGTAGCAGAGCTGTTTGACTTGTGTGAATGTTTTCATTGAGCACACCTCATCTTCCTGAGTCCTGTGATGTTGAAAACTTCACTAAAAATAGTCAAGCTCCTGCATTTGTTGGTTGAAGTGTCATTCTTGGCACTCTGAGCCCCCAAGGAAACTGCAATTCACTCAAAATACGGAGTTCTTACCTAATTTTCTTTATTTCCACCTGCATGGTGTGGTCAGTGTTGCCGTTTGTGAGTCTGAAAACAATTCTCTGACAATTTGTGGGGTATCTGTGCCAGGCCCAGCTGTACTCAGGGTAATGCTGTGTCCTTCCTCCCCCTCTCCATCACCTTCATCACAAGCTCTTTAAGGTAAGAACTGCCCCTCTTAAACAGCACAAAAAAGACGTGGATTTAAGGATTACTCATGTTTGGTTGAATTTTTAGCCTGGCCCCTGGCACTGATCGACCCTGAACAGCTGGCTCAGTCTGGGAGCCTGAGGAAGGCGCTCTGGATGCAGCTGCTCTGTTTTCAGGGAAAAGCGAGTTTTGATGCCAGCCAGGTAGTTCCAGTTGTCCACACGACTGCAGACCAGCTCTTGGTCCATGCACAAATGCAGAGTTTAAGCTCCTGCACAAAACCAAACACAGTGGAGATTTCATTTCATTGAGAACTGAAGTTTAAAATGGCAACAGAAACCTATTCCCCCTCAGTTTCCAGTCCCCTGTGGCTCACGGACCTCTTAGCCTGTGGTGGTACCTTTGTCCACCTGCCTGTGTTCCAACACCAACACAATATTTCTCAGGAATGTTTCTCAGTTTGGGGTTTCAGAAGCAGGAGAAACCATGGCTAAAGGGAGGGAGAGTTCATCTGTGAAGATCAGTCAAGGTAAGGGGTTAGCTCAACTCAGCCTGTGTGTTTATTTATTCTTGTTCTATAGGAAAGTCAAGAAAAGCTTAGGAAGGCCTGAAGAGAGATAAGGTTGTGTCTGAGTGTCTCAGGTTGTGAGGGATTCATGGCAAAGTAGAAATGTTGGCCTTTTCCAACTCAGTTTTGAAGCTCTTCTAGCTTTTATTGCAGCAATCACTGTTTCGTTAAGCCACCAAGTCAAATGAACAATTTCAAGTTTTTAAATTTGCAATCCAAACAAAATACCCGGGGCTGCAGTGTCATGGAATCACAGAATGTCCTGAGCTGGAAGGGACCCACAAGGATCATTGAATCCAGCTCCTGACCCTGCAAAGGATAACTCCAAAACTCCCACCGTATTCCTGATGCTCCTGGAATTGTCAGGCTTGGTGCCATGATCACTTCCCTGGGAAATCTTTTCCAGCACAGGCAGTTTTGACTTGACAGCTTTGTCCTCAGCAAGAAAAAAACAACTGTATGTAAAATGATGAGAACCTATCAAATGTGTTGCAATTGCTGACCTAAATAATCCATACCACACAGTTATTTTTTGTGTTCTTCTTGGAGCTCTGAACATTTCTACAGCTACAGATAATCCTGCTTGGAGGAACTTGGAGGAATCTGCTTCGTCTCTCTGCTCTAAGCAAAATTAATTCTATTTTAAATATAGCATCCCTTCAAAGATGTCCCTAACTGGCTTGTCCTTATCACAGTGATTCAATTTCTGCAGTACCGCATGAAAAGGGTTGGGTTTTTTGTTTTGGTTTTTTTGGTTTTTTTTTTTTTTTTTTGCTGTCAGAGAGGAAATATGACTCATTATGATGAATTATAGATTTGTGCAATTAATTGTCCTCTCAGAAATTTCAGTTTCTGTGACATCACTTTGTCTACTCATCACATCCTTCCTTGGAGTAGAGAGTGCTGCATCCCCACCTCTACGAACCTTCAACTAAGGTCATAAATAGGATGAAGGAACAGAAGGATCTGAGGTTTTTTCTTCCCAAATGGGGTGAAATGAAGATTCTGCAGTTATAATTGTCCTGCTATCCTGGAGCAGTTCTAGTATTAAAGTCTCACAGTTTGCAACCCATAAATACAACTGCCAGTAATTCTTGTCTTCCATTTCTACATTTTGAGATAAAGTTAATTTGAAGTTTAATCCCCCCTTTCTCTGCTCACAGGTCAGGCAGAACTCTGTAAGAAACCTACTTGGAGCCACTCTTGGGGCGTGGGAGAGAAAGATTCCATCCTTGGTGGGCCACAAGATGGGAAGGGCACCAGTTCCTGCTGCCAACCCCCCTCAGACCAGACCATGGTGCCTCTCTGGGAGTGCCCAAGGTTCACCTCCCTCAGATTTTCACTGCCCCTTCTCAGGTATTTTTGCCATTTACTACTTACAAACAAATCAAACCATCTCGAAGCCTTTCAAGCAAATTTCCCTTTTAATTGCTTGAGTCCCTCCTTCCTAAGCTTGAATATTTATCACAATAAACTATTTTGCCTGTTTACTATAGAGTGTAAGTGCTGGTCCCACAATGGCAGGATCAGCTTTTATCAGGTCATATTCAAAAATTTCCCCTTTTGAGCCATAAATTCATAGAACAAGAGAGGTCAGAAGATGCAGAGTTGGCCATTTGAAATATCCTGCTAATCTAAGAGGTGGAGACACTCACTCAGCTGAGAAATATATTTGAAATCTTACTCTGGCACCAGCATGGATGTGGGAGAAGATCAAGAGAAGGACATTTGTCCCCTCAGACTGAGGCTGGAGCAGTCAGTGTTTTGAGTTTGTGATCACAGAGCAGGAATATTTAGTTGGTGTTGTACCTTGCAGGAATTAATTCAAATTTCTACAGCCTCTCTCTCTCAAGGTTCTCAGAGCACCTCATTAAACCCGAGCAGAGGCTTTCATCAGCATCTGGGAGAAAAGCAGGGATCACCATTCCCTCTGTGCAGAAGAAAAGATGATGCCAAGGTGGTGCTGAATGCGTTTGGACAGAACTTAGAGCTCATGTGAACAATTTCAGCCTTGATTAACAAGACTGCTTCTCCCACCCTCTCACATCACCTTCTACCTGCACCTCATGGAGAGGTGCAATTGCCCCTGAGGGATAACTGCCCTCTATCCTACAGTCCTGCTCTTCGGATTGGGAACTGGGTTTGGGATTCACCTCCTCTGCTGAGATGTTTGCTCTTGTTTGGTCATCCAGGGCTCTGCTCAGTGGAGACACCCTTGGATCCCTCCTGGCACCTGCCAGATTCATCAGTTTGGAGTCTCTGGTGCGTGTGCCATGGGCTGTCAATATTTCTGGCTGTTGAAGGTCCTCCAGGGCATCTCAGAGGGCTGGAAAATCTCATTTTGGATAAATCATTGTGGTTCCAGCCTCTGTGGTCAGTGGGAAGATACTCCTACTTATAATGAATAGAGGGAACCATTAAATCACCAGATCAATCCCAGAATGGTTTGGGTTGGAAGGAGGGACCTTTAAACCTCGTCTCATCCAACCCCCTGCCATGGGCAGGGACACCTCCAACAGATCATCTTGCTCAGGGCCTTGTACAAACTGGCCTGGAGTATTTCCAAGGATGGGACATCCACCACCTCTCTGGCCAGCCTGTTCCAGTGTTCCACAACACCCACAATGAGAGGCATTGACCTGTCTCCATTGACCATGGAGTCAGCTGGAACCAGCAGATGAAAAACTTACTTTTCAGGGGGCTGAGCTGACTTCCAGCTCCCTGACAGCACCTTCAGGAGTGGCAGCTGGCTCGATGAGGGCTGCAACCACAAGCGTCTTATTCCTGCTTGTGCTGCAAACTTGCTCCGGGGTATTTGCGTGTCCCTTCTCGCTCCCCTGCCCCGGGGGCAGCAGCACTTCCTTTGTTGTCTCCTGTGTCTTATTTAGGCTCGGAGCTCTCCGGGACTCTCCTCCGGAGCACCTCACCCCGCAGGACTCGGATCACGGCTGAGCCTCTCACTGCAGGAGTAAATAATAATAACATGCATTAGCTGCTAAGTAGGGGAATTAGGGGTTAGCTTATGTGTAAGCACCGTGCATGCTGTAATGATATCCTCCTGCTTAATGCAACTGGATCCTTCCATTATTAAAGCAGCAGGAGAACTGATGTTTGATCTACAGGGCTAATTCTGGTTTTTGGAGACATCAAACAGCTGCTTTTCTTTTCTTTTTTATTTTTTTTTCTCCCTTGGCAAATGCGCATGTTATAAGCAAATCTGAAATTACCAGGTTCACAAGTTGAGTTTCATGCAGAGAAATGTTTACTTTGATGCCAGAGGACCTGGCTCGTTTCCATTTACAGTAAATGAGGAAGAAAATTGATTTGCAGCAGCAGGAGGGGTGTCAAACCTTTATTGCTGCTCAGGACATGTATGCACTGCTAACCAGGAAGATAATTAACCTAAATTAACCTTCTGCCTTAAGATGAGTCATAGTTTGGGGAGGGGGGAGGTGGGAAGCGGGGGTGGAGAGGGTGTAGGGAGGGGAGCAGTGCTGTGGAGCTGTATGGACATGTCCTGTGCATTTCCAAGCAAAAATGATGGGCCCATGCAGCAACTGATTAGATTTAAATGGAAATTCTCGATGGGCATGAAAGAAAAAAAAAAACAACCTAAAGTTTAAATTAGGGCTGGACTGTGAATTGCATAAGTCGTGCCTGTAAAATGGGGCAGAAAGGTGTGTTTCCAGGTGCTGCTGAGCCAGGAAAAAGCAAGTTCATGTCTTTGACCTTCCATTATTTACTGGGCTCACCTGAAGATCTGCAGCTCTTATCCAAGGGCTGCAGGGTGGGGAGGAGCTGCCAGTGGTGGGAGTCTCTGCTCCAGACTGCTTGGATGGGGTGGTTCCCAGGTGGATGTCAAGGCAAGACCCATGCTGCTCTTATCCACCTGCCCAATTAATGAATCTGAATTTCATTATTAATTCAAAATAAATACCCATATAACCGTTCCAGGCAGTCATTAGGCAGTTATGGGTGATGGAGGTGGAAAACTGCCTCTGTTTCAGTTTTGTTTGAAGTAAGAGCCTAAAATCTGGATCCTCCATTTAGTGATGTTTGAAGGTTCTAGATCCAGAAAGGTCCAGCAGCCAAGTGCTCCATTTCCTAGGAAATCTATCACCAAAACTGACCTCTTATGCTGGTATCACTAAGGTTGGAAAAGACCTCGGGGATGCCCAAAAGCTTCCAAAGCTGGATTTCTTTTATTTAGGTTTTTTGGTGGTTTTGTTTGTTTTTTGGTTTTGTTTTGTTTTGTTTTGTTTTGTTTTTTGAGGGGAACCTAAGGATTTCAGATGTCCAAACACCTTTGACACAGCTCTGTAGGAAATCAGAGTTCTGGGATGGAGGCAGAAAACCCTGCAGAGTCATTCAGCCAGAGGGAGGCTGTCCTGACTCCCTAGGGATGGCTGCCCTGCTGAAGTCCCATGGGAACAGCTCTGGATCTGTGCCCACAGCTCAGCACACCCCAACACACACCCTCAAACCCACCCCACACGCCCTCAAAAACACCCCACATTCACCAGGGTCCACCTCAACTCCCCACCTCCTGGGAGAACAACCTTCATTCCAATGAGGCCGTGCAGAGCTCATCCCAAATTAATCCTCCTTCCCACCGGCCATTTCACAATTCTTCCCCTTCAGAGGTAGAATCCAGGATATTGGGTTGAAAACAGCTCTTTCAGGGAAACAAATCCCAGGCCAGAGACATACAGGCTGAGAAAGGGGCAGGAAAAGCTGATCCAACAGCCTTTCTGCTCAGCCTGGAGCTCACAGGAGGTCTCAGCTCCCACCTGAGGGACAGGTGGCCTGTGTGGATCCTGTGTGTTATCCATCCTTCCCTTGGAGCAGCAGGGATAATCCAGGTGTGAGGATGCAGATGCTGCAGGGGTGAGGAGTGGGTCAATACCTCAATATCATGACCAGTCAAGCCTCCACTTCTTCTTGTCTCCCCCATCTGTGAAAGGGAGACATCATCAGTGACCCAACACAGTTTTGATTCATCCCGAGTGGTTTTGTGGGAGAATGCATAATGATTTAAACAAAAGGCTTTTGGGGAGGTGGGGGAACATCTCAAAAAGTCAAACCCTGATTTTGTTTTCACTAGGTGTTTCTTGCCTTTAAACAAAATCAAGTATTAAGTAATTAAAACCACCCGTGGAGAGCTTAGAAGCAACACAAAACGGGCCGTTCTGGAGCCAAGCACAGCATTCCACCCATCTCGAGGCAAAATGATTTTGACATTTTTTTTGGTTCTCTGAACAATTTGGGAACCCAGTGAACCAAAAAACCAGCAGTTGTGTGCACCGCCCTCCCCCTGGCCGGCACAAACACCACCAGCTCAGAAACCTGATGTGGGAGCAAATGCATCCTGCACCTCTGGCGGGATGCACCCAAACGTGTTGGCTCTCAGCAGGGATTTTGGGATTTTAAACCACATAGGCCACCCTTCCTTTCCCCCATTAACTTTTTAAGCTCAGTTTTAGCTAAATCCAGCAACAGTTTAGCAGTCCTCTTGATGGAATTCCCTCCACATCCTGGTGGATCCATGCAGGATCTGCAACAACAGTGCTGCATCCACTTTCCGAGCCCCAACCAGGGTCTCCCCTCCTCCAAAGACAAACAGGATTTCTTTTGAAGTCTGGATGTCTGTTCCTGGGCCAATAAAGTGCCTCATTTTCCCAGCAAGAAGGTAAAGGTGGTGAAAGGTGTTACAAGCACCTCCTTGTGAAGTGCAATTAGCAGCTGGGTGAAGGGGGGAAGTGTTGGCACAACAAGGGGAGGCGATGGCTGTCTCACCTCGCCTGGGATGGGCCAGATGGGCCGGGCAGGAGCCCAAACACCAGGGCTGGGGACAGTCTGGCACGGCAGCACCAGGCTGCTGGAGCCCTCCAGGGAGGCAGAGGGGTTTCCTTGCTCCATATCTCATCCTGCTGGTGACACTTGGAGAGGGTTGGGTGAGCGGAAGGGAGCAGGAGCTGCTTGCAGAGTTCAGCAAAGCAGATATTTGGTCTGACGTAGGAAACAGAACCGTGGTAATCTTCTGTGTTGGATATAAGAATTGGCCATACAGCCGGCCCCAAATCCATCTACATCTGCTAACCAGGAAAAAACATCCCTCACGGACAGTGAGACCTCTAGTTTTAGGTCTTCCTTGACTCCTCTATTGTCTCCAAAGGATGTGGTTGTGGAGGGAAACAGCTCAGCATCAGAAATAGGGAAGGTTCAGAATAAAGGGGGAAAGTGTGGCTACTGTGAGAAAAAGGACATGGAAACGTAACTCAGTTAAAGATAATCCAGGCAATTTTCTGAGGTAACAATGCTTCTCTGAAAAAAACAGGGAAGGAAAGGAAAATGTAAGAGTAGTGAAACTCCATAATGTTGTTTCTGGTGTCTAATCCCCCAAAAATGATCCACACAAGGTTCTTTCTGGAGATGGTGGCAGTTTTGGTGACAGACCCCAAGAAACACACTCTGCTGGGACTGGTGCTGTTGGCTCCATCTGATCCCACCTTTAAATGAAGTCAGTCTCAAGCAAACAGGAGAGCCCAAGGACATCCCTAGGATCAAACCAGAATCACACCTTTAAACCCATTTTGAGCTCGCTGCACCAAACACCAAACATCTACACAGTAACCCTTACATCAGCTGGGGAGAAAGTGTCCTTTTTTGGGACTCAGGTGGATCAAACATTCAAGAAATCTGGGGTTTGCACATCTGCTTTTATCAACAGACAGTTCACTTGTACAAACACATCCAGTCCAAGGGCAAGGCGAAGCCTCTCCAATATTAAGCCACTAAAAGACAGGGGAATAGGTTAAGGACTGGCTAGCAGCCAATGAGGTTTGCAAAACAGTGGAATCTAATAAAAATAATTGAAATATTTAAAGGCAGTTGCTTCACTTTATAAAGAAGCACCTGCAATGATTACCCAAAACATTTGCAGGTGGAAAAAGGGCTGAGCACGTCATTGGTGTTAATATCATTTATGCTCAGAGGGCAAATTAGGCATTGTAATTGTCAAGAACCACTGGAGCTGTTTCAATAATGGGATGAGTCTGATAATGAGGGATGATTCCTTTAGCTCACCTTCAGTGTGTAACCCTGCAAAGCCAAGGCTTGGCTCTGTTAAAAAGCTGACACCAGGGTGAAAGGTATTCTCTGCAGTGTGTCCCAAGGATCATTTATTTACCTGCTTCAGCCTTGAGAAAACAGGGGCTAATTCACCAAAATCCCTACAGCCAGTGCAGATGATGCAGCCCAGCCCATTCCACTGGCTTCTGCAGGAAGCTGCCATTCCAGCTGAGCATTCGGCCTTTTGGATTTTGGTTTGGGAGCTGATCCCAGTGCCTGAACTCCAGAGCACAAAGGTGTCACTTCAAAGAACAAAGGCCAGAAGTCCACAAGGAAGGGGAGCTGTACATCCACATCGTTTTGTCCAATGGGGCCACACGAGTATCCAGGCCCCAGCCATGGCATCCACCTGTCACCAAACATTTTGGAAGCAGAATTAGCTGTTCTCTTTTAAAATAGGTGTATTTAAGCACACACTCCCCCGCCCCCACTCTCCTGGGTTCCCAGCAGGACGCAGCCACCCTTCTGGACCTGATACAAAGCCCACTTATTTCCATAGAAAGAGACTTTTTTCCCCATAAAATTTATACTATGCACCATTAAAATTTATTTCAAGAGTTGGCAAGTAGGAGGAGCGACCTTCTTGTGCCACCAGGCAGCTCCTTGGCATCAAAAATTAAATTCTCTGAAGAGCCTGGGGCACAGAAAATTGTGAGCCCAGTTTGTGCCATCCCAGAGCCAAATAATTTAGGAAATCAAATATGGAAGAGAGCAGTCAGATGTTGTTCTATGCCTTGCTACCATTTTTTTTTTAAATCCTGTTCTATAGATGGGTATTTTCCATGCCAGGATAAGGATTATTGGAGGGGAATATTCTTTAACCTGAGGAGCACTTCAGCCTTTATAGAGGATTCACAAATTTAGAAAAGACTTTTCATACAGAAGGTGGAGAATACATCATACAGGCATTATCTGGCCAGGTGCAAACTTGAAATGAAGCCTGCTGGCTTTTTCCTGGTCCCCATGGACTCCTTTGAGGGACCATGGAGATCTGGATAGTACCATCAGTACAGCTTATCTCACCCTAAACCTGACCCTCATCCTTAATTCCCACTGGCTCTGAGGATCTGAAAACCTTCAGAGGGGCAAATTGTCCTGCAGGAAGCACAACAAACATGAATTTCAGAGTCTTTTCAAAATGCTGACCCCAAAACTTCTTCCCAACGCAGGCAGTGGCTGATGCATCACCTCTACTGAAGAAGCAGATCACAAAATCACCGTCATCTGGGATACAACTTCCTTCCCAAGGAAGATGTTTCCAAGTCCTTAAAGTCCTTTAAGACTTTGTGCTGTTGCTCATCACTTTAACAAATTAGTCAAGAGGGGATTCAACCGTGGTTTAACCTCAGTTTAAGGGACTAAAACCATTGCCAGGGAGCTTCCCAAAGTCGTGGGGTACGGCTCTCATACCTGTTGGTTGCCATGTGAGTGGAAGAGTTGGATTCACCTTTTTCTTTGAGGATTTGAGCCTTGGTGCCCACAGGTGGGCACAGATGGACAACTAACCCAAGTATTTAGCCAGATTTTGTGTGTAGCCATCAGCCTTCCCCAGAGATCTGTAAATTCCTCCCTAAAGCAGATATCTAAAATTAAACAGATGACTCACTAGATCAGCTGGGGCTAGAAATAAATCGTCAGCTTTCAACTTGGAGTGGAATTAATTTACTCATTAATGAGATAAACTCATCAAATCATAGAATCACTGGATGATTTGGATTTGAAGGGACTTTAAAGATCATCTCATTCCAACCCCTGCCATGGGCAGGGACACCTTCCACTATCCCAGGGTGCTCCAAGCCCTGTCCAACCTGGCCTTGGACACTTCCAGGGATCCAGGGGCAGCCACAGCTTCTCTGGGCATCCTGTGCCAGGGCCTCACCACCCTCAAAGGAAAGGATTTCTTCCCAATATCCCATCTAACCCTGCTGCCTTTTAGTTTGAAGCCATTTCCCTTCATTCTATCACTACACAGCCTTGCAAAATCAATGCTGTCCTTTTTTTAACAGACAGATTTTGGATTGGTATTTAAATCTTGCCCCTGAAATCACCAGGTAGAGTTGGTATTGTATAATGCCAGGGATCACGTGATCATTTGAGTTGGTTTTTTTTTAAACTCCAAAAGTTTTAGGAGTCTAAGAATTTAATTTTTTAATCTTGAATCTTAATGGCTCAGAGTCTGTAATTGCCCCAAAAATGCGACCATGTGGGGTTGGATTTGCAAAGATCAGCTGAAGACAAATTCCCTATGAGGTTTGTTCTCCAAATTTATGTTTNATCCAGGGGCAGCCACAGCTTCTCTGGGCATCCTGTGCCAGGGCCTCACCACCCTCAAAGGAAAGGATTTCTTCCCAATATCCCATCTAACCCTGCTGCCTTTTAGTTTGAAGCCATTTCCCTTCATTCTATCACTACACAGCCTTGCAAAATCAATGCTGTCCTTTTTTTAACAGACAGATTTTGGATTGGTATTTAAATCTTGCCCCTGAAATCACCAGGTAGAGTTGGTATTGTATAATGCCAGGGATCACGTGATCATTTGAGTTTGTTTTTTTTTAAACTCCAAAAGTTTTAGGAGTCTAAGAATTTAATTTTTTAATCTTGAATCTTAACGGCTCAGAGTCTGTAATTGCCCCAAAAATGCGACCATGTGGGGTTGGATTTGCAAAGATCAGCTGAAGACAAATTCCCTATGAGGTTTGTTCTCCAAATTTATGTTTTTAGGTTCAGAGGAGAGGAGAGGAGAGGAGAGGAGAGGAGAGGGATGGGTCCAGTTGCTGCAGGACATTTTGGATCTGAACATTTTCCCTCATGGCAGGACACGGCAGGAGAGAAGCCTGTTTGTTCCCAGGACACACTTGCCTAATTGCACAGACTCAGCAAGGTGAGGCCTTTGGAGGAGTTTTGGATAACATCCCATGCCTCTCACCTTGCACAGCCATGCCCAGTGCCCTCCAAAGCCTGCTGAAGCCTTCTGCAGCACCAAGGGCTGTTGGACCGGGTTCACAAACCTGAGCACCATTAAGAGAAAATCCTACCAATATCAGCACTCTCCGCTCACTTACACCTACTTTGCATTTTAAATGCCAGTAAATGACTGCCCAAGGGAACAAAGAATCAGACCCATCAATGTGGGTATATTTCAGCAACCCAGACCCCAGGAATTTTGGAAGTGCACCAGCATTAAGCATTATTAATGCATATTGAAAAATAGCTGGAAATCTCCCCAGCATTGTTAAAGAATCATTTAATTATTATTAACTGAGTCACAGAGGGCAGGCAGGCAAGTTTATGAAACCGATACACTGAGTAACCGTGGACTCTGGAGGATGAGACGGTTCCAATGCCAAGGTCTGTAATTAAACTGTGGCCCAGGGCCGGGTGCTGATGCATTCAGCAAGTGCCCTCTGCTGGACTCCCATCCCAGCCGGAATCTTCCACATCCATCCCTCGCCCTTCTCCTCTGCAAGGCTGGCTGCACCACGGCACCCTCCCAGCGTGACTTCCAGCCCACTGCCCTTTTCCAGAAGTCGCCTCCCATCAGGTTTCTCAGCAAGAGCAATTATTCAGGGAAAAAACCAAACCAACAATATGAAGCTGCACCCCGTGTCACCGCAGCTTGGCTGGGCTTGAAATGTGGGTGCAGCTCGCTTGTGAAGGGAGTTCATTGCCTTTTCCTACCCCATTCCCACCAGTGACTGGGAAATGTCCATCTTCGCTGGCTCGTTCTCGATGACTAAAGCAGGTGGGGCTCACTCGGTGAGCAGATATGATGTGAGAGTGCAATTAAACAACAGAGCTTTCAACACCCAGCTCCCAGGGCCTTATTTAGCTAATTAAGAAAGCCGTGCATTCATTCCCCTGAGGTGTTTCCAGCACCCTCAAGAGCACTGCCAAGGTCGGATTTGCTGCTGACCATTCACAATGGTCCGTGCTGACCATTCATAATTCACAATGCCAAGCCACAAGAGCTTGATTAAAGAGTATTAGGCTTCCCTAACTGGGGCACATAACAGTCCTAGACCTCTAACTGGTCACCAGGAGCCCATTATTCCTCTGGCCACTGCCAAGCCAGCCCGTGCTTTTTGCTCCATTCACACCTTCCATCCCCATCGCCGGGTTTGGCTGCCAGGTACTCAAGGCAGGAACGGTCTCTCCTTAGGTCGACGTGTAGGACCCAGCACTGCAAGGCCTCTAGGCATGCTTATAATGCAAACAGAGAGATTAGATCAAGTCTGGCCTCTCTCTCAACGCTGCAGGCAGCAGAAGAGTGGAGTGTTTGCCTCTTATCTGGAGTCTTGGGGGGTTGGCTCAACATATTGACATAAACTCCTGCCAATGTCAGTCTACACTAAGTAAAACGGGTTATAAAATGTGTTGGCTCAGGAGCAAGATCTGAGTCCTGGTAAGGCATCCCCTCTGCAGAGCCCAGAACCTCCCACGGAGAGGAAGGGACCATCCGAGCCACTCACAGCTTTGGGCCCCCAAATGAACGGGGTGCCCGGGCAGGGGGCTGTAACTCAGCAAGGCTCCAAGGCCAGGAGTGTGGGACATTGTCCTTTGTAGGCTTGGGGTCCTCCAGACACCTGCAGAGCTGTTCAGAGACATGCAGAAAGCAATTCTTGGCAATCTTGTGGAGAAGCCAGCTATTAGAGGAGGGAAAGGCAAATTTCAAAGTGATCTCAAATGAAAAAATGCATTTTCACATCAAGAAATGTCCTAAGATGGTAAGGGTGCAAGAAAGACTTCACTGAGTCAGACCAGCAGAGAGGGTAGCTCAGGAACCTGTCTGGGACCACAGAAACAAGAGGTGCTCTGCAGGGAGGCCACTTTCTGCAGTCATTGCCCCCATGTTGTCCCAGCAGCCACCTCCATCCCACAGGGATGCTGGAGAGTGTCCCTCTGCTGCTTCTCTGTGCATGGCTGAGCCTGGTATCCATGGATTTTTGAAGCCAATGATATTATGTGCCTCAACAACTTTCTGTAGCAACAAATTCCAGGAGTTCGCCAATCGTTTTTTTCATGCTTATGGATTAAAATTCGTAGGATCATTAAAGTTGGAAAAGACCTCTGAGGTCATCGAGTCCAACTGACCAAATGCCTCCATGTCCAGTAAACCCGAGCTTCATCCCAGACTCAGACCCCACGTGCTGGGTGTTTCCAGGGGTCTTGGGTGCCAGGGCTCCCACTGCAGTCCTTGGTGCCTCATGTCGAGTTAGCTGCCCTCAGAGTAAGAATCTGGAATATCCTGAGCTGGAAGGGACCCACAAGGATCACGGAGTCCAGCTCCTGGCCCCACACAGGCCACCCCAACAATCCCACCCTGGGAATCCCTGGAGCAGGGTCCAAATGCTCCTGGAGCTCTGGCAGCCTCGGGGCCGTGCCCATTCCCTGGGGAGTCTGTTCAGTGTCCTACCACCCTCTGGGGGAAGAATCTTCTCCTAACTATGGCTGCAAAGGGAACAGGACTCCCCCAAGCCCTGTGAGTAACTCAGCTGAGCCTCTCAGGAGCAGATCCCAGAGATCCCAGTGCTCACATGCCTGTTTCTATCTCTGTCATCATTAGGAAATCTCAGGCACAAGCTTAGAAGCTGGGGACATCTAAACATAGGTACCAAGTCTGGTGCTCAAACCTACCCTGAAACATATTTTAGTTAGAAGAGAGAATTTCAAATAAAACCAAAATTGAAAATTTGGGTTTTCAGACACTGCTTTCTGTTTTTAAGTGAGGAGATTAACCAAAGAATAGGTTTAGAGCATAATTCAGCTTGTAAGGGAGTCCATCTCTCCTCCAACCCCCTGCTCCAAGCAAGGCCAGCTGTGAGGTCAGAGCAGGCTGCTTTAAGGAACAAATCACAAAATCTGGAACTAGAAACTGCCAAAACAAGGTCAAGAGCTAAGGAGCAACGTGGGTTTGAAGCATGGTTTGATTGCCAAGGTCCCTGGCAGGAATTCCATCCAGATGTGAGGGGAAGCTCTGGATGAACAGGCAGCAGCCACAGCAGTTATCTGTCCACAGCCACAGTGACAATGGCCCAGAGGTGGGGCACGGAAAGGAAGGGACCAGCAAATCTTCATAACCACACGAGAAGGAAGAGCAGATCAGGGGTTATTGGGAATTAATGACAATCAGGTTTCAGAAAAGAGCAAGACAACCATGTCCCTTTGTGAGGGACACTGGAAACACACAGGTGGAAGCTTAGTGGTGTAAATTGGGCCACACACCAGAGAAAGACCTTTAATATTTCAGCAAATTAAGGATGGTAAGGATTCATCCATCACAGGTTGTGTCCCAGGCAGAGGAATTCCCTTCAAACCTCGTCGTACAACAAAGGAGGAACAGATCCAAGTGGTCAAATAGCAGCAGCTTCAACAGGAGAGAGGTTACATGAGTCAATATGTGAACTATTCAAGAGTGTTTCTGCTTGCTGATTTAAAATCTACAACCCTTATCAACAAGGAGAGGGACCGCAGTGGGTTTTCTTTAAGGCAGATTAAGAAGCAAAGTAAAAGTAGGTATTTAAGATAAGGAATATGACAAGCGAGTTGTTGTATTAAAATAAAACCAGCATAATGTATGAAGTAAAAAAGACATTTTTGTCCTAGCTAGAGCTCAGAAGTGGGGAAAATCAATAAGGGAAATAAAGGACTTGAAGAAATATTTATAGTCAGCAGAGTCAAGGTTGAAGAGAAGGCACTTTTCTTGTGCAAGCAACAAAGAAACCCTGATGAGAGCATTAATTCGTTACTCCAGGGGAATGGTGGAACCATGGATAATAACCAAGAAAAGCCCTGGGTGTTCAATAAAGACCTCAGTTCTGCACTTTGAGAAAAAGCTGCACAAGCTACTTCTACCACACACTGCTGATGATCACACTTAGGGCTCTAACCATAAGCAAGGAGATGGTAATCAGCATCTCCCACAGCTAGCCATTAATAAATCTGCAGATTCAGATCATTTACATCCAGGAGGTTTTAAAGAGCTGGCCAAGAAGGCACTGGAGCCTGTTCAAAAGTCTTTGAACCCCAGGGAAGTTCTAGAGGACGAGGAGAAAATGGATGTTCTGTCGGGGTTTTAAAAGAGGACAACACGGGTTCTAGAGTGCCAGCCTGCCATTAATCCCAGCAAAAAACAATAATGGAATAGCTCATATGAGATTTGTTTATTATGGAATCAAAGGAAGGTAATATAATTGCTGCCAATCAACTTGGGTTTATGAAAAATAGATCTTGTCAAATTAATTTGATGTATTTTGTGATAACAGCACAAGCGTGGTTAATAAGGGGAAGAGTGCTGATGTAATTTTACTTGGATTTTCCTCAAGGCAACTGCCTGGGTACTGCATGATATTTTGATTAAGAAACTGGAGTCCCAAACATGGCACACATTAAAGGGATTAAAAACCAGCTAACGTAGGTCTCGGAGCGTTCCTCTAAACAAGGGATCCCTGCCAGATGGGTGTGTTCCGAGTCAGGTCCCACAGGGAACCGTTCCTCAACGCGCTTTTTAACATTTTCTCCACGTCCTGGAAACAAAAAATAAATTAAAAATCGCTGATGACAACACAAGGTCTACTGGATCAGCAGGTAAGGAAGAAGCTGAGGTCCATGGGGTGGAGGAAAAGGAATCCCTTGCTCAGGTGGGTGAAGGCAGGTGAGGGCCAAATGTGAAGGCAGATGTGCTGAAGAGAAGAACGTGGCCATGTTCCCCCTCCTGGGGAGGAGCAATGCAGGAAGAGATCTGGGCATCACAGCAGGCAGCCATGGGAGGAGAGGCTGAGGGCACTTGGTTTGTTCAGCTGGAGCAGAGGAGACTGAGGTCAGACCTCGCTGGGGCTGCAGCTCCTCCAGAGGGGCAATGGAGGGGCAGCTCCGACCTCTGCTCCCTGTGACCTGGGACAGGACCCGAGGGAATGGCTGGAGCTGTGCCAGGGGACGTTTAGGTTGGATTTTAGGAAAAGGTTCTTCCCCCAGAGGGTGCTGGGCACTGCCCAGGCTCCCCAGGGAATGGTCACAGCCCCAAGGCTGCCAGAGCTCCAGGAGTGTTTGGACACCTCTCTCAGAAAAGGGTGGAACTGTTGGGGTGCCTGGAGTTGGACTCGTGACCCTTGTGGGCCCCTTCCAACTCAGAATATTCCATGATTCCATGATTCAGCCCAGTCTGCCTGCAATTGGGGTTTATTGCTGAAATCTCCAGTGCTCTTTGACGCCGGGAAGGAAATGTTGAATTTTTGGGACGTGCTCATGACCCCACACTCCTGTGTGAGCCCCCGGATTCCTGCTCCCACAGGCAGTGGAGGGAGATGTTCTTGCTGGGCAGGATCCAGAGCAGGTTATCAGGGATGGTGAAGGAGGTGCTGAGTGGTCCTGCTAAGCCCTCCCACTGCCCAAGCCAGTCCTCCCAGGCTGCCAACTGGGCACTGCTGAAATACCAGGAGGTAGAGTCATGGAAAGGTGCTGCTAAATCAAAGAGGAGTTGGAGGAGAGTCCCAGGAATGGAGGCAAAGTTGGAAACCATCACAGTTCAGTCCACCAACTCCATGGACAGAAGGAAGGTGGTTTGTGAGCCCATGAATAGTCCATTGAATGGAGGTTCAGTAATAAAGAGCTCTTCAGTCTGACACACAAAGGTATGAGGAGATTTAAATGCAGATAAACAAAGTTAGCTATAATCCAACACCAAACATGGCACCTCTTTTAACACAGAAGTTGATTGTGTGATGGGAAAATTTAGCAGAGAGGATGACAACTCACAGCTCACAGGTTTTAGAAGAGACAAATGCTTTATCTAAATGCATTCTCTAGTTCAAGCAGGAATTTATCCTTCTCTGGCTTTTTTTACACAAGAAGTCTGGGAGAGGAATCCCAGCCCAGCCATTCAAACGCTTTCCCTGAAGTGAGGCAGAGGATGAGGAGGAATGCTGTCCTCTGAGAACCACGGAAGAATCATCTCGTGAGTCACTCCCCGTCCAGTTAGGCTTCCACACAGACACCCTCAGATGGGAATTCGCCACGAGTTGCTTGGAGAAAGAATTACACCTGTGAGGACCACGATTCTCAGAAATCCTCTCATCCTTTCTGTCAAGGGAGGGCTTTCTTTGCATTCCTCCCGCTTTTTGGACTCCTCCTTTCCATTTGTGTGTTCACATAAGCTCATTCCATTGAGCCTCTCCTATGAGGAAAGGCTGAGAGTGTGGGGACTGCTGAGCCTGGAGAAGAGAAGGCTGCAGGGAGAAAATGGTTTTAAACAGAAACAGGGTAGATTTATTTTAGATATTATGAAAAAATCCTTTCCTGTGAGGGTAGAGAGGCCCTGGCACAGGGTGCCCAGAGAAGCTGTGGCTGCCTCTGGATCCCTGGAAGTGTCCAAGACCAGGTTGGAAGGGGCTTGGAGCAACCTGGGACAGTGGAAGGTGGTCCTGCCCATGGCAGGGGGTGGCACTGGGTGATCTTTGATGTCCCTTCCCACCCAAACCATTCTGGGATTTTGTGACAATGAAACTGCAGCGTCTTCTTAGACCAGCACTGCCAATGGCAGCTTTGGTGCCTCTGTTGAGGATGAGGACCCCACCCATTTCCCTTCCCATTTCATCTCCTGCCACTGCTCAGCCTGATTTTTGGACTCTTACATTGGTTTAAGCAGCGCCAATCCAAACCCCTCAATGGTAACTTAACTAAGGAATATTTCATTTTATCACTGTCTCATTTAGGAACCTTCTTGTATTTACACTTAACACAGAAATACCCAGAAGCTCCACAGGAATTCAGCTCTGGGACCAAATCTATCAGAGGGATAAACCCACCAAAATCAGATAAGCCTACAAGAAGGGAGGCCTCTGCAGCAGGGAATGTTCCCCACACTGCTGTGCACCATCTTACCCTCTTCCCATCTCTAGACCACGGAGCTTGTCTTCTTCAGGGTTTGCTTGTAGGGGACCTACCACAGACAGACCCTTTTCCTGGCCAGGATCTGGACCCTTTCATGGCATCGGCAGTGTGGGAGGATGTCATTCCCACAAACCATCCCCTCCCGGGGAGCGCAGCGGGGAGGGGCGCGGACTGTGACGAGCCCGGGATGCTCGGTGCTGGACGCTGGGAACACGGGCGGGATCACAGCCTCCAGCCCCAGCACGGGAGGGCACAGTGCCGGGAACAGCATCACCCCACGGCCCCGCACACCAGCTACAGCCGGTCCGGGGGCCGCTGTGGAGCCCCCGAGGGGCTGCCCCTGCTCCTTCCGCAGGCCTCGGTGCTCTTTGAGGGATGTCTAATGAAATCTGCCCAGAAAAGCTTTTTATAAAGATATTTATCATGCAGGTATCGCTCAGGCTAATGAGATCCTAAGCGGACACCAGGATCCCTCCCCGTGTCGGAGCAGCGCCCGGATTGTTCGCGGAGAGGCCGGGGAGCAGCAGAGCAGAGCCCAGCCCAGCTCCCGGCCACGGCAGCACGAAGCCACCGAGGGCTCAGCGGGGCCAATTACATCCCAAAACGCCTGGAAATCAGTCCCAAATCAAATAAAGCCGAAAGCAGCGCTGGCACCCTGTGGTTTGTGGCGGGCACTGCTGTGAGGATCACAGCCTGCTCGGGTTCACGCTGCGCCAGAGCCCTGCTCCCGCCGCCAGCCCTGCCAGGATGGGATTCTGCTCGTTAGCTTCACACTTTTAGGGATGCAGGGAGATGCCACTGCCCCTCCGGAGTCAGGAATCAGAGCCACTGGAAACCTTTTTCCCCTGTGCTTCCCTCGGTGCTGTCTCCACATCATTTAATTGGGTTTAAAAGTGGTGTAAACCCTTTGCATTAGAGACTGAATTTGTTCCTTATATGCATATATATATTTATTTCTTTATAGACATATATATAAAAATACATATATNATATATATATATATAATTTTGATGTTGTGTGTGTACCCCCTATGGCTCCCCTATACCTGTTTCCCATTTGCCAGCCATGAGATCAGTCCTACCCAGCACAGATAACACAGCTAACACCACCTCATCCTTCTCTGGCTGTGAACTGCAGTTTGCTGTGGCCACTTAAAGGGATAAACAGGGAAAAGGAATCACCAAGGATTTACCATCACGGAACCAATGTCTACAAATTGATGCAGGTATTTAAGATATAAGTTCATCTTTCAAAAGCATCTACCCATCAGCACCTGGAATTCTATTTCTAAAGGCTCACATGAGTCACAGAGCCAGAGATGTGCCTCTCATGGACCGTCTGTTCCTGCTCAGGAGCCTTTGGAAACAATCACTCAAAATCCATGGTGGGAAGAAATACTTCAGAATAAATTGTTCTTTTTCCCAAATGTTTTAATCATTTTCCCAGGAAGGAACTGTATGTTATCCTCAGCCTTGGGTCTAAAGGGATGCATTTACACAAGGAAGAGTTTTTATACAAAAGGTCAAACCCCTCACAAGACATTAAATATATGTATGGGGGTGTTTTCAAAAGTAACAGCAGGGGGTTGAGTTTTTTATAGTTGTCAGCTGAGTCTTGTGATAAAATTTTGAGTGAGCCAAGGGCAAGGTCTTCATCCCAAGAGCTCAGTGCCAGACAAGGCAGGTGATGGCTGGTGACCAGCAGGGTGGGAAAGTGCCTTCCTTAGGGAAACACCACGCTTGGCAAGGAATTGCAAAACATCATTGAACTGGGATGGACCTTCACGGCCTCACCACACCAAAATCTTCACCACCTTCCCCAAGGAGAAAAGCCACAGCACCACAGGAATCAAACGTGTCCCTTCAGACCCAAAGGGCTCGGGGTGTTCCTCAGCACCTGCAGCCTGGCTGTGCTCAAGGCAGAACCTGTTTTCCTCCAGCTGCTGCCCAGCACAGCTTCTCCCTCGTGGCACCATTCCACTGGGACACTCCAGGCCAGCATCCCTGCTCCCCTCCAGCTGACAGCCCTTTGAAGGGGCTGAGCCCTGGCTTTATCTCCGGGATTTTTCGGATGAGCTCTTAAACCTTCTATCAATGACACATTCCATCAGTGGATCAAGGCACCTAAATAAAATTGACATAAGGCAAGGCCTTTTAATTATCCAATTATTTTGTTTCAAGCAGCAGCTGGTAAAAAGTAAAAAGACTTAGTGTTCTTCTTTCTTCTCTGTTGACATAAAATCAAGGATCAAAGCCCCTTAATTTCTGGCCTCTGATTTTTCTCTCCTTGATTTAAACATGCCCGTTATGAGTTCAGTGGCCTTCCTGCCCCTTTGCTTATTTAGCAGTGATTAGTGAGTGCTGAAGCTGCAAAGCCTTGGAGTTTGCTGTCGTGGGATGAAGCCCCAGTGGCACTGGCAGCTGAGGCTGTACAGAATAGGCCCTCACCCTGCCATCAAAACAGTTTTCAATCCCAAAAGTGAGACAGGAATGATTTATCCGCGGGGACCTAACACAGGCAGGGATGAAGGGCTGCATGGGAAGTGTTTGGGAGACAGAAGCACCTGGTGCAGGTCACACCCCTGTTCAGGGACCTGCTGGAGGTGCTGGTTTGAAATTCCATCAGTGTTGGATCCCCACTGTCAGAGCAGACTGGAGATTTTAAACCCTGCTTGATTTTTTCCCTGCTTTTACAGAGCAACCTGTAGGTCCAGTTTGGATATCTCCTGGGTTTGTTAAAGAAGAGACACTCTGAGAATGCACATGGTCAGACTGATTTCACACCAGGCTTCATCTGAAGGATGGAGTTTCTGAGGAAACCTCATCCCCATGGGCAATTTGGGCCACCCCAGGTCAGACTTGCCTTGGCGAGGTCTGTCCCTCTCCTAGGGGATGGTGATTCCAGGTTTCAGGAAGGTGGGAGAGATCAGGGCACGAGTTTTACCCTAGTGTAGCACAAAAATAAACACAACTCGGTTTCCTCATTTCTCCTCGCTGAACCTGCACCTGCAGGTGTGGTGGGCTGTGAGCCTCTGACACGGGATGCAGAGTCCATATATCCACGTGCACGCATGGGCAGGGATACTCACGGACAGGGATACTCAGGGACAGCTCTGAGGGGGAAGCAAGAGCCCCAGAGAGGGTTTCCAAGAGTCTGACTCTCCAGCAGAGGCTCTGCAGGATTTGTGTGGAGCAGGAGGTGGTGGCAGAGCTCCGTGCAGGAGGACACCCCACGGCAGGAGCACACCAGGGCGTGGGATCTGCTCCGGCACGGCCCCGGGCTGCGCTCCCGGGAAGCACCGGGAGAGCTCCGTGCTCATGCAGGTGCCTCTGTGGATGGGATCCAGCAGACACCAGCACTGTGCTGCAGGAGGGCTCTGCAGAAAGCTCTACCTGCTAAACCAGGGAGGCACCAGCCAAAAGAGCAAATTTTGGGTGGTATCAGGTACTCCCAGCTCCTCCAGTGTCACTGGATGTCCTTGAATAAAAGCTTTTTAAGGCTCTCTTGCAAGACTGGCACAGAAAAGGTTTTACAGCCCTGCCAAAGCTGCTAAGCTGGGTAGTTTTTAGGTGAGTTTTATGTGGGCAGACCTGGTCTGGAATTCTTCTTGTCACTCAGGTCAGCTGTGCTGGAGGACCTGCTTCTAGTTCATGCAGCTTCCCCTCATCCCGTGCTCCCAAATCCACAGGAAAGGATCTCTCTTGCTATGGAACATTGCAAACTCCAGGCTCTTCACCACCAGGAGAAGCTTGCTGAGCTATCCTTCACCTCCCCTTCCTTAGCTGCAGGGGTGAAAAATGAAAATTAAATATTTGGGGGATTCCAGTGCCAAACCAGCCTTTTGCCACCTGCACAGGGTGGGAGGTGAGGGGCACATTGGCCTTCCCAATCAATCCCTGCCACAGGATGGTGACTCCATGAGTTTTTTGAACACAGGACGTGTTCAAAATCATCAGCACTGTCTGGAGTCTCTCCCAGGATCAATCCCTGGATGATCCCATGCTGGTTTTATGAGGGCACTTTGTTTAGGATTTTGGCTAATTGTAGGGCAGCTGGTGATAAGCCAAGGAAGCGAAGGTCATTCCCTCTGCTGGGAAATGTGATGTGTTGAGGAGCTGGACAGTAAACATCACCCCCATCACCAACCACACATTGTGCTGTCAATGTCTCCAGGCTGGAAATATTGCCCTCGCCAGCTCTTCTCCTTCAATTCTCTCCTGTCATGGGTCTGGCTCCTCCTGTGACCTTGGGCAAGCCCCTTTGCCTTGGGCTGTTCTGTTTTGTAGCTCAGGAAGGTTTATTTGGACTGAAAATGTCAAATTTAATCTGATAAATACCCACGTGTACAGTGCACACCACATTCAGCCACTCAGTCACTTTGGCTCCACCAAGAGCTAGACTTGATCATCCTTGTGGTCCCTTCCAACTCAGGGCATTCCATGATTCTAAGAACACAGGTACAGCCCAGCTGCTGTGTTCACTGTCAAAACCAAGTCTGCTTGGAGATAAAGACCTTAGAAAAGGTCCAACCCTCTTAACTTTGAACATCCAGAGAAGGTGGCAACTTCTCCCATGTCTCTTTGGGCTGAACCTTTCCTCAAAGTCTTCCTGTTTGTTTTTGTGGGCAGCAAAGGGCAGGTGGCCATCCCAGACAGCCAAACCAGCCCTGTGGCCATCTAAAGGCAGGTGAGGTGAGCACCATCCTCGCTGAACCTGCTGCACTTCAGTCCAAGCCAAGGGGGCTGAGATTTCTCTGAGCTGGTGCCACGGGTGGCTTCGGGTCTCCCAAAAACCTGTGATATCCAGAGTGCCATCTAGCAGGGAAATGCCCACAGAAGAGTTGGGACAGCAGAAAGTTGGGGACCGGGGTTTGAATCTGAAAAACCCCAGATGTGGCATCACCTGAGGACTTGGGGAAGCCTGAGGAACAGAGAAAAATGAGACCTCAAAGCAAGAGTCCATCTCTGAGGATGCAGCTACATCTAGGGATGACAGGAACAACAGCCTTCGGGGAAAAGAAACCCAGAGCTGGGGTTTGAGTGTTCCCAGAAACCAGAGTTTGAGGTCTGGTAGTCTACAGACTCTGGCTAGCTCAGATTGAAGCTGTATGGGAAGATCAGCTAGAATTGGGGGTTCCAGATCTTAATAATATTAGGAATCCCAGGTTATTCCTTTCAAAATCGAAGAATAATTAAAGAAGAAAACCAAGGCAGAGCTCAGCACAAGGTCTCACTCAGAGGAACACGAGTTTCATGCAGCAGACACAGGAATGACAAACCATAATTAACATCTGGGAGGAACTGGCGAGGACCTGGGGAGGCAGCGGCTCCTATTTAAATTAAATATCAGTTTGGTCAGAGGATCATTAAGAATAGGCTTTCACCTGCTCCTAATTATTTCCCCCACTACAATAGCTGTTTGTTCCCACTCAGGGGAGGACGGGGCTGTGAGACAGAGTGTGCAGAGGGTGGAATTCACCTCTCTGAAGCAGCTCTGACCTGCTCACACTCAGGGCTTCGTGAGGGCAAAAGTCCTTTGCATAAAGGTGCTTTTTACCCCTGTGTGAAGCTGAGAGCACCTGAAAAATTGCACATTTTAGTCTGCTGAACCCGTGGCTGCTGCTGGCTGGGCTCTGGCAGCAATGGAAGTGGCTGCAATCCAGCTGCAGATCCAGCCCTCCCCGTGTGCTCGTGTGCAGGCAGCGTGTGTTCATGCATCTCATGCAAATAAACCAGCAGTGTGTTTTTAATGCATTCAAATTTCATCCCAAATAGAATTTAAAAACAAAATAAAATAAAACAAAACAAAATAAAACAAAACAAAACAAACAAACAAGAAAAAATACCCAAAAAAAAAAAAAGAAAAAGAAAAAAAAGGAGAAAGAGAAAGAAAAAAGCCCCACATTTTTTAAGCCTTCAAAACAAACGCTCTTTTCAACCCACTGGCAGTTACGGAGAGGTCCTGATCCTTTCTGCATGTTACTGTCAAACAAGTTTTCAGTAGGATTCAATAAAGTGATCTGACGTTTCTTTGGAGATCTTTACACACAGTAGCTCAAGCCAGGAAAGAACTTTACTTCTGGCAGCTATGTGAATATTTTATTTTGCCCAAAGCTAGACAGGTGTGATCAAGAAGAACAGGGGGGAAAAATATATTAGCAAAAGGCCTTTCAGTGGCAATACAGGTGTTTGCTGGAGTGCAGTCGGTTTGGGTTGTGTGTGTTTTTTTAAAGAAGAAAATCTTAGTACAGTTAAGATTAAAGGCACAGCACAGGTATTTCTCACAGACTGAGAGTCAGGAGAGCATTTTAGAAAAGAGAGGGTAGGGTTTGCCCCTGGAAAGGGCATTTTGAACCAGATCTGAAACAAGGATTAAGCTCTTCATTCCCATAAACTCAAAGAGGCTTTGGCACGTTAGATATTCCCTGGATCTGAGCTCTTCTCACCATGCACTGGGGAGTCACTAAAGAGTTAAATGAGTTTATAATTCACAAAACAAGTCAATACATTCATTCAAACAGTTACAGAAAGGTCACAGGCTGGGATGCCTGAAACCTGCTTAAGCAACAATTTTTTGCTCCGAAGGTAAGGCGAAACACAGGACACATTTCCTGGAAGAGGCTGGAGATCCTGCTAAAGCACCAGGACAGGGGGAAGAAGCTGCACTGGGCTTTTTGAGATCTGGGAAGCCTCAGAGGCTCGGGGAGTTTGTTGGACATGAAGAGGTGGGTTGAGAAAAATCTATAATTGTGTGTGGAAGAGTCTTCAATTCAATGTCAAGGACAAAACGTGACAGAGGAGCTGGGGCCAGCCTGGAGGAGGTCCAGCAGGAGGGAGATCCCCCAAATCCCACTGCAGGCTCTGCCCTTGGCGACGTTGGACAGCCAGGGACCGTGTCTGGAGCTGGGATCAGGAGAGGCAAAGAGAAAAGCGAGGGACAGGTGGCCTGGAGGGAGGGAGCAGCTGGGCAGGGGAGCAGGTTCATTCATGGAGGAGGCAAAAGTGATGTGTGTGACCATCTCCTGCTGGGATTGTCTTCAGACATCCTGCAAGGTGTCAGCAGAATACGGCCCTCAGTTCTTGAGCTCACGGCATTTCATGTGAAAATGCCTCTTTCTGGTTCATAACCTCCATGGGCTGTATTATCTTTGCAGCACTGTGCACAGGTTTTCAGTCCCTTGCACGCAGATGGACAAGAAATTAAACTGCAGGGGTTTCAAAAGGGTGAAGGAGAGCAGCCCTGGTGAAGAAAAGAAGAAGGAAGAAAAATGAAGATAAAATTAAAAAAATTTAAAGAAAGAAGAAGAAGAGAAAGAAGAAAAAGAGAAAGAAAAAAGAAGAAAGAGTAAAAGAAAAAAAGGGGGAAAAGGAAAAGGTAAAAAACATAAGAGGAAAAAAGAAAAAAGAAAAACAAGAAAAGGAAAAGGAAAAAGAAGAAAAGTGAAAAGAAAAAAGGGGGAAAAAGAAAAAGAAAGAAAAGAAAAATAAAAAGAGCCACTTGAGGGGAGTGGCACGTTTTTCTTTAGGTTAAGTCTCACTTTGTATTGATTACATGCACAGTGAGGCACAAAGGATCCCAGCTGCCATAACCAGAGAAGAAATATCTTTAAGAACCTTCAGAAGAATTGAAAAATGATTGGGAAAAATAATCAGGAAAAATCAGGTGCCTCTGGGAGCTGAGTCAGGGCAAAACTCCATCTTAGGAGCTCCAAACATCCTTCTGGAGGAAGTTCTTCCCTGAACCCAGAGGCAGATGAGGTGGGAGTTCAATCACCCCGTTGAGCTGCTTTCATCTGGCCAGTGTCTACTCTGTGACACCGTCAGGGGGTTGGCCCATGACATGTCCTCATTTTTTCAGCAGGAAATGGAAGATTTGGAGCTGATGAGCACAGATGGGACAGGACAGTATGAAGAGAAAGAGAGAGAAGGTTGTTACTCAAACACAACGAGCACTGGAGGTGTCTGGTGTGGGCTCTGTCATCTTTTGGGGCTATAAAGGGTGTCAGGGACTAGCAGCCCAGCTGTGACTTGCCCTCAGAGGTTGCAAATACTGCCTGGATTGTGCTCCTGCTTCCCTGACAGGTGAATTTTGGACTGACCACAGCAGTGTCCTCCCTCAGCCACGGGCAGAGCGTGACCCACAAATGTATAAATCACATTTGGAGGTCAGCCCGAGGTGAGCTGCAGCCAAAGGGGAAAAGAAGTTTGAATCATGACAAGAGGTCACCAGCAACCACCACCCACTCTGGGGAGTGACAACAAGCAGGGACACCCCGGAGGAGCCACACGGCTCTGGTGGCCACTGGTGGCACTCACCACAAGGTCACTTCTCTGGGTGAGATCAGAGCAAATGGGTCACCAGACCTTACTTGTGGTACCCCAAACCCCGGGTAAGTATCACCCATGTGCCAGGAAAAGTGATAACAGGGTGACACATGGCACATTTTCCATCTGGGAAACTGAGGCAGGAGGCGTTGCCTGCACTGCCAGGTGAGGAGGGGGGACTGAGCCCCCTCCAGCCTCACAACAGGCCCAGGTTCTTCACCTGCAAACCCGCCCTCCACATTTCCAGAGAGGATTTATGATCCTAAGAATGATTTTTTTTTACATTGGTGGTGTCTTGTGCTCATGGTTGGGAAGTTGCCCAGTGCTTCCCTGAATTACTAAAAACATCTGGTTCTATTTTGGGGAGGAAAAGCCACTTTTCTTCCTGTTTATGCAGCACAGCCCCATACGGAAGGAGGGCTCTAGGCTTGGAAATCTTCAGGATCTTCGGAGCCTCTCAAAAGCCTTTTAATTACCTTTGAAATAGGACAGGTCTCGCTCTTTGGGGAACATCACGAGACCTGAGAGCAGAAAAAAGCTGAGAGAGCTGGTCCCACCGACTCCCAGCTCCAAGCCAAACAGGTTTGGCCAGCCCTAATTAAGGTAATTAATATCCTCAGGCCTGTTATTAAGCAAGAAGCAGTAAAAGGGAGTCTCCCCTTCACCTCGGGGTCCTGCCGAGCGCCTCAGCCCAACAAGCAGCCCATTGTCAGCCCCAGGGCCGGATCCTGCTGCTCGGGGGACCTTAGGAAGTCACCAGATGAGCCCCCATCCCCTTCTTAGCACTGGGAAGGGAATTTCGGGCCATGTCCCAGCACCTGCTGTGGACACAGAGATGGCTGGTGGGATGTTTAGGCAGAGGGAGGTGGGGTTGGAGGTGTTGGAAAGGTGGCCTGGCTTATTCCCTGTTCCCATCAAACAGGGTGGGTCAGGTGGGACCATCCCCAGGGCAGGGTCAGGTCTGCACACCACCCCCAGAGAGCTGGAGTCCAAATCTGGACCTGAATTTGGGCCTTAGGCTGGAAGACCCATGGACATGAAGGAGCACTGGAAAGGGAACTCATTTCAAAGACCCTGGTGGGCCTTCAAAATAAAATAATTAACAGGACATAAATTGAGAGAGATAATTAGGAAATCCCATTTAAATGTAAAAAGAAGCTTTTCCATTGTGAGGGTGGTCAAACAGAACACAGGGCTGCCCAGAAAGACTGTGGAGCCTCCGTCCTTGGAGACAGACAAAATCCAATGGGACATGGTCCTGGACACACAACCTGTTCTAGGCTGCCCTGCTTGAGCAGAGAAGCTGGCCTCCAGAGATCCCTACCAGCCTCAACTCTTCCATGAGTCTATGAAATTAGATATACATTAAATAATTATATGAAGTAAATTCATAGGATCATGGAATCTCAGAATAATTTGGGTTGGAAGGGACATCAAAGATCATCCAGTGCCACCCCCTGCCATGGCAGGGACACCTTCCACTGTCCCAGATTGCTCCAAGCCCCATCCAGCCTGGCCTTGGACACTTCCAGGGATCCCGGAGCTTCCACAGCTGCTCTGGGCACCCTGTGCCAGGGCCTCACCACCCTCCCAGCCAGGAATTCCTTCCCAATATCCTACCCATCCCTGCCCTCTGGCAGTGGGAAGCCATTTCCTGTGTTCTGTCCCTCCATCCCTTGTCCCAAGTCCCTCTCCAGCTCTCCTGGAGCCCCTTAAGGTACTTGAAGGGACTCTAAGGTCTCCCAGGAGCCTTCTCTTCTCCAGGCTGGACAACCCCAACTCTCCCAGCTTTTCCTCACAGGAGAGATGCTGTAGCCCTTGGAGCACCTTCATGGCCCTGAATATATATAAATATATAATATATATGTGTATTTGGATATATAATGCCCACCATGGTGAAACACAATGTATTCCAGGCCTTTCTTTCCTGATGGGACACATCCATCCAGTTCCACAAAGAAAATACCACGAGGTGAGCAAGGCAATGATCCCTGGTGCACAGCATTTGCAGGAGGGATGCTCTGCCACCAACCTCCCCTTTTGCTCGTGCAAAAAAAGGACCTGACAATTCTTTTAACCTGATACCTGTCTGTTCAAGCCTTTTTTCCCCCATCAGCACCCCCAGGTGGGAAAATTCCCCCCAGAGGAAAGCAGTGGTACAATCTATTTTGTATCTCAGTCAAGTGCAAGAGTTTGGTATTTTTCCACTGGAAATTCTTCACTGATGTCTTCTTTCAAACATGCCTAGAAGGAAAATTTGCTTTTCCACTGCTGGCCTGTGAGAGCCCAAGGTGTCAGGCTGCCCTGCAGGAATGTGGGGTTGGATACCGTGGGCGAGGCAGCTCGAAGGAGATGAGCAGCCCCTGGAGCAGCACGCCCAGGGAATGGCTGCTGCATCCCAGCCAGCCTTAAAGAGGGAAGGAAAGAGCATGAGGGCTCAGAAAAGCAGCAGCAATATGGTCCTGGATGGTTTTCCATAGGTGAATGGAATAGGGGTAAGTTCCTGGGATACCTGCGTAAAGCAGGTGGTTGCAGCTGGATCTGTTCAGTCAAAAAACACTTTCAGTCCAAAAATGGCACAAGTGAAGGACATTTTCTATAGCAGCTGATATTCTGAGCTCGAGAAATCCCAGCCCCATCATTCCACCCCCCTGGAAGTGTCCAAGGCCAGGCTGGATGGGGCTTGGAGCAACCTGGGATAGTGGAAGTTGTCCCTGCCCATGGCAGGGTTGGAATGAGGTGGTCTTTAAGGTCTCTTCCCACACAAATTGCTATTCTGTGAGTCCAGGCCCATCGTAAGAGAGGAAAGCCTCCCTATAAAGGACTCCAAAGCCCTGCAGCAGATGATTTTTCTTCCATCCTGGTCAGGCACCAACCTTCACTGCACCGGCTTCATACGCTACAGATCTGGAGAAGAAAGACACATTAATTACTTCAAACAAAACCTTCCAAAGCTTTATAGGAACAGGTAAAACACCGATGTACCTGTGGAAAAAATAATAAAGGAATAATTTTTTGCAAAATCAGGTTTGCCTGAGGTGTGTGGCTGCCCTGGGGAACAGGGAATGAGATTCCAGCAGGTTTCAAAAGCAAATTGGACATTGATGCAGATGGAGATTCAGAAGGGTGACCCCTCTGGTGCCCAGCAGGGAGAGGATCTCCAATGCCTGGCATTTCAGGGTGGCATTTTGGAAACAAGATCTTTCTTCACTTGGAGTTACCTGCTGTATTTTATTTTCCTGCTCAGGTATGAGTCTGTGGGCTCAGAGCCCGATCCCAAATGCACGATAACTCTGCATTGACTTCAAGAAGCTTTGGACCAGGCACAGAATGAACTCAAAACCAACATCTTCGAGCTTCCTAAAGAGAAATTCCCTCTCTTCAACATTGCTGAGGCCAAGCAAACACTTTAGCACAGTGGTTGCTTTCAGGGCTTGGCTCAGGTACACGGCCTCAAGTACATTTTACCACGGCCGAGGAGGAAGCTCTCCACATGAGTGTGGGCTTTTCTGGTTGGTGGAGGAGAAATCTCTTCAACAGCAAGTGTCTGACTGGACAAACATCCTTCCTCAACATCGTCCAGCCCTGATAAGGTCCCAGCACAAGACAGGCAGAATCTCTGCAGAAAGTTTTCTAATTCTTTCCCCCCTTGGGCAGGTGCCAGTTGCTCAACCTGGGCAAAAATTTGCTTTGTGAGTCAGAACACCCAGACCCCTCGTGCTTGACCTGTGCCCTGGCTGGAAAACTCAGATGAGTGATCAGGGACCCATGCTGGCTGTTGGACAGAGCCCTGCTCCCACGGGAATGTCCGTGTTGGCCTGTCCATCCTCTCCTGGCGGCTTGGGATGAGGGCTTGCAGCACGCCCAGGATGCTGACGCACAGCTGGTGTGCAAAGCCAGGAAATCAGTGCTGTCCCCATGAAGACAATCACTGGGAAAAGGCAGGTTATATCATAAATTCCTGGCTGGGGGAAAACAGGAGGCAGCCGTGCCAGCAGCCAGAGCTCGCCGGCTCCCGGTCCCGCCGGAGCGCAGAGCCAACAATCTGTCGAGGGAGACGGAGGGGAAATGTACCAACACCAGATCTATATTTCTTAAAGGGATTAATTAAATCAAACCAATTCACATCACTTCACACACTCAGCAGCTCGTCACGAAGCAGAACAAAGGGAGGGAGGGAAAGGAGGAGAACAAGACAGGCCAGCTCCGCTCCCTCCGACTAAGCCGGAGCAAATTGTGCAGGAGGCTGCCAGCCTCCCCTCCGTGCCCTCCCGAGGGATGCACGACGCTGGGGAAGCACATCCAGATGCCTGCAGGGAGAGACAAGTGGCTAATTAGAGTCCTGACCATGAAGGGCACTCAGCAGCTCTCTGAGGGCCTCTCCCCGAGCCCAAAGATGCGCTGCCAAAGGGAAAACACGCCAGGCGCCAGCTGCGAGCTTCAGTCACACCGTTTTTGTCCCTGTTTCTTTCTCTTCCTGGCAGTGTGATAATTTTTTACTAATTGTCGGCTTGTGTTGCTTTAGCCATCTCAGCAGCACAGGGCTGGAAACTCGAATATCCGTCAGCTGTCAAGCAGTGGAGCTCCAAGAGGGATGAGCAGGTTGGGATCGGTGAGGATTCCAAACACGTGTAATCGTTTTAGCCCTCTAGACTTTGGACCCAGCCCCTTTTGTTTTGGTCAGTTCTGAACCTGTAGCTTTTCCAAGATGTGTTGTGCTTCTCCATGAGCTAAATGCTGCTGGTTCCTCAAGAGGAAAGTCATGATTTCTCTGAAATTTCAGGTGGCCGGATGTTGGAACAGCAAAAGGAGAAAGATCAGGAACCCCAAGAATCATGTAGTGCCTGGTAATGTTGAAACCATATTCTTCAGGAAAGAAAAAATATGGAAAAAACACTGAAAATAATTAGTAGGGAGAAAACCCTCCCGAGGTTTTCTCTAAACCAGTGGTATTTATTTTGCAGTTCAGAATAGCTGAGGAGCTTTGAAACTGCTCCTGGCATTTTTAGTGAGTGGGAAACTGGGGCTTAGAAGGATCAAATTGTGTTTCTGTGCACAGCCATGGATTTTTTATCCCTCTTTGGAGCCCTCTGGCTGCTGTCATTTGGACTTGCCTTGGGAGAGGTCACTAAGCTCAACTTTGGTGATGCACCAAAAACCAGCATCTTTTCAACTGCAGAATTGAATTCAAAAAAAGTAATTTACCAGTAATTTAATGATTAGAACAACCTGAATTTCTCATCCTGATCTTGATCATATTTCAGAGAGAGCAACCAAATTTTCCACAGGTGATGCTTCACTCTTTCTTCTCTCATATTTTAAAATTTCTTTGGAAGAAGTTCCTATCCCCATTTCACTTTTTGTCCTCAATTGTCCCCCAGAAGTCTCCAGCAGAGGTCACAAATGAAACATTTCCACCATGGGCTAAACCAAACCTTTATTTGCAGAAATCCAGAGGGAAAAAAGGCTGTTTGCAATATTTTTCTACTATTTTGTTAGTTTGTTCCACTTGGGCTTACCAGGATAAAATTAACACCCAGTTTAGGCCACCAAGAATGCTATTCAGAGCAGCTGAGTGTGAGTTGGTGTTTTGGACAATTTTCAGAGTGTTTTTTGTTTCATAAATTAATAAAACTTTCTCAAGCACATCCCATTTCCCACCAAACTTGCCCGGAAGAATTCTTTTGTCCCAAAATTTCTAACTAAAAGCAAAAGTGAAATGTCCATTGCAAGAGCAGTTCATACCTACTCTAATGAGTAATTAAGTAATTGCACCATCAAATCACTCCCTTCCTTGAGGATTTTATGATAAGGGAAAGGCAGAGGGAAGGAGAAGGTTGAACTTGGATCTGTGACCTTAGGAAGGGCTGATCCACCAGTGATCCTCACACAGAGCTGCTCTCTGCCCTTTTCTTGGTGGCCTGGAGCTCACCTTGCCAAAGAATGGGAAAAATCCTATTATTGTCATTATTTCTCACCCTGTTAAAGCTGGAAGGAACTTGTTCGATCCCACACAACCCACAGGGCCCTGAAATGGGTTGGAATAAAACCCCATTCTCATCCTTGTGCAGGATATTCCCAAGGCGTTGGAGCCGGGGACACAGGAAGAGGAGCCTGGGTGGCCCTGCCAGTGTCAAAGCAGCTTTTTCAGAAGCCCTTAAACAGTACTTAAGGCTGGACTTGCTGGCACATTTTTTATTTATTTTAATGCAGAGCATTTATTTCTTGGCACTCAAGAGGCATCGGATCCATGACTTAATCCGGCAGATCTGCACCAGAAAATCATCCAAGTGCATTGGCCAAAAGGGGTGGGGAAGCAAAAAGAAGGAGGGAAAGAAATCAACAACTGGTTTAAAGTCTAAATAACTGTGTTGGGTGACAGCTTCAGGAGTGAGGTTGAAATCCTGAGTGGGAAATGAATGGAAATAACCCCAGACCAGGAAACTGGTGTGATATTTCCCACCCCATGTGGAGCCCACAAGCCAGGCTGGGTTTGTGTGAGAAGAAAAGAAGGACAGATGCTCTAGTGAGGACCTGGAGCATGGTCCCACCACTACTAATTGCAGCTGAGGTGTGAGTTGATGTTTTGGATAATTTTTGGAGCATTTTTTGTGTCATAAATTAATAAAACTAATCTTAAGGATGAAAGGCAGCAGACAAATCAAGACCCCCAAATTGAGGTGTTCATAGAAAGTGTCTTCTTAGGCACCTGGTGTTTGAGATCCCAGAGGAAAGAGCGAAGATGCTGGGCTTTGTCCAGGCACTTAAACCTCAGAGAATTCAATCTGAGGGACGTTTTTCCACAAGGACCTGAGCTCCTGAGCAACGACCTGTGGAAAACCTCTGCCCCACCTTCAGATTTCCTTCCCGACCTCACCCAAGGAAGCAGCAGCCTGCAAAGAGACAGACTGAAGCATCACCAGCATTTGGGATTCTCCATCTGCTTGGATTGGCTCCATATGACATGAACACAAGCACGCTGAAAATGCCAGGAATTGCCCCATTTTGCTTCAGGGAGGGCAGTAATTAGATAATGCTGGAGACAATCACAGGAGAGGAGCCACAGCACAGCAAAGCATTAGAGGCATTTCAGAGCCAGCTTTGTCACTCAAGAGGAAAATGATCCAGGGGAAGATGGCAGCTTGCCACAAAAATGTTCCCGATCTTCACGTGGCATTCGGAGCTCAGTGCCTGGGACGTGTCCCGACACACAACTCGATGCCTGACACGCTCCACAGCATTGCTTGGGAGATGGAGAGGCCTGGAGTGGACAGGAGTCTGTTAAAGCCTGGGGAATTGCAGTGGAGAAACCAAAGGTTGCATGAGAAAAGGGCCCAACCCAGCATTAGCTGATCCCATGTCGTTCAAGGGCTTAGAGGACCATGTTGGAGCACTGCTGCCCGAGATGGGAACATCTCCAAGAGGGAGATTTGGTGGGATGGGTTGCCTTGAGAAGGTGCCTCTGTTGATCATGACAGGTGCTCAAATGGGAACATCTCAGATTTGGTGGAACAGGGTGCCTTAGGAAGGCACCGGCATAGAGGAGGGAGAGAACTGGGGATGCAGAACCAGAGGAACCCACAGGATGATCTTTTCTCAAGGCCAAATGGATTCAGGCTCAGAAATTGCACTAATGGGAGTTTTTGTTAGGGTCCTGCTGGCCAGGACCACGCCAAGCACATCCAGCACTCCCACAGGGACCAAACCGAGGCACAACCCAAATCAAAATGGGACTCAAACATCAGCTCGCAGGAAACTTTTGGGATTTGGACACCTGAAGAGAAACATGTCAGAATTTAACCCTTCCTCACAAAATCAGTGCTACTCCCAAATACCCAGCTGTCAGTCCCTTTGTGCCCAAATTTCTTCAGGAAATCCTGAGGGCCATGAGTCATCTTTTTTCATGGAGGGAAGGTGGGGACGGTCCCAGCTGGTTTTGCAGAGGAGGACACAACCTGTCCCCTTGGCCTTGCAGCCCTGATGACCACCAGGCACCACAGATGTGCTCAGGTCCCAGATGTGCTGGGTCCATCCCAGGAGTGCCAGGACTCAGAGGGATTGTGATGCTGACAAATCCCAATTAGTACCGTGGTTATGGAGAGGAATTTTCCAGATCCTATCAAAAGACCAATTCAAGGAGCGCAAAAGGCCGGATGGTGCACATGGAGTGAAGCTGATGATGCTGCAAGCAGAGTCTGGATCCAGGAAAACCTCCAGGATCCAAAGGGAGAGGAGGAGAAGGTGACATCCCTGCTCAGTCGATGACCAGGGGGAAGTCAGGGTTAACCCAGCCATAGAAAATACTCACAGGTGGCCCATGGGGTCTGGACACAAGGCATGAGGCTTCTCCTCCAAACTGCCACATTCAAGCTGCCTCTGACAGTCTCAGATTCCCCCTCCTCGCACTGTTTGGAGAGGTTGGAGGTGTTTTTTCACATGTCTGTCCTCACCTGCACAGCTTCAGCTCAAGCGCTGCTTGGGAAGATGTGATAAGGTGATGCCAAGGCTGTTTGCCAGCCTGCCCAGCAGCAAGAAGCTGGTTTGACAGCCAGGAATGACAGGGAAAGAGGAGAAATAGGGCTGGCTGGCTGCCCTGGGAGCAGGGAAGGCACTGGGGATGTCCATGGATTTTATCCATGTCCAGTCACATACGGGAGGAGCACAGGTGGTCCACAGCTCCTTACCATGCTCAGCATCACTCTGCAAAACCCAATTCCCTGCTCCAGGCACTGTTTCAGTGGATGAAACTCCCAAAACTTGCTTGTCCCTCCTGGTGAGCAGGGTGGGGAGTGAGAGGGGATGTTTTGGGGGTTTTGCACATCACCTGAGTGGGGCTCAGTCCCCAGGCACTTCCTGGCATCTCCTGGGAGTGTGACATTTGGAGGGATGTTGTGTCTGAGAACAGATCACCACCACCACCACCACCATCATCATCATCATCACCATCATCATCATCGTCATATTATTGTTATTATTATTATTATTACTACTATTATTATTAAAATATTGCTACCAATAACTGCTCTAAGTTATAACTGAAGGTGGCGGTGGAGGGGGCTGACAGGAATTTTCTCAGGACAAAACAAATGAATTTTGTCCCCTGATCTGCCTCACAGGGACATCTCAAAGCCTTGTATCAGTGGTAGAAATCAAAGATGCTGTTCATCAGCAGCAAGGCCAGACTGAGTATCCTCCTGGACCTGAGCAATTCCCTCACCCACCAGGGATGTTGCCACCCACCAGCCTTCAAGGTAAATTTTACGGTGAATTATCAGTTTCTCTGTGTTCTGCTCTGTTGTTCTTGGCTGCAGCTGGGGCTTGGGAGCTGAGGAGATCTTTGTTGCAACCTGGATGTCCAAAAACAGGTCAGCTGTAGGCACCTGATCTTTTCCTGCTGGAAAAGCACCTCCTGAGGGAATTCCCAGCTGGCGATGTCCAGCTGCTCTCACAGGAGACAGGTGAGAAGTGATACAGGCATGAAGGTGGTGGGTGGTGTTGGATGGCGCCCGTGTTCACCACCCATCACTTTAATATTCACCCTTCACTGTATTATTCTCAATAATTAATATTATTAATTATCATCACGACCAGCCACCACGCCTCCCCCCCCGTGCTGGCATCCGTGTGCTCTGAAAGTAAATTTGCTTTGCAAGGAGGCTGAAAAACGTGCACTTGAAGAGGAAGGGAATAGACCCAACTCGTTTACACAAACAAGCAGGAGAACAGGCTTGTCACATTCCAGGCGTGTTTCCCCCGGCCACCGGCCCCCTCCCGCTCCCGTGAAGGGAAAAATGCTTTTTCAAAAGAAATCCAGCATGGAAAGCTCCCCATCCACAAAAATCCAGAGGGGGATCGATTTGTGAGGTGACCTGGTTGTATTTGAACTCCCAGGGGAATTTTTCCCATCCTTGCCTTGTTTTGAAACACGAAGGGAAGGGGTTGAATTTTCAACCCTCCAAGAGCAGCTGCCTGGGAGGGCTGTCATCATCTCAGTCCCTTCCCTGAGCGACATGTGATGGCCCCTGTCCAGGCTGGGGAGATTTTTGGTGTCTAAAAGACAGAGGCTGCCCCCTCCCTTGGGGAACGTTCCTGGATGCACCCTCTCTGGGAAGATCCCAGCGAATCTAGCACTGGAATTCCAGCACCCTACTGATGCTCCCTTGGGATGTCTCGGTGTGGGCACCCCGCAGGGGAGACTGAGCCTTGCTTTGCCGGGCCGGGGAAGAAAAAATCCAGGAGGGAAATCAGATAAGGCACATTCCTGGGTGCGCATTACTGGAATGGCTCCTCATCGCAGTGCTAATGCCCATACTTGACCGAGGAGCTGCACAAATCCACTTGATTTATGGAGCAGAGGCACAGGCAGAGCCAGCCTGAGCAGGGAGGGTGTTTTCCCACCCCCTGTGGAACAGTGACAATGTCGCTCCTGTGTGTGAAGTGCTGCGCCAGAGAAAATGGGAAATGCCGGGAGAGCGATAAGCGCTGCTCCAGCCGGGAAGGCAAACTCACTGCGTGTCCATCACTCCTCGGCTCTTTATCGGCCACCTGGGCACCCTGCATGAGGGATCTGCTGGCTCGGGGCTTGCAGAGATAGAAAGAGCTCAGTATGAATGAGGGGAGAAGCAGCTCAGCCTCACCCCACACCACAGGGCTGTCCCTGTACACCCCACAGCCGATAGGCACCAGTAATGACCAATTTCCACAGTTCTCCATCATCCCCAGGTCTCCTCCACCCGCCTCCCAACACCAAACTGGTTTTCCCTCTTTTTTTTGCTGGATACTTGGCAAAGAAAATTTCAGAATATTGTAGTTATGTTCAGCACATATCTCAGAAGGTTTGGGTTGGAAGGAACTTTGAAGACCATTAATTCCAACCCCTGCCATGAGCAGGGGCACCTTCCTCTGTCCCAGGGTGCTCTAAGCCCAGTACAACCTGGCCTTGGACACTTCCAGGGATCCAGGGGCAGCCACAGCTGCTCTGGCCAACCTGTGCCAGTGCTTCATCACCCTCATATTCAGGAATTTCTTCCTAATATCTATTTAAAATCTCTCCTCTGTCAGTTTAATGTCATCCCTGTGGATGACGGTTTGATTGGTCTCATTCTGCAGAGGAAACTGAGGCACAAAAGAGACTGGGTGACATCCATTCTCAGGACAAGTGACCAGGCCTGAAGATGGGCTGGAATCCCCTGTGGTGATGCTCCAGCTTCTCTGGGAGAAACTTCTTTGCCTTCACACCCGAGACTGGAGGGGGAATGCAGAAGGGTTGGATGTGAAAAGCCCTGTTGGGATCCAACCCTGAGAGCTGAGAATTGGGGCTGTTTATTTTCTGATTCCCATAGAAAAAAGGATCACAATGAGGACTCAGAAATGTCAGAAACACGAGCTGCTAGCTCCTGTATGCTCTCTGCCTCGGTTTCTCCACCTTCTGTGGGATGAACTCTGCTTTGATCCCCCCATCCCAGCAGAAATCCAAGGCGAGTGCTGTGATTTCACCCAAAACGAGAGCTGGTGGCATGGCTCTGGCAGCCTGGCTGTGTCTCAACAGTTCAGCCTAAATCTGCACTAGGCTCAGCTCTCAGCACAGCCCGAGGTGCTGCAATTATCGTCCCAAACCTGATGCTTTGGGTTCTTCTGCTATGGCCCCGAAATTCCAACTCCCTGACCACCACCTCTGTCCATCCCAGCCGTGGAGTTTCCTGGCTTGCAGCTTGTTTATGCACATTTCCTCCCCGAGCTGTGACTCAGGCCTCAGGTATTTGAGAATTTGGTCATTCCTGAGCTAAGTCACCTTCCCAGCACGGGGAGGGAGCTTGGAAATCCTCAGTGGAGCACCCAGGCTCCCACCACCCCTTGGTATGGCATGGTCTCCCCTGTCCCAAGCATCCTGGAGTGATGGAGAAGCCTGCATGGGATGACCCCAATATATGCCTTGATCCCAGAGGGAGTTCTTGGGTGCTGGGGCCAGGACAGAGAAACCAGACCCACATATTTCAGGCCCAGCTTGAAAAAGCAACAGCAACAGCATCTCCTGTAGGGTCAGTCTGATGCTGTCTTGGCTGGGGGTGGAAGGCACGAGGTCTTGGGGCTCGGTGTGGGTTTGTCCCGGCGTGGGGAGGGTGTGGGACACGGACACAACTGGACTCACTGCTCCTCGGTGTGCTCCCACAATTACCCCCTGTGAAGACCATTCAAAGCCACCTCGGTGCCCAGGTGCACCCAGCAAAGAGCAGGAGCTGGGCTGAGCTGCCTCGGTTGGGAATTGGACATTTTCTGGAGCCCAGGCACCTCCAGACTCCAAACAGTCCATCTGAGCCACAGAATTCCCTGGAATGTCACAAACAGGAGCTGAATACAGGCACAGCTGCCAAGGGCCAGAAATCCAGGAGGGGGGATCCAAAACCAAGCCTGATGTAAAGGTTCTCCTCTAATTCACAGCAGCACATCGTGTCACAGAGGTACCAGGGACAGCCCACACGGGGCACAGCAGCCCTGAGAGACCCTGGCACAGGGTGCCCAGAGAAGCTGTGGCTGCCCCTAGATCCCTGGAAGTGTCCAAGGCCAGGCTGGACAGGGCTTGGAGCCACCTGGGACAGTAGAAGGTGTCCCTGCCCATGGCAGGGGGTGGAATGAGATGAATTTTAAGGTCTTTTCCAACCCAAAACATTCTATTATGAGGTAAACTGAGGCACCATCTTGTAGGAAGCTCCATCCTGGAGGATCCTGCTCACCTGCCACAGAGGATATTTCCTACAGGGCTGAGGGACCACAGTGTGAATGTCCCCTCAAACCACTGTGAAAAAGCACTTTGGTGCCTAAATCTATCCCATTATATCCAGATATCCCACAGATATCCCACGTGGGTGAGGGATGGAGAATCTGTCAGGGAAGGAGGAACATACAAAGGTGTTTCCTGCTTTGCCCTGCATGTCCAGAACACCTATGGCAGGTGGGGACAAACCAGACCAGCCCTGTGCCACCACAGTGGGCTTGGATGAGCGATCCAAGGATCGCCCTCATCCCTGGAGGAACCCCAACACAGCTCGTCCATAAAACAGGACGGCAGCCGCCGCCGGACACCCCGGACTGCCCGCTCTGTGTTGCGGCCCCAAAACGTCCCCGTCCATCACCTTCTAATCCCCAACCCTTGACCTTCTGCCTTTGTGCGGCCGAGGGGAAAACGCCCGTGTTAAGGCAACAAGGAAATGACCCCGAGTCTGATCCCCCTGATCCCTGCTCCACTCCCGGGATGGGCGATGTCCGCGGCAGCCAGACCCTAATCCCTCGGGGCCGGGCGGGTCACCGCGGGACGGTCCCCAGGGCAGGACACTGAGCATCCACCAAGGGGTGGCGACCTGTCTGAATGCTGGAAAAGCGCTGTTCTGCCCCAAATTCCCTTCGGGGCCGAGATGGAAGGCGAGGAGGGAGCGGATGAAATACGAGCAGGGTATTTTTGCTCCTTCATGTCTAGGGTCACTGCTCCATCTAGTGTTGGAAATGTCCCTCCAGCAGCCACCGCCGCGAAGGGACACATCGGCAGCCTGGAAAGCGGGGCGCTGAAAACTTTTTGGAGGAGCACGAAGTCCTGGTGATTTTATTCTGTTTAGTTTCCTGGTTTTTGCTTGTTTTTTTTTTTTTTTTTTTTTTTTTTTTTTTTTTTTTTTAATTTTCAGGAAAAGTTGTCTCTTTTCTCTTGTACATCCCAAAAGCTTTGTCAGGTGATCTCCAGAGATGCCCTGGAAGGAGCTGGAGAGTCGGATCAAACCCGAGCGGCTCAAGTGTGGGCGGTCACTTTATTCCCAGACCTCAAAAGTGACACCTCCGCCCCCAAATGAAGCTTTAGGGTCAGGGGAAATCGGGAAAACCTTCTGGCAAAGGCTGCCACCACAAAGTGCAGGAATTTGTGGTGTCACAAAGAAATGCCATCTGTAAGGTCCAGAATTAACACTTTCTCGTTGTAGGAAGGCAGCTGTGCCTCTCTCCAAGGAGTTTGAGCAGGAAGGATGATTTGCAACCTCTCTGGAAACCTTGCAGCTATCTCAGACCAGCCTGGGATCAAGAGTTTCTCCAGTTTTGGGGGTGAAACAGAGGAAATTGGCTCTTTTTTCAAAAATAGCCCAAAATGACCATTTTTGGCTCAGATGAGGCTATCATCCCTGGGTCACCATCCCTGCAAAAACCCACAGGCTGCGGGAAAGGGAGGAGAAGAGGTCCTTATCCAGCATTTTCAGAGAGCTGGAGGAAGCAGGAGCAGGTCACAACACCATGGGGCACCCAAACTGCAGAGCTGATGTTGGGAGCCAAAAGTGCCTTTTCCAGTGAGCTGAGTGAGATGGGCTCTGTTGGGGCAACTCTGGGCACAGCTCTGGTTTGAAATCCCTGGAGAAATATGATGCTATTGGAGCATTTCTAAAAAATAAAAATAAATAAATAATAGTAATTTTTAAAAACCTGCACAAAAAAACCCTCCAAAAATAATTATCTGAAACAGTCATGCTCCCAAAATAAAGTGAATTTTTTTTTTTTGTCTAGCTTGAAAATAACACAAATTGCTTCCAAATTGTTTTGGTGAAATGTCTGTGAGGGCAAATTGAACATTTCACTGAAATTTAAAAAACGCTGGAACGGGAGAGAAATTTTAGTTATTTAGGAAGCACCACACATGGATCTGGGCTGATGCCAGAATAGAACCCTCAGGACCTTAACAGAGCCTTCCAGTACTGAAATGAGGCTTCTATAAACTAGGGACAGTGAGTTTTTACACAGGCAGGTAGTGCTAGCACAAGGAGGAATACTTTTAAACTATAAGAGGAGAGATTTAGATGGGATATTTGGAAGAAATCCTTCCCTGTGAGGGTGGGCAGGCCCTGGCACAGGGTGCCCAGAGCAGCTGTGGCTGCCCCTGGATCCCTGGCAGTGTCCAAGGCCAGGTTGGACATTGGGGCTTGGAGCAGCCTGGGACAGTGGAAGGTGTCCCTGCCCATGGCAGGGGGTGGCACTGGATGGGCTTTAAGGTCCCTGGTAACCCAAAACATTCTGGGATTCTGTGACCTCCTTCAAATATCCAGTGGTGTCCCAGCTGCTGGGAGGGACCCAGGAGTGACAGCTCCTGCTTTGATGAAACCCTCCAGCGATCACAGGAACAAGAGGAGCCTCCAAACCCATGGACAGACAGGACAGGAGCAGAGTTCCCTCATGTCCGAGGGCTGTAGGACAGCTCAGGTGGGAAGGGAACCGCAGGAGGTCTCCAGTGCCACCTCTTGCCCAAAACACAAGTGATTGGGTCAGAGCAAGAGGTGCAGGACATCACCCAGGGCTGCCTTGAAGTCCCACTCTGCCCTTTACTTTATTCCTGATGCCAGTGAAGGGAATGTGGATGGAGGAATTGATGCCTCAGGTTTTAACTCTTGTATTTTTCAGTCCTGCATTGCCTGGTGTGTAACTCTGAAGTTTCTTGTAGCCTGCTCACTTCTGTTCTCTGGACATACCAAACCTCTCTGGGCCTGCTCTCCAAGGACACCCAGGCTGTGCTGGGCCCAAAAATGTGTAAACCAACATCTTGGAAGGGGGGGTGAGCTGAGGGGAAATTACATCAGTAGCTAAAGTTTTAATTGGCAAATTTAGGCTGATACGCAAATGAACCAAACCTATAAAGGTGTGGGGAACTCATGACTCGGGGTCCATCCTGGGGTCCATTTTTGGATGCAGCCTTTGGCTCCCAGGGTGCACCTTTGAAGGCCTTTCCAATAAATACCGACCTTTATTCCCTTATTCCCTTCCCTTTATTCCCTTATTCCTGTCCAGTCTCTGTTTCTGGGTAGCCTCTCAAGGCACAGAATCGCTCTCACACAGCAAGTGGTGACCAGCCAGGGTCAGGAATGGGGTGAGGATTGTGTGGTCCAGGTGTTTGGAAGTGTTGCAGCATCACTTCTCACTCTAGAAACGGGGAGAAAGGGAGGAAAGCTGCAGGAACAGGAGCTGGCAGAGCGCACAAGCCCCTCTGTGCATCCCACATCCCTGCCCAGCCTCGCACACCTCCTGCCACAGCTGCCCCGGTGCCACCAAGGAGTTCAATCAGATCATACCTTAAAGCCAGGGACATATCAGGAGGAGCTGAATGCGCTTTTGGCTTCCCCCCTGAATACAATTTCCCAGCAAATGGTTATTTTGAATGGGAGGTTTGTCCAGGACATGAGATCGCCCAGCCCTCGGGTATTTCTCTCGGCATTACACACTGAATGCTCCGAGACACGAAGTTACACAGAGAACGCCTTTTGTCTGGCAACACAATCTGCTTTTTTGTTCCAAGGGGGCCAAGATAATTGGAGCTGCGAAGCGCTACCTTAACGCTCTTCCACCAGTCATGGACTTAATTCTGGGGAGAATAACTCCCCGCAGTTATTGCCATAAAGCAACGCAGCGATTCAGAGAGCCCTTTTCACTCGCCGATGCCGGGGGGGACCACCCAGGAGCCGGCAGGACAAAGCCACCCCGGCGCCCGCTGCGAGGGGCAGAGCCGAGCCGGGGCCGTGCGGAGGGACGGTCCTGCGCTGGTCCCCCCCGTTTTGGGGCAGGGATGCAGGTCGGAGCCGCAGAGCATCCCACACGGATGAGGCACGTGCAGAAAGGGATGCGGGGCTCGCTGGGGGCTCCGCTGGCCGCAGTGTGTGCGTGTGCCAAGGCTGGGGGCAGAGGGATTCGCTTTTTAGGGGTGCACGGAGGCAGCCACCGCCTCTTTGCCACCTCTTCCCCGCTGCCGTGCTCGTGCATCAGCTGCAGAGGCGTTTGCCAGCTAAGGCGTGCGAATCTGTGCATATAAATCCACAGAAATATATGTTATGGGGGGGAAAAACCCAACCTTTTTTTTACAGCCATTCTCTGGGTTCTGCTCGCATGGAATGGGACAGGACAGTCTCCCCTTCTCCCATCCTCTTGTCCCCTGGAGCGGGTCATGCTCGGACAATCAGCGCCCTGACCCCACAAATAGCAACTGTCCAGAAATCCAAATTAATTCCGGCAGAAACAAACCAGGAGAAGGGCTGAGGCACATCCCCTGAGGCACAACCCCCGGGCCACATCCCCTGAGCCACATCCCTGCCCCGCTGGGATGGCTGCGTTGTTCCCCCACCCCAAGGGATGCTCAACAGGAACACACCGGCATTCCCACCTCTTACTACAGAGAAAAACTTCATTTTCCCCGTGCTGGGGACCAGAGGCCCCTCTGCCATTGCTGCGTGTGGCCTTGGGGACATCATTCTTCCCTGTCACCCTCCCACATTTGCACCAGGCACGGTCTGAAGGGGCAGGCAGGGGCTGGGTGGTGAAATCCCACAGGGATTTCATTCAGTATTTGGGAAGAGCATTTTCCTTAGGTGGGCTGAAATGAGCCCACAGAACATTAATCCTGGGGAGAGGACACGTCAATAACATCAGATCCCTCCTGGATTTCAGAAAGTTAGCTAAAAAAAAAACCAGAAAAAGGAGGAAAAACATGTTCATTAGGAAGTAGAGGCTATGAAGAGACTGTCTGAAATCCCCAGAGGCATCTCCACGGCAGAGAAATAAGGATGAAGTGTTTGGGCTCTGTCTCTGTTCCTGTCTACCCCAGCTCTGAAACATCGCAGGAGGGGATTTGGCCTCCATATCGAACACACGGAGGTGTCTGGGTTCATTGGAACCCTACAGACCTCCCAAAATTTAATATCCGGGGGAATATCTTCTCAGCAGCCCCTAGCACAGGGAATTTCAGGAGAGGAGGAGCTGCTCGACCCCTCTGCTGGACACGGGAGACTCCACACGGGGTAACACACACGAGCAGCTGGGGTTTGATGTTTTGCTGTGGGATGCGGTGGTTGTTGGACCGTGGACGGGGCTTTTCTCTCCTGAAATCCCTGCTGGAATCCCGGGGTTGGATGCGGGAGCTGCCGGGACGTGGCTCCGGTGGCTTCGCCAACCCGCTGCTGCCATCTGCTGCAAGAGACCTCCCTGGGAGCCAAAAACCGGGCTGGAAAACCTTTCCCGAGCCAATCTTGCTGCTGCCACAGCCGGGCAGGTGCCCGTGCCTCAGTTTACCCGCAAGGAGGCTCTGTCCTGATAAAAACGTGGATCCACTCAGCTGATTTCAGCATCGCCCCATTGTGAATGGGCTATCAGAGTTACAGTATTGTACATTTATTCTTTGTGGTGCATTCAAATATCATCCATTCCCCCTCCAGGAGGACTTACAGAGACTTTCCAATGGGACAAATCCTTCCCCGTGAGGACGTAACTCACGGAAAGCAAAAAGAGCAGAAAAAGGCCACGTTTGATACCGTTTCTGACTGGAGAAGAGTGGTCAAAACTTCCAATTTGGCTTTTTTTTTTTTTCTTAACTGTCTGTTTGTTTTACCTTTTCCCTCTTTTTTTCCCCCCCAGTTTTCCATCGTTTCCTACTTGATCTCAAGCCAGTCAGGACCTGAATGTGCCCTCTGGCATTGCAAAGAGCTTCCAGTCGTTACTATGTGGCCCCAAATTTAAATTTTATCTAGAGTTTTGCTTTCATTTCAGTTTGGAAAGGGAATGAAAGAGAGAAAAAGCAGACAAACAAACAAAAAACTGAAAAAAGAAGAAATGAAACCACAAAAAGCTGCTCAGAGAAGAGCAAGTCCTGCTCTTGTCCTGCTCTGATGCAAAGAGCAGCTGGGGTTGGACCAAGGACTTAAAAAAACATTCAGGGTCTCTTTGAAATGAGGGGAGCAGCCAAAATCATCCCAGCACAGCTTCCAGTCCCCTGCAAACAGGATTGGACCTGTTGGGAACTCAGAGCTGTATTTAGGATCTTTTTTGGGTACCAGCAGAAAAATCAGGATGATGGTTCCTGGTTTAGGAGATGTTCTGGAAAGCTCTTTAATCCAGAGCTCTCGGAGCAGCAGCTGAAGGGATTTCAAGCTGAGAAAACTCACTGCTGTAGTTTGTTCCTTGGAAAATGAGGATTTGGGCCCAGACTCCTCCCGGGAGGTGTTGGGCTGGAGTCAGTCTGAGCTGGACCAGGAGCCACAGGGGTGGAGGAGCTTCCAGGGTGACTCAGGCTCGGGAGTTCACGGATCAACAGCTGCTCCTGTGATGGCCAGTGGGGACTTTCCCTCACCAAAAGTCTACACCCAAAGAGAAAGGCCTTTCAGGCAGCTGGAGGTTAGGATAGAGCATCTGACAGCTGAAGAAATTCCAGGTGGCACATCCCAAACCCACGTCTTGACCTCTGCTGGAGCCACCAAACCAGGAGGAAAACACCCCCAGGAGAAAACCTGTGCCCACCTGAGCTTCAGCCCCGAGCAGCAGCCAAGGGACCCATCCCAAAGCCACGTCCCCACCAGGCTCATGTGATGTCTCAGGTTTTAACTCTTATATTTTTTGAATCCTGTACTGCCCAATGTGTAACTCTGAAGTTTCTTGTAGCCTGCTGACTTCTGTTATCTAGTCATGACAAAACCTCTCTGGGCCTGCTCTCCAAGGACACCCAGGCTGTGCTGGGCCCGAAAATGTGTAAACCAACATCTTGGAAGGGGGGTGAGCTCAGGGAAATTACATCATTAGCTAAAGTTTTAATTGGCAAATTTATGCTGATGTGCAAATGATGATCAGCAAATGCTGATGTGCACCTATAAAGGTGTGGGGAACTCGTGACTCGGGGTCCATCTTGGGGTCCATTTTTGGATGTAGCCTTTGGCTCCCAGGGTGCACCTTTGAAGGCCTTTCCAATAAATCCCAACCTTTATTCCCTTATTCCTGTCCAGTCTCTGTTTCTGGGTAGCCTCTCAAGGCATCACATGCCACACCCAAGGGCCAAGCTCAGGATGCACACAATCCACCTGAAAATTGTGTTTTCCTTAGCTGGTTGTAATTACAGGTTTCACAGCTCCAGAAATCCATGGCTTCAGGTCCTGGATGCTGGCTGCCAGTGGATTAGGAGAGCTGCTCTCCAGTTCAGGGCATCAAATCTCCATTTTTTCCCCCATTTTCCCATGCCTGCCTCTCACACACTGACAGGAAGAGGTGGTTGGTCCCCTCCAGCCTCTCCATCCCACATCACCAGGACTCAACCCCCATGGTGAGCTCACATCCATCCCTGCAGAAAAAAACAGGGAACCAACCTCTCTTTTGGCTGCAGAGACGAGTTTATTTTCACATCAATTTTAATTAGTGACCAGCACATGCTCCTCTGAGCCTGGCCAGCGGATCAGAGAAAGGTGGAGCTGTTTTGGCAGCTCTGGAATCAGTGACAGCATTTTCTGCTGGGTGCCCAGCTCCCACCAGGGTGAGGTTATGGAGCTCATTATGAAAAACCTGATTCATTATGTTGCCTTTGTAGCTGCACCATGGGCACAGGCTTAAATGTTAATTGCAATCTATTTCTCGAGGATAAATCCCAGCTGTTTCTATAGAGATGAGTGTGGCACAAGCCCTGAAAATGTGAAGGAAATGGGTGTTTTTCCAAGGGATGGTAGAAACCCAGGGGACAGATTTTAGGTTTTGATTTTAGGTTTACCTCTCTCCCTGAGGTGGGAGAAAAAAGACACCCCAGGATCTTGATCACAAGGCCAGTCCTTGTTGATAGATTGAGTCCTTCCCCTCTGCCCTGTGGTTTTGGGCAAGGAGATGTCCTGGCAGATGATTCCTGAACTACAGAGACCTCCCAAGGTCCTTATTTGTGACATTAGCAGGTGTCACATGGAGCTATTGATGGATGTTATGGCCGGCCCATGGCAGATCTCCCACTTCTCCCAGACCCACAGCTGGATTAGGAGTCCTTGAGGGCTTTTTCCTCCCGGGAACTCTGATGGAACTCTGTGAACTTTCAGCAGTGGCAGATCCCACAGGGAGGACCCCTCACCTGCAGTAAAGGGAGGATTCCCAGGCATTACTGCACCATAAAAACTGTGAGCCTTGGTTAACTCACACCTGAATTTGCCTTTGACTTTAGCAGATTTACCTTTGGTCAGAGAAAAACCTCCTGATCCAACTCATGGGAGCTCAGGAGCAAAATCTGCTGAGCTCCAAGCAGTGTGAGCCCATCACACTCCTGCCACCCAGGCAGAGCCTTTGCCCCATATCCAGGGAAAGAAGGGAAAAATGTCCTCAGCTTCGGGTTTGTGGGGTGCTACAGGAACTTTAGAACAGAGAGAGGGATCCCTGCTCCTGGGGACAGCTCTGAGACCCCTCAGATCTCACCTGAGCTCTGCACAATGGCAAGGGGAGAGTCAGCCCAGGGTCTCTCTCATGCCTCGGGTCTTTCTCTCTCTCCTCCTGGCACAGAAGTCTGCAAAAGGAGGATGGAAATGCTCCAGCCCTGGAAAAACTCAGGATCCTGTTGGACAGGGCTCTGAGCAGCCTGATCTGGTGGAAGGTGCCCCTGCTCACTGCAGGGCTGTATTGAGTGTTCTTTAAAGGTCCCTTCCAACCCAAACCATTCAATTTTTCTAAGATTCACTGAGAATGAACTTGGCAGGGGATTGCTGCCTCACAGAGACACAAAATGAGATTAAATGATCCTGCCCTGCTGTGAGTTAGAAATTCACCACTTTTTGACCTCCTGTCTGCACCACACCTTTCTCGTAGCCCCAAACCCTTCTCCACGGCCCTTCCTCCAGCAGCCTCCCCAGTCCAGCTCCTCCTGCCTTGCAAACCTTGCTGCAAACCAACCCTTCCACACTGGCATTTCTCCCTCCTGCAACATGCATCCTCAGACCTCCAGAAAAACTTCACTGCCTGAACAAAGCCCTTCAAGGTGACATTTTTCCAGCCTGGAAACAGAAGCTGGACCCCAATCACCACCGTCTGGGTTTGGTTTTTTTTCTCCATCAGGCAGGTGTCCGGCGGGGGCTGTGACCTGACATTGATGTTATAATTAGGCTGGGTTCCATCTCTCCCCTCCCAAAAGGAACAATCACCGTCATTCTTGCCGGCGGTCAGAGTTCACCCGGGGCCTGGGACGGCTGTGACATTGATTGGCAGGTCCCAGGGCGGCTGCCGTCTCCTCCTTGACAGGCTTGGGCTTATCAATTAGTGGCAGCACAGCTTAATGAGGTTTTGATGATGGAAGGCAGGCGAGATTTCGTTCCCACCCAGGCAAAGGCTGTGGCAATAACTTCTCTCCCTCTGGTGTGATGTTTTCTTCCAGAGCTCCGTAGCCAAGCGGCTTCGTAGGGAAAGGAGGAGCCTTTCTCCTTTTTCACAAGGAATTCTGGCTGGAAGAGTGTCCTGAGTGACAGGACACAACACTGAGTGTTTCTGAGGTGGCAGCTTTGCTGGGGTTTCAGAGCACTCTTCTGATGGAGGGGAAATATTCCAGCTGAGCTTTAAAAATCCAGGTTTTCTGTCAGCAGTCATTAAAAGCAGGAGGATTCATGCCACAAGAAATCCTACACAGCAGCGTGGTGCCCTGGTGGTGGTCAGACAACTTTCCCTGATGGAGCTCTGTGAAAATTCAGAGCTCTCCAAATGGGATGTTTTAATGCTCCCACCTTTTGTTTTAGTGCTCCCACCTTTTGTATTTACACTCAGAGCATCTCCCTTCTGGGAAACAACTCCAGCAGTGTCTGACAGGCTGGGGGCAGGACCAGAGCAGGGAATTTATTCCGGCATTGCTGCACTGCTCATCCCAGAGACCAGGCTGGTCCCAGAGACCAGACAAAACTCAGCACATCCCACAAGATCATAAATCAAGCAATCAACCACCAAATGGGAGAGGCTGTGGGACCTTCAGGTCACTCCCCTGTTGAGGGCATTTCTAATCCTCATAGCAGCTCAAGGATTCCAGGACACAGGAGCAAATAACCTTGTGCATGAGCTTTGGGGATCCCAGGATATCCCTAAGGACCTGATCCCATCAAATACTTCCAAGGGTAATCCCATGGCCCTGCCAAGGAGACCTTGAGGAGTGGCTGGTGTCCTTTGGGGATGCCCAGAGACAGGGGACAGTGGTGGTTGGATCTGGACACCTGCTGGAGCTGCACTGCCACGTTAGCTCCAACATTAAAATACTAAAAACTCCAAATTGGAGAAGATGGAGGGAGGCACCAACCATTCATGGCACCAACCATCAGCCTTGAGCTGCACAGGCCCCCCACCCAGAGGCCCTGGGCTCAAACACTGGCATTATTCCTCACTCCTAAAACACGAGCTCGGAATGTTCAGGGACCGCTGCAATTTGCCTCAGCACCTCCCCACACTGGTGAATTCAGCTCATCATCCCCTTTGAGGCAAGGTCTGGCTGCCCAAAAGGGAGATGGGTGCTCAGGGATGTGTTTCTACAGCTGCAGATGCCCCAAACACGGCCAGCTGTGGTTATGGCTGATGGTCAGACCTCTGCATCTGAAGTGCTCTGTGGAGGAGATGCAGCCAGTGAGTGCTCCTTGACCACAGATGTTTGAGTTACAGGGCAGGCTGAGCAGGTCACGGGGCGTTTTTCAGGCAGAACATCCAGCCAGAGTATATTTTCCAACCTAAATGGTGAGTAAATTAAGTGCCTGGGGTCAAAATGATGTGGGAGACACGGCTGACCCAGGCCTGTCCTCTCAGGGAGGGCTGAGTGTGGTCATTTCCCCTGGTGGTGGAGCCCGCTGGAGGTGATGTCTGGAGCAGGATGGGTGGATCCCGCCTCTTTATCTCCACTGAGGGTGGGGAGGCCCTGGAAAAGATTGCCCAGAGAAGCTGTGGCTGCCCCTGGATCCCTCAAACTGTCCAAGGCCAGGTTGGACGGGGCTTGGAGCACCCTGGGATAGTGGGAGGTGTTCCTGGAAGGAAGGAGGTGGAACTGGATGATCTTTAATCACCCAAACCATTCTGTGATCCTATGACAGCACAAAAATCAACTTTTCCTGTCCAATCCACCTTCCCCAGTACCAAAAGGCGTCACTGAGGCTGCCCAAACAGGGCATCACCCCAGGGCTGCTGCAGCTTCCTCCAGAGGTGTCAGCAGCGCTGATGTTGAACATCTCCTCGCTGCCAGGTTACCCTGCACGTCACTGAGTCATGAAGTGCAGCTGCTTCCAAATGAAGGAGGAAAAAAAATGAGGCAGAGAGAGCTGAGGCAATTTTCCCAACACCCCTGGGATCAGCCCGGAGCTGATCTGCTCCCTTTGCTCTCCAGCCCTCAGCCCCACAGCTGAGCTGCTCTCAAAGCTGAGTGGATCCTTCTGCCACCTAAATCAGGCTCTGAGAGGAGGATCCACGGCAAAATAAAAGCTCTGGCTGCAAATATTCTGATTTTTTTCTGCCTCTCCAGGCAGCCATGTAGAGTTTTTCTTGCTTTTCTCCTTTTTTCCACCTTCCTTTTTCTTCCAGGATGGTAATACATGAGCAGCAAGATTTAGATCTGTCATCTTTTCCACAGCCCAAGCCCATCTAGAGGTGACCTCAGGACCACAAGTCCCAGGAATCATTGCTATTTTTGGTAGGCAACAGAGCAAATTGCTGGAGAGGTGGAGGGTGGTGTAATTTCTCAGCTCCTCTGAGTAATTGCAATTCTCACCTCAAGGTGAGAGACTCAGAGGTGAGAAATCCTCAACCTGACAGCAACCAGGAGCTCCAGGGCAGCAAAAAACAGAGCAGTGATGGCCCCCCGCTGTCCTTCAGCCCCTTCCACGTGGGTGTCCACCCCAAAACACCCCAAAATTACTTTTCCATCACCACCAGGGATTTAACGGTTGGACATCGCTGCCACCTGCTCAGAGGTCTCCACCACCCCATTACACCAAACATTATCATCAAGAATCCTCTCAATAAAGACAACTTGCCCACACTTGGGAGAAAAGATTATTTTGGGGGAGCCTGAAGTTAGAGCAAATCCAGCCTGTGGTATTTTTCCCTCGGGGCAGATGCAGAAGGAAAAGCATGGCTTGGGAAGCGCTTTGCGACTTTGGGTGATATTTTTTTAACCTGAAATCGCCTTGTGCAAACACTTCTTTTTTTTTTTTTCCTTCCCAAAAGGGCAGCGAGAACAGGGTGTAGTTCAGCTGCAGATTTGTCATCAGAGGCTCCCAGCGGGGTGGAAAACTCTCCAGCTCCAAAGGGGCCATCCAGGAAAAGCCAAGGGGCTTTCTGGAACCTTGGGAGCATCCAGAAAATGAGCCGAGCTGCCCTGAGGGATCCCTTCCTGTTTTTTCCTTCTCCCCACATGGGTTTTTCTTGGGGTGGAGAAAGCAAGGGGCAGCTCCTTCAGCTGGAAAAGAAACTGAGGATTCTTTCTTCTTTCCATGAATGTCGTGAGTCACCGGGCAAAGGGTTCCAGTTGCATCACAGCAGCCTCAGGAATGAATCAGATGGACGGGGCCTCCAGCTCAGCGTCCACTCGGGTCTCCACAGGATGATAATCATGAAATCAGATATCACTGGTGGTGTATCGGAGATGATAATAGGGAAATAACCCCCCTGACTTGCTCTGCACCTCCACCAGCTGGATTTGCACCCTGATGGGGTGGTGGGATCCAGCATCTTCTGCCCTGAGCGAGCTAAAACGAGGAGCTGCTCTGGGTTAAATATAAAG
>VZRO01000108.1:125111-142437 GCA_013397915.1 Daphoenositta chrysoptera | reverse complement strand
TGGGAAGGGGGGGATAGGCAGGGGTGGGAAAGGGGAATCGCTCCAGCTCGCCGGCAGCTGCACAAGGTCCCGCTCCGCTCCCTCTAGCGATGGGATTAGACGGGATGGGCTCGTCCTCCCTTCCCCAAACTCGCTCGTTCCGGCCTCTGCCCCGCCCGTGGACGGCTCCGAGGAAGGAGAGGCATTTCCTCCTTCTCCTCTCCCCCCGAAAACCCTCGTCTGGTGGGGGAGACGAGGCTCGGGTGACGCTCGTGGGGCAGAGGTTGTTTCTCCGTAAGCCCTTGGCTGCTGAGTTGGTGTTTTCTGCGGGGCTGAGGAGTTGAGCTTTATCCTGGAGCAAACAACTCTTGTTTGCCATCCATCGGCCTGATTTTGGTGGTGTGGGAGATCAGCTTTCCTTGGCGGAGCAGCTCCCTGTGGGAGGATATTATATTCTCTCTGAAAATACTCCATCCTGTCTCCGTGAGCGGTGAACGTGATACTTCGGGGCTGATAAACCTCTGTGTGATGAAGTGATAGCCCGGCTCTGCCCCAGCAGAGCGAGACCAAAACTCTGCCGGGCCATAAAACTGCCCAAATGTTGCCGTGTTTGACATTGACCTTGTGGCTTTGCCGCTCTGCTCCTGCCAAAGCAAATTCCACAGGTTGATCAGAGTCGTGACCAGAGGTCTGGTGTTGAAATTGTAGCTTTGTCAATAACTAAAATTCCGGGTATTTATTTAATACTTTGAGCTTTGTCTTGCGAGGCTCACAGCACCCCTTTGCAGGGTATTCCATTAACCTTATTTTCCAGGCGGAGAAACCGAGGCAAAGTGGATTTTTCCAAGGTCATTCAATAATATCTTTATTGCTATTTTTGCTGCTGATTTGGAGCGCTTCTGGGGGAAAAAAAGGAAGTGTGGCTGAAGTGGAGGATTGCTATTTTACTTCAATTCATGGGGTTTGTATTGAAATAAAACAGGAATACAGTCTTATGGATAAAGGGATTCTCTGAAAGGAAAGTTCGTGGGGTTGGTTTGATGCCACTGATTTTCTCTGCTACAAACATGTCTGCAGTGCTGGAGAGCCCTGTTGGGCTGCTTTCCCTGTTGGAATAATTGCACTGGGTGAAAGGGTGAGGAAACTCACCTCGATTGAACCTCTTCAACTCCAACTCCACAGCTTTGCCAAGTTTGTTGGTGTTTCCCGTGGTGGAACATCAGGAATTAAAATGGCTCAAGCACAGCCATCCTCCCCTCAGAACAACTTTGTTGGTGATGAAAATCCTGTTAAAAGCTGAACACCTCAGTGCAAATGGTCCGAGGACCTCAGATTGGTTTCTCTTAACATTTCCTAGGTTGTGAAATAGTTGGAATGTGGAAGGGCCTGGCAGGAGCTGTGCACCGAGTTCCCTGTGAGTGTTAGTCATGCTGACCAAGTGGGGGGAGGACCAGTCACAGCTTTTCAAGGCAAACCAAGCGTGTGTGGGAGCAGGGGCTGGATTCTGCTCCTGGGAATTCACCAAACTGTGCTGTGCTCCAGCTGCTTTAAGCAGGAGCATTTATACAGATAATTATCAGCTAAGCCATTGATGACATGAATTGATGGAAGGAGGAAAAGCTCACAACCCAGGATTCCAGCTGGATTGGCAGTGGTGAAATTTAAAGAACAACCTTTACACATCCCAGAGGGTTTTATTTCTAAAACGACCTTTTCTTTTTAAAGATGGGCTTTCAAGCAAGAATTTTAAGGGATTTCAACAGCTTTCCCAAGCATCCAGCATGCTTTACAGTGGATAAATTTGGTGAACGTGAGCTAACTTTATCTGAAAAGGAATAGTTCTGATTCTTTTTTTAGAAATCTCTTGGAAGTTCTGCTCCTGGAATGCTACAGAGCTTGTGTTAGAGCTGGCGCCATCCTCAGCCATTCCCTTTCTTTAACTGATGAGTAAAGAAGTTCAGAATCAGCTTCCTACTACAGCAGCTGTTTTTTCTGTGTTATTCAGCATTTTTTTCTTTCTGCTTGCGAGTATCCGATTTTATTCCTTATTTTTAACACACACAAACGTCGGAGGGGCTGTGGTGGAGCTTCTGCTGAGGTTTCAGTTCTAATAAAACCCTCGTGTCCAACACAGCTCTTGTTCACCCACTGCTCTGGTACCTCACAACTCAGAGGCTCTGCCTTGATATTTCCCCCAAACCAAAAGCCAGTTTCATTGCTGGATGGAGCTCTCGTGTGAGTTCTTGCCATTTCTACTAGGACTGTAAATGTTGACTTAGTGCCCAGTTCCTGGGAATGAATAACAGGATATTTGGCTTAAAATTGAAGATTTTGAACTCGTGAACAATCAGCCTCAAAAACAAAAAACCACCCCAACTGAGCACTGCTTATCTGGAGAGAAGTTCTTTGTACCCAGCAGTTCTCACAGCAGTGTACCCAGTGCTGAGCTGGTGAGCACAGAGTCACAGGTCATTCTTGGGTGTCACAACTGCATTGTTGGCACCACGATATTTCCTGAGCAGGGAGGGCAAGGATGCAGCTCCCTCTGTGCTTTTCACCTGTCAGCCTATCCTTTAAATAAGATGTTTTTCAGACCAGACACATGTTTCTCCTTTGGGTTGGTTTGTGTGCTCTTGAGTTATGGTAGTGTATAAATCTTTAAAATAATTGGAGGCTTTGTTGTGAAACAGCAGCAGTTTGCTGTCCCCGCTTGAAGGTGAGGATAAGGAAATAATTCTGGTTTGGGATTTGAGTATCAAGTCAAGCAACCCCACTCTCTTTGATACTGACTCTTTTTATTCTGGCCATTATTTTAGGAGTGATTTGTTCTCATGTCTCAGAAATAGGCATGACCCCAAAGGAAATTTTCCCTCTTTTGTCCTTGTTTTGATCTTGTAAGTGGACCTATTTTCTGTTTTCTGCCACTCCAAGCCCAGTGCTCTCAAGAGAATGTTCCAGCATGTGGGCAATGTCCTGTCTGGGTGAGGTGTGTAGACAATGAGGTGTTCAACCTCCTTGGGTTAAACAAAGGTGCTGGAAAAGGACATTTACTTTCACCTGGCTTCTCACCTGTGCTTGGCTTGTCCTCCCTCTGCCTTGGACCTGCTTTTGGACCCTTTCTAGCTGATCTCTGCAAGCCTCTGGTGGCCAAATCCATTTGTTCCTATTTCGATGCAAGCACGGTTACGTATCTTTAACTTTTATTTCCAAGCTGCTCCCTTTTCCCTCAAATAACCAGGTTATGATCCTTCAGGACACCTTTTCCATCCCAAGCTTGGCAGAAGCACCCCCAGTGTGAACTGGGGGGAAATGGTTGCAGTGGTCAGCGTTGATCTCCACAGTTAACACTCCTCTGGTCTAATGGTTGCAATTATAAAGGAGTTAGGAGTTGATGTTAATGAAGAGCTCTGAGAAGATGATGTTGCCGTGGCCTTTATTACAGTGCTGTTTGTGCAGGATAATGAATCACCTGGTGAACAAAGGGCCCGGCCTGCTTGTTGGCTGCTCTTACATCTTACATGTAATCCATGCCTGCTGATACTGATATGGTCTAAAGTAACTCAAATCAAAAATATTTGAGCTAAATTTTAGTGTTACGGCCCCAAAGTTAAAGGATTTGAGTTGACAAATTGTCATCTCTCGGGTTATCAGATGTGGAAGGCCAGTAAACAGTTTCTAAAAATAGTTGAATGTAACTGTACTGAAATAGTGTATTGGGCCACCCTGGCTATATATAAAGAGGTGTTTCCAAAATTTGCTGTAACAGAACACTTTAATCTGCAAAGAAATTATTTCAAGTTCAAGAGAACACATCAGTACTGTTCCCTGCTGAGTGGGGGTGTGAAACACTGGGGCTGTAGATTAATCCTGAATTTTAGCAGTGTTCTATTCTTGTTGGATCTCTTCTCACATTCTCCTTTAAACCACACTTTATATTGTTAAGGACAAGCTGTCGGGTTAGATTTGCACTTTAAATTATTTGCCAGTTGTTCTTGCATGTTACTCCAGTAACAGCTGTTGAAGTTGGATGTTTTTTTTTTAAAAATGCTTTCTCACCTCTTACTTGCACATTCGTTTGGTGATCTCTTGTGTGACTATTTTGCTTCTCTTGATAATTTAATTTAAAGCATTCTAGAATGCTATAAATGAGAAAGAATGGTCCAGGCCAACTAGTGATAACTGGCTAAATTTCAAATCAATATTTGTGGTAAATAACAAATTGATCCATTTTTGTTCCCCTGTGACTGATAGAGCTAGTATGTTATTACCAGGTTAGGAATTATGGATTTGGGGGTTTTCTAATTGTTTTAGACATGGAGTTAATGCTTAGATCAATGTCAAGTAGATTTTGCTTTAAATGGAGGTGGAATTTTGGTAGAGAATCCACTGCCTTTGTAAACAGGCCAGTTTTACTTGCCAAGGTGCCCAAGCAAATGGAACAAGGTGCAGGAAGCAGATTTTTTGGTAAACCTGCAGCTGCTGGGGGTTTTTACTTGTGCTGTAATATTTTGTGTGATTGTAACTGTGTAGTGCCGTGTGTTATTGGTAGTGGCGCCGTGTTTATTTCTCCTTGAAACGGGCATTTAAAACAGGATAGGAACATCCCAGGGAGATGGAACAGCTCCCAGAGACAGCAGCTGCCCTCTGTACCTCTCTATCTCAGCCTGCTGTGCAGGGGAGGGACAGAGGCTTGAACTTTCCTTGACTGATCTTATCATAGAACCATAAAATCCTAGAATGGTTTGAGTTGGAAGGGACCTTAAAACTCATCTGGTTCCAACCCCCTGCCATATTCATGGCTGCTGGGATTTTCAGATTGCCAAAATGATGTGCCCAGCAAATTTGGAGCATTATTTTTTCACTGTGGGAGCCTTATGTGGTAAGTGCTGGTTCACAGAGGTGAAATAAATGTATTTCTGTACTGCAGTGTGGTTTGACTAAATAATGCATCCTCTGCCTTGGCCTCTGATTTTTGCCTCTGGTATGTTTAAAGAAATTGTGTAAAGCTAAATGAAACACAAATCCTGTCTCAGGGAAGTCTAATCTCTATGTGGTCAAAAAGAACTTTTCCAGAGGTGTAAAATGTAGGTTCTGTGGGAATTTCAAGGTGTTTTGTGCTCTCTGTGATGGCCTGCACACCCTTCTGGTCCTACATCTGTGGGGTTTGTTAGCCAGCAGCTCACCCGAGGAGTTTGGAGGTCGAGCAGCAGATCGGACTTCCCATGATAAGCAGCCTGAATGAAATAACATTCAGATGCATTAATGTGCGTTTAAATATAAAATGCTGCAGATGATAAAGTGTTTAGTGATCTTGGGCCTTGAGATATTCCTCAGAGCCCTTATTCTAACCACCTACAATTAATAAAAGCAGATTCTGCTGCTTCCTCTTGGGCCGTATCACTTTAACAACCACCGGGCTGCCGCTATTGCAGACACTCATTCATTTTTAACTCCTCACTCCGAGCCTCTCTGCAAAAGGCTGCCTGTTCTCCTAATTGCTTATCTGAATGTATCACTTACTAGAAAACAGGCGGCTGAAAATAATTCTGTTTCATGAAACGAAACTGCAACTTGCTCACTGAACTTCAGCGCTGCTGTTTACCAAGGGCACACTGTATCTTACCCGGACCTGCCGGACGGGTTTTGAAGCTGCTCAGGTGGAGTGCAGTGTGCTAAAGTGCTGTAGGGCTTCCATGGGCAGGGACAGACAGACAGACACTTCAGTGCTGGGGTGATTTGGTTTGGTCAGGGGTGCTGAGCTGCCGTTTCCAGAAGCTGAAGTTGTGCTGAGGGAAAATACACACCGAGCGCTGCAAAAATAGTCTGTGCTGTTTATTCAAATCGTTCCCTTTCATACTCAAATCTTCCCACTTAGCCTGATGGATCCCGCTTTTGAAGATGTGCTCAAGCACTACAAGCAGCTCACAAGCCGTAGTCTTTCATGTTTTCAGGAATTTTATCCGACTTGTGCTCCTAAAACGATCGGTGTAGCAATTACTGACGACATTTGGGTGGAGGGAAGGAGGAAGTTAGACTTCAGCAAGGAATATAGTGAGATATTGGTGAGTCAGGATACACATTGCAAGGGGTGATGGTGCCTGGGAATAACAGGGGCTTTTGCTTAATACACGAGGAAATTGAAGACTTTTCTAACTGTGCACGTTCTCACGGTGCAATAATGGGCTGAAATGGGAATTAAAGCACAGTCCTGGAGTGCAGAGCAGAGGGAGCAGTCGTGTGATCCCTCAGCTGAGCTGTATTAGCAGAGGCAGCCAAGGCTGGGAAGCAGCTCGGGCCCATCGGGGCAGTTTCCGTGAGATGCAGGGAGAGAGGAGTGTGGAGCACAAACCATGGAGTGTGAGTTCCTTTCCTGTGGGAAGAGATGAACATGAGTAACTTTTGGTCAGAGGATGGTCCCACCCGTGGTGAAGACAGGGACCCTACCCCAGCCTTATCCAACAGAACTCTGGTGGGAACCAAAACATTTTGTGGGAATTCTGCAGATGATTTCTCCTGTTTTCTTTTCTTTTAGACAGCAAGGATTCAACTACTTTTTAGTCAACTTGTAAACACGCTCTTCTTGCAGGAGTGGGCTGTAAACTATACTGTGCTGCCTGTAAAAATAAATGTGACTTTTTGTAATGCCACCTACCCTGAAGTACCAAATAAGTTACAGAATCGGTTTGGATGGGAGGGATGTGGAAGAGAGCAAGAGGGAAATGGAAACCAAGTGCTTAAATGGATCTTAACTTCTTATTCTTCACAAAAAGTAAAAATAGAGAGGCTTGGTGGTATAAAAGCGGCTTCAATGGCGAAGGGCAGGCTTGACCTGGAAATAGCTGCCAGGAAAACAAGGATCTAACGGGATTCACTGCTGTTACTGCCAAGTACATGCAACTTGTTCAGCAGCCTGCGACTTCTCTGGTGTGTGGAAAGATGTCCTGGATGTAAATGACAGGATTTTGCTCTTTTGACTAATTGCTGTGATCAGTCCAAACATCTGATAACCTATTATGCTTTTAAACATATGCAAACCAAAGAAAGGCGTTCTTTGTGTGGGCTTCTAAGATTCTCTTGCTGCAAAAGTTCTTGCAGTCACTTTGTGTGAGCTCTGGTAAAAGGTCACAGTTCAGCCCCGACTGCTGCTTTCCAGATGAAGCAGGAGATAGAGGTGGCATGAAGAGCCAGACAAAGGAAAGCTTTACAGCCTGCCTGCCCTCCAGCCCGGTGAGAGCTGTGCTGTGGGCTGGGATGGGAGGTTTCCTGCTGTGGAGAAATGGGGACTGCAGCAAAACTGTTTTCTCGGCTTCCTAATTAACCTTCCTGTTTATACAGCCTTCATATATTCCAGTGGGAGTGGAATATGCATGGTCATGCTGCAGAAATACGAAAGGAAATGGTGGGATAATAGAACTTTTAAACCTCCCCTTTGGTTTTAATCCATAGGCTGCCCAGTCTGGTTTGTAGAGGAGTTCAGTTTAAAGCTTCAGCCATGTAAAATAAATGACTCTTTGACTCGAGTTGCTTCAGCAAGTTGGTGTGGGGATTGAGGTCTTTCAGGAACTCTGGAGTGGACTTTGAACTTCCCTGTGGAGCTGCCTGTCTTAGACGCGTCACTTGGTTAATGTTACAGAGTTTAACTTTTGGGTTAAAACTTGTATCCAGCGAAGCTTCCTGAACAAGACAGAACTGCTCACACCTTTCCCAGTGTAGAGCGGGGAAGCCAGGGTTCAGATATCCCTAGGACAGCACAGAGTGGGACAAGGCTTTTGTGTTGAGGCGTGCTTTTCAATCCAAATCTTGCTTTGATGTTCTGAAATAGATATTCTGTAAAGTCTGTTTCTAGCGAGAGTTTTGCCTCAAGTACATCTTCATCATGAAATCCAGAGATGAATCAAATTTCATGTTATGCTTTAAATTTTATTAGGTTTACAGGAAACTCATGCTTTGAATGTATTGGCTCTTTGTGCACCTCGTGTTTGAAACTTGAATTTTCAGTTGGGCTCTGTCTCTTCTTTTTGAACTGACACCTGAGAGCTTCTAGACCCAGCAGCAGTGAGGGTGTGAATCGTCCCTGTCACCCTGCAGTGTGTCTGCGAAGCTTCCAGGCTGCTTTTTCATGCCTTGTACGAGCACAGCAATAGTTCTCATGGTGATTTCAATCCTGCTGTAAACTGTGCAGGAGCACGTTTGGAAAGGGGGGAATTTGTGATGGGATGGGTCAGGTCCCAAGGACACAAGGAAGTGTCTGAGGCTGGAGGCAGCTTCTGCAGTTCCTAAACAGGAAGCTCCTGGTGACGTTAATCATTTTAATCACCCAGGCAGGAGTGTTGGCTGTGAAGGAAGTGCTCATCTCTGAACCTGCTCTTTTAGTGTGGCTGTTAATTCTTGATAGTTTAGTTTGATTAAATGTGGATCTGCTTCCTACAGAAGGTCTCCCTCCGCTGTTAATGAAAGTAACTGCTCTGTGTTTACGTGCTGTTCAGAGACCATTTCCTCGGGGATGGAGAGGAAGGAAGCTGTTCTGAGTAGGAGAAAATCCAAGCTGCATTCCAAGTTTCCTTCCCAAAAGAAGGACCAGCTATTGCTGCGCTAAGCAAAAACTTGTTATCTACAGCTCAATTGGGAAAAGTTTCTTTAATGGTGACACTTTGCTGCAGATAAATTATCCTATAACAATTGGGAGCAAAGTACCTGAAGTGGTCAGCTGCATGAATTTTGCAAGCAAAAGTTTGAGAACAACAATTAATGCTAAAATCTCTGACAGAATATCTGAAGCATTTCAAGCACTTAAAGCTGGGTCATGTCATGAGCACCCAGTTTTGGCACATCTGTTCATCTTTGTGTTGCTTCAACGAGGGGGGAAATGTTCAGTGGTGGCCGGGCTGTCTATTAATGGTTCATATTATCTTACTTTGGTTTTTTGTGGTTTTTATGTCGTGGTCAGAACAAAACTGTCAGTAACTCATGAGTGGTATTCTGATCTTTTTTCTCCAGACTTCACTGGCCAGTGAGAACATATCTCAGCCATGGGAAATATTTTTGCTAACCTCTTCAAAGGCCTTTTTGGCAAAAAAGAAATGCGTATTTTAATGGTTGGCCTGGATGCTGCAGGAAAGACAACTATTTTGTACAAACTTAAACTTGGTGAAATAGTAACTACTATTCCTACTATAGGTAAGAGTTTTACATTTGTCTAACTGATGAGATTTGGGTCTCAGCAGTATCTTGTCTCAGCTGATTTGAGTGACTTGTCTGTCAGAACAAACACTTGCTAAAGCCGTGGTGTGAAGGTGGCACAGCCAAATGTGCTGCCATGGGAGGAGGTTGTGACTCTTTTCTCACTCCACTCCCTCTCATCAGTCGCTTGTGGAATGAGCCTTTGTGGGCCACAGAAGGGCAGTTTGTCTCTCAGGCTGTTGTGGCATCATGTAAATCAGACTGAGGAGCAGAGGGTTCACTGTTTTTTTTTTTTTTCCTCTTCTTTTATTTGAGGGTTTTAAGAAACCTGATTTGTGCATCATAAAACCCAGGGGAGGATGGGGGGTTTTTTTGTTTGTTTTGGGGTTAGGATTTTTTAGGCAACATAGTTTGTTTTTTGTAGCTGCTCAGGTAGCAATTAGAGGTGTTCATCGGTGTGATTGCAGTGGGGGTGGTGGTGGGAGCAGGACAACCCATGTTTGTCTGCTTTGAGAGCTTCAGCACAGGATTCTGCTGGTTTAAAGTAACTCAAATTTTAAGTTAACTTTTTTTAATGACGACAGTCTGAGTGTGACTTGCTAAATACAGCAGGCCAGTTATGTTTAAGTGAGATTTGTGCCACAATCTCTGTTTTAGGTTTCAATGTGGAAACAGTAGAATACAAGAACATCAGCTTCACAGTGTGGGACGTGGGCGGTCAGGACAAGATCAGACCACTCTGGCGCCACTACTTCCAGAACACACAAGGTGAGTCCACACACCTAATTCCCACCTTTCCAAAACCTAAGAGGGTTTTTTCACTGTCTTCACTGTGTTAATTCTGCAAGTTTCTTGAAGGGGAGTGAAAATATTTATTATTGTAAAAGGGTGTGTTTGTGTGCTGCTCTGGCTCTTCTCTTAAGCCACTGCAAGTTCAAAGAGGGATGGGAAAAATTCCAGAAACCAGTCTTCCTTGTCCTTCTGAGTCAGAACGAGTTCAGGAGTTTGTTTTTCTTCTGTCAGCATCACAGCTCTGCCCTCACTTCAAAGCAGAGTCTTTACTGCGAGCTCTGCAGTCCCATGAACTGAGAGTTTGTCACTTCTGTCACTGCTGGGCCTTTTTAATGTGCCTGTCTTTGAGTCCTGTCACAGCATTTCAGGAGATGCTGCTCCCTGGAAAATGCCAAGTGGTTATGTAGAGGGAGTACCCAAGTTGGAAAAACAAATGCAAACTAACACCAGTTTTTACCAACTTTCAACAAGAACAGACTTTCACTCAGATTACAGCAATAAGACAGCTGTATTTTTCTCATCTATGCAGTTGTGCATTATTTTCTCTTCCAGGCAGTTCTGACCTCCAGAAGTATTTATCATTTGTCAGTAACCTCAAGTTTATGCTTATTCTGGTTGTCTGCTTATTTCTAGGTCTGATTTTTGTGGTTGACAGCAATGACAGAGAACGTGTGAATGAGGCCAGAGAAGAGCTTATGAGAATGTTGGCAGAAGATGAGCTCAGAGATGCTGTTCTATTAGTGTTTGCTAACAAACAGGTATGTCCAAGAAAGGTGTTTGTCTGTCAGAACCCTTGAAAACTTCCAGCATTCTCGTGAGTGCCAGATCTTGACCTTGATTTTCATATTTTCAGTGTAATGATAAATAAACTCAGAGTAAATGGCCATTCAGGTATGTTGAAGGCAGGAAACCATGGATTAAATTCTCATCTGAAAGGAGCATTCTTCTGACCAGTCTTGGCTAAGTGATTTTCAGTTTTAGGGAAAAATTCTACCAGTTTGATTTTTAAGGTTGGCATGGCTCAATTACTGCACCTGCCTAAGCTTCTTCCAGAGAGGAATGCTGGAATGCTAGAACCTCCCTGAATTCCTCATTTAGGGTGTTTGAGGGCATTGCTGGTGTTGGTGGAAACACTGGAGTTGCAATGTGCTTGTGCTGACCTGTGAGCTGGGCTCTTCCAGGCCCTCAGAGTTAGCTGAGTTCTGCCTTTTATTGCTTGTAAAGGTCTTGGCAGCTTGAACCCAAATGTCGAGGGCCTGAAATGAGACTAGGAAATGTAAAGAGGGAATAACATCCTGCTCCACTGATAGCACAGGCTCAGTTGGGAAGGGTGAAGATGCCATAAGTCATGTCCAGGAGCAGGAAAGGTGGGCTCTAAAGAAGCTCTGCTCAGCAGAGTAGTGCTGGGTGATAAAAGTTAGTCTTAAATCATAACTGCAGTCACAGAAAAGATAGTCCTGAGTGGAAAGTGAATGGAACAGACTTGGAATTGAGAGCTTGGATCAGCAGTGGGGGAATGACTGGATCCAGGCATCAGCTGTGTCACCTCCCTATGAAATATTCCATAATGTTGCTTTAGATTGGGTTGTTAAACCTTTGAGGCTTTTGTCGGTGTTGGGGAAATAGCTTGAATATCAAAGTAATCCACTGGGGTTTTCTGAAAGAGAACTTCTGAGAGCTCTTAAGTGTCTTGTAATGCCTTTAAAGCTGGTGATGGGAAGAGTGGGGAATGACTGTTGTTGCTTCCCTCAGGACCTGCCGAACGCCATGAATGCAGCAGAAATCACAGACAAACTTGGACTGCATTCTCTTCGTCACAGGAACTGGTACATCCAGGCAACCTGTGCCACTAGTGGAGACGGTCTCTATGAAGGACTGGACTGGTTGTCCAATCAGCTCCGAAACCAGAAATGAAACCATAAACCTTCCTCTTCCCTCTTTTTCCACCCCTCCCTCTTATTTCCTCCTATTCGCCCTTCGCTTTACTCTAATGTGGCAAACTGTGCTACTTTGTGGTATTGAGTGCCGGAAGCTGTTTTCATTTCTTTTTGTCACAGTATATATTGCATCATGCTGTAAATGTGGCAAATACAAGCCTGAAAACAGTTAGGTTTCTTATTTAATGTAAATAGTTTTTGTTTCCAATGAGGCAGTTTCTGGTACTCCTATGCAATATTACTCAGCTTTTTTATTGTAAAGAATCAAGTCACTGTTTAGTACCTGGAAGGGATTTAAGTGGGTTAATCATGGAAGGGTTGCCAGTGGTCCTTGTGCAGTAGAGCTGAATTCGATCTTGGTTGGGTTGTGAGATCTGTGAGATCCATTTTGGTGGTTGGTTTTTAACCTGAATTCTGTATTTTTTTAAATAGACAAGGAAAAGTAAAAACACTTAAACACACAAACGTTTGACATCGCTTCTGCTGCTCCAGCTCTAACGTGTGGTGACTCTTGATTCTTTTGAAAGGGTGAAGCAATGACTGACACCCAATTAGCTTCATCTGCTTAACGAACAGTTCATAAGTAGTAGATCTCTGGCTCTTTCTGTAGCTCGTAGTCTGTGCTCATCTTTGTTCACAACCGTTAAAAGATTTGCCGGGCCTGGTTTAGATGAGCTTTGCAGACTCATGCTAAACATCTGACTTTTGGTTCAGGTGAGATTTCTCGTTTCCATTGAACTTGAATCATTTCCAGAAGTCGACATTTTTAGCCTGTCGTATTTGTCAAAAAGTGTTTTGTACTTTTCTTGTGCATAAACCACTCCAGAAGGCAAAACCTTTCCACAGGAAGCACAGCCTGTCCTAGTCCTAAGCTCTATAGGCAGAAAGTACTGTACTTAACGTAAGAATTGCCATGAAAAACACCAAACATCTATGTATAGTGTCTAGGGAAAAAACAAAAAGCATGAGAGTTTGGAGAGTCATTCCACTCTACAAGTATTCAATCCCATTTTGGAACAATACCTTATCTGTATATGTGTGAAAACCCTTGGCATCCCTCATACTGCAAGGTTCAGATTTGCCATCAGAAAAATAAAAAAAAGACCTCTTTACTTTTCTTTTGTATTTTGATAAACACTGAAGAAGCTGGAGCTGTTAAACTTTAACTCGAGGAACTATCAGAACTGGTTTATTTAGTGTTGTGGAAACCTTTATTGCTTTCAATACACAACTAGTAATCAACTGTTTTGTATACTTGTTTTCGGTTTTCATTTCGACAAACAAGCACTGTAATTAAAGCTATTAGAATAAAATCTCTTAACTATTTCATGTTTTTTATGCCTTGCTGTTCATTCGATCATCTTGGCAGATCATAATTAAATACTTGTTGAATAAAAAGTTTCATGAAACTTGCACTGGTATCGTGTTGGTTTGTATCAGCTTTGTGCAGGGGATCCAAATCCAAGCAGCAACATCACAACTTGCATGAAAATTTGAGGGTATCTCCTGTATTTTCCAAGAAATGTATCATTCCTGGTTGGAACCCTGCTGGTGAAGTGGTGGGTGATGCTTATTGGGTTCTGCTGGAGTCACTGGGGCAACAAAGCTTGAGCTTCTTGAGTAGCCCCATCACTTCCCCCAGCAGATTGTTCCTCCTGCTGATCCCATTTAATTATGGGATCTGTGAATTAGCAGTTTTGTGGGGAACAAAATAGGAATTCTGCCTTCCTAAATGCATTGTTTTGCATTTTTCCTTTCTGCAGTCCCCTCTGGCCCTGGGACAGAGCTCCTCCTCCGGGTGATCCTCCTGCCTCCCCCATCAGCTGCAGCTTCTCCTCCCCACTGGTCACGCCCGGGCTGCCCGCCAGCTCCCGGCTGTTTTTCCTGGCTGGAGTTGCAGCAGATTCCCCATTACACAGGCTGGAAAGCTGTAGGATGAAAGGTCTGTCCTGCAGGTTAGAGAGCGAATTCCCTGTGGGAAAAGCTGGGACTCCGGGTGGGTAACAGGGACCGTGGCTGGGGCTGTAGTGAAGGGTAAATAGCACTGGGCAAACTGGGATCACAAACCTCCTGCAAGTCAGAAATTCACCTTGGAATTTCAAGCTCTGAATCAGGATACTTGCATCCCTAGTAGGGCAGGACAGCTCTTTATTCCTGTTCTGGGAGGGGACTGAACTTGAAGAGCCAGCTGGGTTAGGATGCTGCTCCTCTGCATACAGAATTTGCTGTGGAAAACAGGGAACGTGGTGATACTCCCAGCAGGCTCCAGCCACAGTTTGGATCCCAAAATCTCCAGGAGGTGACCCTGAGCTCAGCCTGGTGAGCACCAGCAGGGTCAGAGCCCCTGGCCAGAGAGTGCCTGGGCTCGGGGCCACCCCAGCTGTGCCATGGGCATCCCTGGGATGGATCTGGATCTGCAGCTGCTCAGACCACGAGGAACAGCCCTCGTGCCAAGAGGTTGTCAACCCCAAAAATCGTGTTGGGCTGGGGATGACCGAAGGCTGTGACGGCTCCGCAGCATCTCCCAGAGCCCGAGCCCAGCACGTTGGGACAGAAGGGCTTTGTCAGCTCCTGAGCACGGCCCCGCTGGGCTTTTGTCCACCAAGACACACAAACCCTCCTTGTCTTCAACTGCATCATTAATCACACAAACGAGGCCCTTGTGCTTGGCACAGCCACGCCGCAGCCGGTGATCCATGGGAGCTGCTCCAGACACCCCCTTTCCATTGGGATCAATATTTCTATTTATTGATGTGAAGTTCCCCTCCTTCAGTATGCCAAGAACATAAATAATCGTGTGCTGAGGGTTTAAATCCTGGATGGGAATGGAGCTTGCTGCTCCTTGGGGTGGGCGGATGTGGCCAGGGCAAAAACCTATGGAAGACACCTGGTCCCATCCACTTTCTCCCCATAACTTGAGGAATTATTTAAGTGTCCAAGGCCAGGTTGGACAGGGCTTGGAGCAACCTGGTCCAGGGAAAGGTGTCCCCGCCCATGGCAGGGGGATTGGAACTAGATGAGCTTAAAGGTCCCATCCATGCAGCTGATGAACTTAGGGAATTTTTAAAGAAAAAAACTCTCCAGCCACTGTGCTGGCAAGCACTCAAGGGCAGAGAAAGAAGACAAAAACCCTATGATATTAACAATAAGAATAATCTTTTCCAAAGTCTCTATACATAAACACGAGGTATCCACAGCATTTTCAGCACCACAGCCAGAAGCACCCCAGCGCCAGCCCCCACCCCACAGCATCCTCCGTGCTCAATCCCGCCTGGATGGATGGGTTTAGGGAGTGAGGAGCAGGGTGCCCGGGGCCCTGCTGCCCCCCACACCTGCTGGTGCTGCCCCTGGGCGGGCAGGGAAGGCGGTGTTGGCACCACGACCTCAATGCCCTTTGCCAGACTCTGCCCCGGCGCCCGCGGAGCTGCGGCGTTTTTAATTTAATCACCTTAAAAAATATATAAATCTATGGAAGGTCTCCCTGAAGCAACCCCAGGTTCCCCCTCAGTCCTCCGAGTCGGTGTCGTGGCGCTGCCGGGCCCCGCGGGCCGGGGGGGAGCGGGAGCCGCTNTGCTGCTGCCTTTTCCTGCGGTGCTGCCTGCGGGGAGAGGGGGGAAGTGACCGCGGGGTCATTGCGGATGCCAACAAGGTGATTCTAGGGGTGAAAAAGGGATTTTTGGAAAGCCATCCTGATGCCAGCCATGAGCACGTGGCTCTCCTTAATGCTTCATCGTGTTTTCCATGGATGGTGCCCCATCCCAACCCAGTTACCTCTTATCCCGATCTGGGGAAGAATCGGAGGATGATGGGGCAGCATCCTTCTTGGAATGCTTGTCCTTGTCCTTCTTCTTCTCCTTCTTATGTTTCTTCTTTTTCTTGTTCTTCTTCTCCTTCTTCTTCTCCTTTTTGGATTTTTTGCTGCTCTCAGGTCTGCGGGGAAGAGATCAAGCAATGAGAATCCCTGCACTGTGCATCCCCCTGGCTCCAAAAACTCATCCCCATCCCTTTTTCCAGGCACATCCCACCACATCCGTGCTTTGCCAAGGAGAAGCCCACAGAGGCTTTTGGGGATGATTCAGACAGATGCAGAACAAGCCCAGTGCCAAACAGAGCCATGGAAACATTTTGTAAAATATTTCCCACAAGACCCAGGGCATTTCTGGTGGTTCCCCACCGAAGTGGGAAAAATCCTCACCGTTTCTCCTCCACCTTCTCCTCCTTTTCCTGCTTCTTCTTGGAGCAAGATGTCTCTGGGCTGCTGGAGACTTTCTGGTGCTAGGGTTGGAAAGCGGGTAAAATACACAGTGAATCCATGAACCTACAGCTTGTAAGTACAAGACAAAGGGTTTTTCTCACTTTAAACTTGGAAAAAAAAATTTTAATTACATTTGGAGAAAAATTAGAATACTCTTAAGAGCTGCTTCCAAATTAAAGCCCCACAAATGAACTCTCTGCCAACAGGACACAGGAAACTCCTGCAGGTCTCTGGATTGTTTTTTAAAAACCAGGTTGGTTTTTAAATAAAATATTCCAAGTGTGGGGCACAGTTTTTTGCCTTTTTCCATCTATTTTTGAACCTCCCAAGGCCAATGTGACTGGCACTGTACCGTGAAGACAGAGAGCCCCATCTTGGCCGCCTCCTTGTCCTCCTTGGAGAGCATCACCCGGCCAGCGCTGCCACTGCGGAGAGACAACACCAAAAAGCACAAAAACACTTAAAATCAAACGATCTAATAGCAATTGTCCTGGAATTGGTGCAGGATCTCCACTTCTTCTTACCTGGAGCTGCCCAAACCCACCACCCGATCCACATCCTTCTCATCCCGCTCGGCGCCGTCCCTCTTGCACACCTCAGCCAGGTCCTGTGGGGAGGGGGGACAGTGTCCTGTGTGTGTCCCCAAAATTAGAGCTGAGGGGAGGGGACACTGGAGGGACATGTGGTGCCCCTGTTACCTCCTTGCTGAGGCCCGTGGGCTGCCTCTTCAAATTCTTGTAGCCCCTATAAAACCAAGAACGGGTGATGTGTGTGGGACGCTTTGCACCCCCTGTTTTTTGGGGTGTCTGTGGGCTGTGGACTCACAGTGCTGCCATCATGGCCTCCTGCTCAGCCAGGCGGACAGCAGCCAGCTCTTCCTCCCGGGATAACGGGGGGACCGTGTCCTTCTTGCCCTTGGCATACCAGGTCAGGTCCTTGCCCTTCTGCCACCGCCCCACCGGCGCCATCAGGGAGTTCCCTGTGGGGAACAACGACTCCCCTTCAACATCATCGCACCCCAAAACCGTGGCAGAGGGGACAGGGAGGGTGGGACAGGGGCTTTGAGCAGGATCAGCCCTTACCCAGGTAATTCTCACGCTGCTTGTCCGTCTTGACATCCTCCCAGCTGAACTGGTCCTGGCCCCCCCGGACCCCGCCCCGGGAGGAGCCGAACATGGTGCCG
>VZRO01000108.1:79267-122278 GCA_013397915.1 Daphoenositta chrysoptera | reverse complement strand
TGATCCTCGGGCGGATGCGCGGGGCGGGGATCGCCCGGGCGGGTGAGCGGGGACGGGCCGGGGTCGCACCCCCGCGGGGACCGGCCGCAGCCCGAGGGGCGCAGCCCGCCCCGGCCTGCCGGCACCTCGCCAGGGTCATGGACAGAGGGGGTCCGGCCAGCCCGAGGAGCTCGGTCACTCACCGGGGTCCTCGGCTGAGGGACCTCGGGGCCTTCAGCCCCTCGCGGGGGCCTGGAATGAGGGGTCCTGGCCGCCTCCGGGGTCCTCAGCCCCTCACAAGGGCCTTTGGCCAAGGGGGTGCAGCCTGCCCTGGGGTGCCGAGCTCCTCCTGGGGTTCCTCTGCCGAGGGGTCCCGGGGTGCTCAGCCCCTCTTGAGGGCCCTGGGCTGCTCAGCCCCTCACAAAGGCCGTGGGCTGAGGGGGTGCAGCAGGCCCCAGGATGCTCAGCTGCTCACAAAGTCCTGGGCCGGGGGCCCTCAGCCCCTCGTGGGTGCCTGAGCTGGGGGTCCCGACTTGCCCCAGGCTGCTGAGTGCCTCGCGGGGGCCCTCGGTCCCTCGGCTAGGGGCTGCCGGGGCACCGCGGTGCCGACCTGGGGCTGCTGACCCCCCCCAGGACCCCCTGGATGAGCGGGCTGACAGCCAGCCCCGGGGAAGCTGAGCTCTCCCCTTGTTCTCCGAGTCCTGCATGTTCCCTGTTATCCGTGTGGGGTGGCAGAGGGGGGTGGGACAGGTCGCAGCCCCACAGGGCTGTCCCCCGGGCTGGCTGTGTCGCCTGGCCTCCATCTACACCGGGTGCCCCTCACTGAGCTGCTCCAGGGTGGCTCTGAGATGTCCCTGTCCCCGGTTAGATAAGCCAGACAGGGATGTGCTTGGGCAATCAGGTGGGGTTTGTGGGCACCGTGGGATACGATGAGGTAAGAGGGGTTTAGGGATAAGCATCCCGCAGGTATCCTAAAACAAAGTGCTCTGTGGTGAAACACATGTGGGGAGGTGGGTGGTAAAACCACACCTGTGTGAGCTTCACCTCTGTAGAGGTTTTCCCGAGTGGGTAAACTGGTTTCAACCTGGTGGGTTAAACTGGTCTGGTTTACAGCAGGACATGGTCTTGGAATAACTGGCTTGGACCTCCCTGACTTCTGCAGTGACCTTGAGCAAGTGGTTCATGTACCCTCTGCAGCATCACTGCTCCCTGCAAGCCAAGAGTGCAGCCAGTGGAGCGGCTAATTAGTGCTTTTTAAGTAATTATTTCCAGGCAAAAGGTGGCTGAGTTCCAGCTCCATACTGCTGTGGGATGCTCTGCACCTCACAGAATCACAGGATGGGTGAGGTTGGAAGGTTGGAACCCCCCTGCCCCTGTTCCAGTGCTGCAGATAATTCCCTGTCTGCCACGGCAGGAGCTCTCTCTCCCTTTTTGGAACCTGTCCCAAATCTTAGAAAGGTGGAGGTGGCACCTGATAACAAACCTGCTAAAAATAGGGGGTGGGATTATAATCCTAATGCAGGAGACCTTTCTCAAGGCTCCAGGGAAACTGTGCTTTAATCTTCTTTTCTTCTTCAGAAGGGGGCTTTGCCTTCCCCGTAAAGCCTCTCTGCTAATCAGTCTTAATTTGTTTAACTCTTGTGATGTCTGTCCTTTGCTTCCCTGGTTATGCTGCCACCTACGAGGTAAAATCCAGGGCGAATTTAGCAGCACAAGCAGACCAGGAAACATTCCTCGCCATGGGGACAACCAACTGCATCCTCCTTCAGTGATCACCTCATCTTTTCGCAGCCCAGAGGGATTTATGTGGCTGTTTGTCCTCAGTCCCAGGTCTGGCAGATAATTAACGTTAATTAGTTAGGCTGTTCTCTTTCTGATCGGCTCTGCAGTGGTTTTGGTGGGTTAGGCTGGATCCCAACCCATTTTTAGGAAACTCTGTGCTGGATATTTGCAGATTGGCTGCTCTGAAAGTGCCAAAATCTGACAAAACGGGAAAAATTGAGCTTCTGCCCTAAAATAACTACATCTTTGTGATGTTCCTGCTGCAGCCAGCTTGGAAGTGTGATGCACTGATGCATTCCTGGGCTGGGAACCAAGCAGGAGAGAGATAAGAGCCCCACATCCGTCAGATCTGGGGTTTTGGGAATGCTTTTGTTGCTTTACCTGTGGGTTTTGAGGGCTGCGGGTCGCTGGGGGGAGGAGCTGTTGGGCAGGGATGGGGGAGCAGGGAATGAGGGCAGGGACATCGTGGGATTGCCCTGGGAAGTTGTGGATGCTCCATCCCTGGAAGCATCCAAGGCCAGGATGGGCAGGGCTTGGAGCACCCTGGAATAGTGGAAGGTGCCCCTGCCCATGGCAGGTGTGGAACAAGATGAGCTTTAGGTCACTTCCAACCAAACTGGGATTCTATGAAATTCCCAGTTTGCCATTTTTCCTCCCAACCCCGTCATCTGGGAGTGGAAGTGGCTTTTGTTCCCTCTCAGTTTTCCTCTGCAGATCGCCAGCAAGAGAAGGGATTCACAAGGGAGGCAGGAGGAAGCACCTGCAAGTCTTGAGGTTTATTTTTAGCCCAGTTTTGAAGGAAGTGAGATGTGATCACAACCCAGGTGTCTCTTCTCTTAGTTATGAGTATTTTGGGGAAAGAAGAGGGAGTAGAGTGATGGAGAGGGTCCCACTGTGGAAGTGGTGGGACACGGTTTGGGTCTGTGAGCAGGAGGAGGAGTTTCCTCTCGCCTTCGTGGTCGTGGACCTGAGGTGAAGCAGTGGTGGAGCTGTGTGGGTTTGGTCTAAAGGAGGAGGGGCATTGCCTGCAGAAGGAAAGTGCCTGGAAGTGTTCCAGGTTGTACAGGGCTTGGAGCAGCCTGGTCTAGTGGAAATTGTCCTTAGCCATGGCAGGGTTTGGAATTAGATGGTCTGGAAGGTCCCTTCCAACCCAAACCATTCCAGGATTCTACCCAGACAAAATCCTTGTGCCTTTGGTGACTGTAGGGACCGTTTTGCTGTTTTCCATAACCCCAGACCAGCACGGGCTGGCATCCCTCAGCCTTCTGGGGGTGTTGGATGCAGCTTTGCCAGGCAGGAGAGCAGGGAGCGGAGGAGGAAGCGGGAGGGGAGATTAAAGCCCAGCGCGATGGTTCTCATTGGCCATCTTAGAACTGAGGCTCATTAGTCAAGGCTTTAGGAGCTCACAAATAGCCCAGCTCTGTCCCCAGGAGCCTGTGCTGCTGCCAGGGGCTGGACTGCTTTCCTTGGCTGGAAGGGAGGACAAGGAAAAGGTAAGGAAGTGTTGGAGCCTGCTCCCAGCCCATTCCTCTGCCCCCCTTCCCAGTTTGTCTGGGGTGGAATGAAATGATTGGAAGTGATTTGGGCAGCTTCAAATCCCTTTAAATTCTTCTACCGGTGTTTGCTAAAGGGCAGGTGAAATTTTGAGGGAGGAGAGGGGAAAAAGCTCTTTTCCCTCTGGCTGGGATTTGTGCATCCAGAACAGTTCTTGTTGGCACAGCTGGATCACGGAAGGGAATCTGAAACACCTGGACAAATCCATGCTGGGATTCCAGTGTCACATGTGGGGCTTTCGGGGTGCCTGTGGTGAAGGAGCAGTTGAGGAGCAGATGGGTTTTGAAGCCACGGGGATGTCTGACTGGTGATGAATTTGTGTGGAGTGTTTTCCAAGGAATGCTTAGAGCTCACCTGATATGCAGGAGACAAGAATTGTGAGGGACAGGAGAGAGGGAAATGTTTTGGGTAACACCTCTGGGACTGCTCTGCTTCCTTGCTGCAAGCAAGATACTGAGTAACATGTCTCTGGTTCTTTCTTCTGGTATAGAATATTTAGGCAAAACGTGTGTTATTTGGAAATTACGGAAGCTTAAGGACTAAAGGAACGGTAGGAAGGTCCCCAAAGGGCTTCCTAGAGTTTGTTCAGCCTTCAGTTTTTGGGATGATGGAGCCTAATCCGGCAATGTGATGATGAGACTGGTCCTCCAAGGCCTCATCTGTTGGATCTCTGGGGCTGCAGCACCTGGAGGGCGCTAAGCAAAATCAAGCAGGAATAAAGGAATTTCGTTAAGGATGATTATTGACCGTGGGTGTTGTTACCGCCCACGCTGCCGCTGTTGGCACCTCCTCAGCCTTTGTGGATTAATATCCCGTCCCTTCGCGCAGCCTGGGATGAACTCCGCTCAGACGAGTATCCTCAGGGAGCAGAGGGAAAAGTTGTGTAATTCTCCGGCTGTCGTGCTGCCCGAGGGAGGGATTTGGGGCTGCGGAGTTGTCCCGCTCACGCAGGCGGGGTCAGGGAGCGAGCCCGGCTGGATTAGCCCGCGGCTGCTCTGGTGAGACAGCATTTGGCTTAAGGCTGTTTGAAAAGTGATGTGTAAGGTCAGGGTGACATTGCTAGGAGCTAATTTAAAATGGAAAGGCATTATCTGCTTCTTGGCTGGTGGCTCGCCAGGCCACACCCAGCCCAGGAGGTTAAAAAAGTGGATTTTACTGCTTGCTGCAAGTAGTTGTTTTTAAACAGGAAGAACTCGTTTGATTTGTCCCACTCTCACCATCACTTCTGGTTTGGAAGCTGCTGATGGATGAGGGTCCCCAGTGGTACCCCCTGTACCCTAATACAGCATTTTCTTCCTTTTCCCATGTGGATAATTAACCTTTCCTCCTCCCCAGAGATGCAGGAACATGAAAACACTTTTTTTTTTTTCTTTCTTTCTGAGTGAAGAAACAACTGCAACAAGTTTTGTGTGGCCCCAGGCTGCCTTTTTCTCACCTGTACCAGGAACTGAACCTTTCCGTCTTGCCATGAGATGCCTCCAGGTGGAGTTGGTGCTCCAGGAAGTATGGGAATAAACCCCAGAGCATGTTCATGGCACTGCTTCCACCTGAGTTCAGATTCTGTTGCAAGGGTTTGGGGACTGGTGATGCAGAACACCAAAGTCTTACCCTGCAAACTCTCCTTGAAGTTCCTTTCTCCCTGTGAGAGGGAAGGGGCTGGGACTGTACCTCTGTCCCATGATTCCAAATGCCACCAGGCACAAATAGGATTTTGTTCCTGTTACAGAGAGTTTTCCTTAGGATTTTGGTCCCAGTGAGACCCACCCATGCTGATGGAAAACAGCTGGCTTGAATGATCCCAGTTTCCTCCTCCTTTGGGTTACATCCTATGATGTAAACCTCAGTCTCTTGAGAACTGTTCCTGCACTCCAGTACTTTTTATCAGCTCTAGGCTTGTGATTTTACATCATTTCAGATTTTCCTGCAGAAATTTGTACCCAAGGGTAAAGGATTGGTGCTGTTTTGAGGGGCTGAGCATTCCTGGGAATCCACAGCTGTGTTTCCATGTGTGTTTCTAACCAGACACATTTTTCTGTCTCTCCCCAGTCATGCAGGGACCAAGGCCAGTGGTTCTGAGTGGCCCATCGGGTGCAGGGAAAAGCACTTTGTTAAAGAAATTGCTCAAAGATTATGAGAACATCTTCGGCTTCAGCGTCTCCCGTGAGTATCCAGGGATGGGCTGTGGAGGAGCTCAGGACTGCCAGCTCAGAGCCTACCTCTGAAGCTCTATTTATACCCTAAACAATGGTTTTTCGTGGTTTTTCTGTGTTTGTTTTTCTGTTTTTCTAATCTGTCTGTGGGCTTCTGGGGGTATTTAAATAATTCAGGACACCTTTTACTCCTGGTGTTGAGTGGCAAGTCTAAGACTGGTCTGAAGTAGCATCTTTCCAGGCCTGGTGACTCCCCACATCTCTAAACACAACTCAGAGAGGAAACAAGATTCTTCTGAGTGATTCTTAACTCTGAAAGTAAAATCCTCCCACATTTCTGCTTCAAAAGCCATTTGATTTTTCCATGGAGCTTTGCAAGGTGTTTTTAAGTCCATTACCAAAATGTGTTTTAATGTCTCAACACTTTGTGTACCACACCTAAGATCTGTGCTTTGAGATCTGGATTCACTCCACCATGAAAGAGAAAATACTAGATGTTTAAAAATTTAATGTTATGGGAGGAGAAAAAAAATTATCTATTTTGTGTGTGTTTGTCATCCTATGCTCTTGATTCAACTGAATCTCTCATCTCACTTCAAACTAAACCTTATTTTTCCTAAATTGCCTCTTGATAGAGATTTTTTCCCTAGAGGTCCATGTGCCACTTAGACCTTGGCATTTCTTTGATCCTGCAATACCCTTGGGTGATGTACAGAGCTTACAAGGCTGTTTTTTCTTCTTTTTTCTTTTCCCTGCAGATACCACAAGGCAGCCAAGACCTGGAGAAGTGAATGGCAAAGGTGAGCCTGTTGCAGTTGGTTCTGTCTCATTGGACTCTCCAAATAATTCAGGTTTTCAAAGCTGGGCTCTCATTTTAGGTACCCTGCTCTGAACTTGGGTGTTGGGTGATTTGATTTTTCCAGAGTTCCAGGTAGTTCTGGGGAGATGCCTCCAATGGTCACTGCTTTGGGAAGCTGCTTGATGAGATGGTTTTAGCTGTATTAATAGATTGTGCCCAGCTGTTTTCTCATTTATTTGCATATTTAAGAAACAATCAAATGAGGTTTGTTCTTAATTTCCAATGGCAGTTTTTCCTCTGGGATAAAGGGAGGAATTTCAACAGAAGATGAAGAAATATTCCTTTTTAGTTCATTTGGTTTTGATGTTCCCTTTTATCTCCCTCTCTCTCATCCCATTCTGGTCTTTAATTATAAATCCTTTCAAATTAAAGGCCTTACCAGCCCTGCTGTAATGTGTCCCACACCTGCAGGCAAGAGGGGAGAGGTTCCCACTGCTCCAGGAATGGAAAAGGATATAAAAAAATGGGGTAGACGAGCATTGTTGGCCACACAGAAAACTCCAGAATGTTTTGAGCAGGTGTTTGGACAACTGGTGTGGAAGTAGGAAGTGAATCTCTGCAGTCTGCCAGCATTGTCTGAAGCAGATTTTAAATGTCTCCTCCCCCAGAAACCCATGGGTGTCATTTTGACCATGAACTTTGCCTTCAAAACATTAATTCCTGACTATTTTTCCTGTTTTCCCTTCTCCAGATTATCACTTTGTGACCAGAGAGGAAATGCAGAAAGAAATTGATGCTGGTGAATTCATCGAGCACGCGGAGTTCTCTGGGAATATGTATGGGACAAGGTAGGTCAGGTGTTCCTGCCTGTGCCAGAGGGGCTGGAATTAGATGCTCTTGAAGATCCTTTCCAATCCAAACTATTCTGGGATTCTAGAAATTTGGGATCAGAAGCTACACCTCTGTTGTCTGTTATGCGCTGCTGTGGTAAAGTGTTGGATTATGAGCAGATAAATTTCTTGGCACCCCTGACTGGGGTTAAAGAGTTGGGTGGGTTCTAAAAAAACTTTGCCCTCAGCGTTGGAGCTGATGATCAATAAAACATGAGGTGGAATGTTAATTAGGAGTCAGGTGTCTTAGATAATTCTTGGGAGAAAATCGTGGTGCTTTAGTAAAGGGCGTGCTGAAGAGGGAGGTTAAATGTTTCTTGATGTATTTAATTACTGGCATTAAAGAAATTTGCCTGCTTTTCAAGAAGGCTTGATGTTTCTTGAAGAGCTGAGTATGTGTTTTTAAGGAATTTTTGGAGATGGCAAAATTTCCTTCTGAGTTCAGAAATTCTGTACTGTGAGGCTGATGAGGCACAGGTTGCCAGGAGAAGCTGTGGGTGCCCCTGGATCCTTGGCAGTGTCCAAGGCCAGGTTGGACAGGGCTTGGAGCACCCTGGGATAGTGGAAGGTGTCCCTGCCCATGGCAGAGGGTTGGAATGAGATGATCCTTAGGGTCTCTTCCAACCCAAAACGTCCCACAATTCCATGATAAATTTCCTTGTGGGAGTTGCCAGCACAAGGCCCCCAGACTGAACGTGCTGCAGGCCCTGAGCTTGACAGGTTTGGCGAGAAGAGTCAGCCTGAAAGCTCTTCTCCCATGTAGCCAGCTCCAAGGAGAAATGGAGTTCAGGCTCTTTAATCCCTGCCTTCATCCCGTGTAGTCCAGGCTTCCTTCCACCTCGTGTGCCCTGCCTAATCCAGCAGATGGCTGCTCCCTGATGCCTGCGGTGTGGGTGGAGTTGATTTTGGTGCCTTTTGCTTAGGCTGGATGCTCAGAAGACAGCTCTGCTCAGCCAGTTTCCCTGAAATATGCAGGAATTTGGTACTTTACCAAATTAAATTATGTGCTTGGGTTTGTTTGAGTCCCCTCTATGTATCCAGACTTCGTGTGGTGGTCGCCATGCAGTGTGGGAGGCTGAAATAAACCCCGAAATCCTCAGCAATAAAGACCAGTTTGCAAACAAAATAAATCCAGAATCTCTCCAAGCCTGTTTCCTCTCCAAGTGCCTGAGGATGTTCCTGATCAGATATGGGGTAAAATGGAGAGTCCCTCATGCTTAGAAGAATAACTGAAGTTCTCACCAATCCTTTCTGCTTTTAGAGATTTCTCTGAATCTCATCAGTGAATAATAATAAATAATTAGAACGCTTGAGGCAATTCCCCATGTTGGGAAGAGAGATTGCCTTTAACAGCATATAAAGGCCACCACTTGAAAAATTAAGCGGAGAATTAAGTCCATCCTGTGACCCAGATGGAACATCCATGTCCTTCCAGCATCCTTCAGGAGAGCGTGTGGAGCCAGTGGATTCTGGAGAAGGGCAGTTCTCGGTGGTTTTGCTCTTTGGTGAAGGTTGTTTCTGTGTTTGTCACAGAATCCCAGGCTGGTTTGGGTTGGAAGGGACCTAAAAGATCGAGTTCCACCCCCCTGCCATGAGCAGGGAACTTTCTTCTAGAAGGTGGAGCTCTGCCAAGGCAGGAGTTTACAGACATCCCACCCATCCTGTGGGATAGTCACACGATCCATTTCCACACCTTCCAGCATGGCTTTGCCAGCCTCTCCAGCAGGAGACAGCGCTCCCCAGAGCAGGGACACTTGGAGAAACTCCTTACCAAGAGCAGAGCTCTGTCCTCTCCTGCCACAGCCTGGCCACAGGGGAGCCCCGTGAGGTTCACGTGCTGCTGGAGGGGAACACCCCAAACCCCCCCGGGCTCTCTGACCCCTTCCCTGTGTGCTGTGTCCCCAGTAAAGGAGCTGTGCAGGCTGTGCAGGCCCAGAACCAGATCTGTGTCCTGGACATCGACATCCAGGGCGTGAAGAACCTGAAGAAGACGGAGCTGAACCCCATCTACATCTCGGTGCAGCCGCCCTCCATTGAGATCCTGGTGAGCGCCCGCCTTGCTTTGCCGTTAGCAGTTAGAGGTAATCAGCGTCTGGCTCTGCACTCCCTCCCCTCTGCCCCCCCTGCCTTCCACCAGCGGCCCTGCACTACGTGGGGAGCACATTCCCAAACATTTCTCTGCCCAGTCCAGCTCCCCTGCCTCTGGCTCTCAGGGGTAAATCTTCCAGCGTTGTGTTTTTTGAGTCCTTCCCGGATGTTTTCCACACCTTGGTTATGGATTCCGTTGCAGCGTGGCCAGTCTTTGAATGCATTAATTGTGCTCCGTGCTGGGGAGAGAAGGATTTTGTGCTGAGATTTGCCTCCACAGTTAAAATTAAACCCAGGGAGGCTGGTTCTGTGCAGCACCATAAATTCTATGCCCCTCTGGTCTTACCCTATAGAAGTGGGACTCTTGCAGAAGTGGAATCACTGTCATGGTTCAGAGAGGGATGAGGACACATGAGGACAACTCCTGACTCTCCCCTCTTGCTCTCAGTACATCAGGCAGTCTCTGTTTCTCGTTGAGTTTGTGGAGGAGGAAGCCAGCAGCACCAGATGCCAGAGCCCAGCAGAGAGATCTCATTTCCAGCAGTACCTGGAAAAATAAATAAATGAGAGGGAGGTAAAAGAAACCTGGGACCCTGAACTCTGGGGTAGGAGATCTCAAGCCCAGTTTTGCCACTGGTTTGCACTGGGCTGTAAGTGAGGCCCCTCACCCTTTGCAGGGTGTTCTCACCTGCCCCTGGTCACAGACAGCACCAGCCTGAGGGGTGGGGGGTGGTTTCTGCCTGCAGCTTTGAGAACACTCATTTTTTTAATGTCTTTGTCCTTGGGTTTAGGAGAAAAGACTACGGGACCGAAAGACTGAGACAGAAGAGAGTTTACTGAGGCGTTTGACTGCAGCCCGCGTGGACCTGGAGCTCAGTAAGTCCTTGGAGTGCAGGGAGAGGGGATGCCTGGGTGATTTGGGAGCTGGTTTTTGTGGGAACATCTGATCTGTGCTCTCCAGCAGTGCTGGCAGGGCTTGGCATGAGCTGAGTTGGATCGAAGCACTGGTGCATTTCCCACTGCAGTTCCTTGGGGGTGGTTGGCAGAGCAGCTCATTAGCAGCAGCTGAAATAATAATAATACTAAAAAATAATATTAAAATGTCACAGGACGTTGTGCACAAGAGGTGCCACAGGGAAGAAACATTCTCCTCTAACTCTGTCCTCATCTCCTTCCCCAGGTAAAGAGCCTGGGCTGTTTGACTTGGTCATCATTAACGATGATTTAGAAAAGGCCTATTCCGAGTTGAAGGAGGTGCTGCTGGAGGTGAGGCCTTGGGGATTTTTTTCCACCTCATTCCTGGGCTAAGCAGGCGAGGGTCTGTTCTCAGGCAGCCACAGAATTGTCACCTCATCCCACACTTGGTCTGCTTTGAGCTGCTGAGGGACAGGTTGAGTACAAGTGACAGTGGATCAGTGGCCTAAGAGTGGGAAATGAATCCAACACAATCCTGAGCTGGGGCAAAATAGACATTCATCCCTGGGTGGCAGAGAAGGGGATTGCTGTTTCTGGAGCTTCCAAGTCAAAGTTTGCCTTGTCCCTAAAGGTGAACTCAGAGCTTAGTCCTGTGATGTGGTGGAGCTGATCTGAGTTGTTGGTTGCTCCTGGTCTCCTGAGCTGTGAAACCAAGAGTTGTTCCCAAAGTGTGGCAGATTCTCAGTATCTTTCCTGATCTCCTTGCAGGAAATCAAGAAGACCGAAGAATCCAGGAAGTCCTGAGCTGACCCTGCTTGGGCATTTTAATTTTGCACATCATTCCCGAAGCACGTTGCACCGTTTTATTCCAAAAGACATTCCCTTTAGGCTGCTCCTACTCCCAACTTACCCTAGGATGTTTATATTAAAAGGAAAGAAAAGGAAACCTGGTCATGCTTGTGTTTCTGTTCACTGCATGCTCAGCACGTGCTCCCCCAGGTTTGTACCTCCGGATTCTTTTGGAGCTGCCAAAGGGACAAAAGAAGCCTCCCTTTTGGAAGGCTACAGAGGAGCAGTTTGGGCACCTGCAGCCCCAGCACGTGGCTTGGGATCCCACTGCTGGATTTGTGGAGGGACACCTTGTGCCAGTTGATGCCACTCTATTTTATCATCTATCCACTGCCTTTTCTTCTGGGGGAAAAAAATCCTATGAACTTCCCTGGTATTCCACCAGCAGTCGTGGAATTCATGTGTTGTTCCACTTGAGTTTGGGTGCAGGTAAATTTTTTTGATGCTTTTATACCTACAAGTTGGGGGAGAAGAGATTTCCCTACTAAGCTTTGCAGCCTTTTGGGCTGATGTGCTTGAAGGCAGCAATAAATCCCTTTTCCTAGGGGGAAGCCATTGCATCCAGTAACTGTTGCTTGGACAGGTCTCTGTTCTGAGACCTAGAGAGCTTTGCACTTAACTTTCCAAGTTTTTTTTATCCTTAACATTGATGTTTTCATGAAACTTCCAAGCCCTTTGGTCCCTCCAGCAGGTCATATCCTGAGGGTCCTTGGAGGGGTTGATTTCTCACACTGAGAACTGTGGAGGCAGGCTGGGAGAGCTAGGAATGTTCACCTGGGGAAGAGAAGGCTCCAGGGAGAGCTCAGAGCCCCTTCCAGGGCCTAAAGGGGCTCCAGGAGAGCTGGAGAGGGACTGGGGACAAGGGATGGAGAGACAGGACACAGGGAATGGCTTCAAACTGAAAGGGGCAAGGGTTAGATGGGATATTGGGAAGGAATTCCTGGATGTGAGGGTGGGCAGGCCCTGGCACAGGGTGCCCAGAGAAGCTGTGGCTGCCCCTGGATCCCTGGGAGTGTCCAAGGCCAGGCTGGACGGGGCTTGGAGCAACCTGGGACAGTGGGAGGTGTCCCTGGTGGAACTGGATGATCTTTAAGGTCCCTTCCAACCCAAACCTGAATTCTGGAATTCCATTCCATGGAATGACCAGTCCATCAGAGCTCCCAGCCCACGGGTGGTGACCTCCAGCTGTTTTCCTGCCAAACCACAGAGCCCACGAGCAGCTGGGCCCTGCAGTGCCAGGCTGGGACATTTTCTCACCCAAACCACATCTTACCAGAGCAGGTTTGTACCTAAACACTCCATTTTTGGGTTTCATCCTCTTCACATCCCATCCCTCCAGTTTATCCAGCTGCTCTGCAGTACCTCCTGATCCAGGTCATCTCCAAACCTCCATCCTCCACCTTGTGCAGAGAACAAGCAGAAACCTCCCTTGACCACTCTTTTAGTACCTTGCATTCATAGCCATGATTTGATGATTATTTTGATCGTTTTCCTCTCTTGGACTGCTTTGATACATCTTTCCTAGATTTCCTAGAAAATATCCCTTTTTCCATGGGTTTCCCATTGCTTGGTTTGGGAATTGCTTAAACAAGCAGGAAAACCCTGTGTGGATTTGTGGTGTGAACCACCGTGTCCAGGCTCTTCCTGCGCCATCAAGTGATGAGCTGATTATTTTTCCTTCTAAACCGTGGGGTTTTGTTGCAATTCGAAGGACACGTTTGCAGTGGGAAAAGGTCCCCTCTAGATGGCAGGAACGGCAGCGGGAACGCGCCGGAGTCCGGGAGCAGCGGAGCAGGAGGTGCAGGACACGGCGCCCGCCTCAGTCCGGGGCTCTGCGGCCACCGCGTGGCACCTGCGGGGCTGTCACCAGATGGAAGTGCCCAGCTGCTCCCTGCGGATCCCGCCTGCCAGAGCCCCCGGCCCGGCCTCGGCGCATCCCTGCGGGAGAGGTGAGTGCGCCGGGAACGGCCGTGATGCTCCCGCCGCGTGGCAGCGCTTGGAGATCGGGAAAAACAAATCATTTGGATGGTTTGTGTCCCCCTTCCTTGGTGAGCGCGAGGGAGAGGGGAGTCTGAAATATCCCGCCCTGGTGGGGTGCCCTGCAGGAGCTGCTGTGTGTGACGGAGCAGCCGGAGAACGCCTGGAATGCCGGCGCTAACGCGAGGTGACGGGATGGCCATCGGGATGGCAGTGGGAAACGGAGGAAGCAGGAGCGGGTGGTGGAGCCAGGCTGGTCCCCAAGCGGGTGACACGGCCGTGGAGCATCTCCAGGGGGTCATTTTGGGTGCTGTCAGCAGTGCCACTGGTCAGGTTTGGTGTTTTGGTGCTGAGCATCGAATCCCAAAGCTGGGTGGGTGAAGGCACTTGTTGAAGTGAGTTTAATTCCTGCACCCTGGAAAATGGGATGCCTGTATTGTTAATCGCGTTTGCAGCCATAAATGCCCTTCTTGGATCCGTGGGTTTGGTGCTGGCTCGTTGGGGCGTTCCATTCCCACATCCCTGGGGCAGGCAAGGACCACGCTGAGCGTGGCAGGTGTCAAATGCTGGGTTCTCCACATCTGCAAACATCTGCTCCCAGTGCTCAGTGTGGGGCTGGGATCGAGGGATCAGACGGGCAGAGTGAGGGTACAGGAGCCTTCCAGCCCAGGGGTTGTCTGTGAGTAAAGATGCTCCTTCTGGAGGACCCCTTTTCCCACCTAGGAGATCTTCCAGGCAAGAAGGTGCTGTTCCCATCTCGGGGTACACTGAGTGAGGCAACAGCCCTGCTCCTGGGTTGCTTCCAGAAATGTCAGAAATAGGGGGTTTATATAACTATATATTCACTGTTCCGTCAGACTGAGATAAATTTGGACAGACTTCAGCTTTTTTCAGCTGAGATGCTTGGAAAATGTGGCAGCACCTACATCCCTGCAGGAGGAAGATGCTGGGGGAGGAAGAGGAGTGCAGGGGATGGTAAAAGCTGGGATAAAACCTGCCCTGGGAGCTCTCCTGTCTGAGGTTGAGGATATTTTGGAGCTGATGCCAAAAAAATAACAACCCCCTGTAGCACTTTTGCTTTAAAGCTGTTGCTTTGCAGTCATTGCATTGTTTTTTGCTGAATCCAGGCTGACACGCTACTTTTCGGGCAGGAGCTGATTATTTTCTTCCTATTTTTCAATTTTCCTGCCTACCCAAGCTCTTTGGCAATACAAACATCCCTCCAAGGAGTGAACGTGGCGTTTGGACACAGAGGTCACCTCTGCTCTGACCCAAAGGCACTGAGCCCCTGCCTGGGAAGGACGTTGTGCAGGGATGCAGGAGAGCAGGCAGTCCCCAAAGCCCAAATCATCCAGGAAAAAAAGCTGGAGCCACACTCCAGGACAGCTTGAAGCAGCCAAAATTAGCCCAAAGCCCATTTGCCCCCATCCTGATGAGCCCACGGTCCAGAGACTTGTCCTTGCCGTGGTTTTCCTTGGCCTCTCAGTGCCGTTGGAGGCAGCTCTGATTTTCAGGCTTCCTTCCATGCCACTGCAGAAAGGCACCGCGGGGCAGAGCCGGCCTGGGAAATAATTGGGCAGCCAGCGTAGAAAATGAGCAACGAGGGGAAAAGGAGTAGGAATAACCCTGATTTTCCTGCTTCTCTATCAGCGTCCGGCTCGCTCCGCCTGCATTTCCCAGGGCAGCGCTGGGACTGAGCATCCCAGGTATGGAAGTGTGATGGGATGAGCTCGTGCTGGGGCACGGGGAGGGTGTGTCATGGGTGTCCTGAGTGCTGCCAGAAGTTATCCTAGGAGGAAAAACTCCTGGGATCTTCTGGAGAGGGTGTTCAGCTCTCAGTGGGGGAGGCCACGAATTCCCAGCTTTTTTGGCAAAGACAGCTTTCCTGCTCTATCCAGCATGATGGAAATATCTTCTAGGAAATCCTCCAGCAGCCTGCATGGCTTCAAACAGGAGAGCAGGGAACTGGGGGGCTCATCCTCATCCCTCCACAGTGGAGCCCCCTGCCCGAGTTCCCCAATCCACCAGGGTGCAAAAACCTCGGGCAGCTCCCAGCTGCTCCAAAGTGGATAAAGAGCACTGGAACCTGTGGGAGCAGAGGGAGGCGGGCTTGGGATGGATCTCCCCAGCCATGTGGACCGTGGGCTTTTTTTCAGGGGGCTGCAGCTGGGATGGGTGATGTGATCCATGCCGGGTATCCTGATGTCCCCTGTGCTCTCCCACAGGACAGGGAGGTGACCACCGCGCTCCAGCTGCTGCCGCCTGGCGCTGAGACTGACCAGCACCACCAGCACTGACCACAGGTAGGTCCCTCATCCCACACCAGCCAATAACCCTCCCCGGGAGAACTGGTCCAGGTGGGACTCGAACGGATCCGTGCCAGCATCCATCGCTCCTCCAGGGCTTCTCTCTGCTGTGCCGCTGCTGGAAAGGAAGTTGTGTGGGAGGATGGAATTTTCTGTCGAGCGTCCCGCGGCTCTGGATGCTCCGGGGTGCTCGCAGGAGTTCTGCCATCCCCATCAGCTCCACGAGGCTGCGAGTGGCCCTGGCAGCCGGATCGGGGGCCGGGCTGTGCCTGCCTTGCTGGGCGCTGTATTTGGGTCAGCCACATCGACTGCGAGTGCAACTGTGTCATCCCTGGAGAGCGCGGGACGCCGATCCATAACCGCGGCCGGCTCCGGCCGGGATGGCACGCACGGCCCGGCATCCTCACCCTGCTCCCCGCTTATCCAGCCCTGCCCCGCTCCCAGCCTCCAAAACTCGGGAATCCAGCGCAGCCCCGACTTTTTCCAACAGCAGCAGCTGTGACTCTGCTTGTCCCGGACATGACTCCAGCCCTGTGAATAACCAGAAGCCATCTGCAATTCCCATTGTGCCGTGGCTTCTGGTACGGCCACCGGAACAACCGGATGCTTGTGGAATCTGGGATTCATCCCCCTCCTGATGCCTGATTCCTCTCTGTCCGGCCACAGAAAGAAGGGAGAACAGGATGTTTTTCCGGATTTTACTTCCCCCGTCTCCGGAAATGCAAGGAGGGGATAAAAAGAAAGGAGGCAGAAAAGGCAAAATTCCAGTATCCAGGTGGAGCTGGGCAAATGTAGATAAATATTCCTCACTTTCTACATAGAGGGGATTCTTTTATTGAAGCCATGTGGGAATAAGACCCCTGGGAGCTGGGTCCAATGGGCACAGGGAAGGACAGGGCAGCTGTGCCTCCTCAGTGCCCAAGTTGTCAGCCCAGCATTAATTTGCAGATATTCCCTGAAGGATCAGGGGTTGCTGTTCCTATTTGTATCAAGTCTTGAGGAAAACCAAGTGCCTGTGTGGTGGGTGTTGAACTTTAGGGATGGCCTGGCTCCCTAATGTGGAGTCAGCATGGAGGTGATGGAAAAAAACCCTCAAAAAGCCAAGAGCAATGATCCAGTCACCACCAGGGTGCTGACCTGGATATAACACGTATTAAGATGAGAAAAAAAGAGGAGATTTATTATTTTTCCTAGCTGAAAGTGCAGGATACTGGAGCTGCATCCCTTGCTTTGAACATGGTTGAAATCCTGTGATGCCTCCTGGATGTGGGGGCGTGGACTGGAGGGAGAAAACATCCCAGTTTGGGTGGAGGAGGGAAACTGGTGCCACAGCCCCCAGCAGAGGGATAATTCCCTCCCTGGAGCGGTGTCCGTGGGCTGAGTGCCTGCCAGACTGTCCCGCTGAGCAGGGAGGGTGATCTCGCGAGTTCCATCGGTCTGGGATCCCATGGCTCGTTCCTGCAGCAGCCGGGCCCGCGGAGCCCGGCGAGCCCAACACCCACGGTCATCCCGGCCTCAGACCTGGGAACGCCGCTCTGCTCCCTCCTCCGAGCGCTGCCTGCACTCTCTGCCCCTGCCAGCATCCCCAGGAGCAGCCTGGCTCCATCAGCCAGCGTTTCCACATTTAATTTGCCTTTTTATCTATATGTATATTTTTAATACATAATGTTTTTTTCACCCCATCTGCCTTCCCAAGCAGAGATGCTGCTGCTCCTTGGGGTCATCCCACTGCAGCTTCATCCCACAGCATTGCTGTGGTGGCGTCTCTGGGCTCTTTACTGGTTTTATTGCTGAAATCCAACCTGATTCCCCATGTCCTATAGGGAAGAAATGTCACTGGTGTTCTTGCAGCAGCTCCTGGTGTTTCCAAAGACAGGCAGGATCTCCCCTTGTGCATTCCCACCGCTGTGGCTGCCACAGATGTGCTGCCTCTCTGGGCCTCTGAGAATATTTTGGCTCTGTTTTCTCACCATTTTTCCATTTAAGAGTTGTATTTATCAATGAAGTCTCCCTGCTGAGCCTCCTTTTGTGCATCCCATCCACCATCCCATCTGCTGCCTCCATTGCCCAGAGAAGCTGTGGCTGTCCCTGGATCCCTGGCAGTGTCCAAGGCCAGGTTGGACAGGGCTTGGAGCACCCTGGGATAGTGGAAGGTGTCCCTGCCCATGGCAGGGGGTGGCACTGGATGGTCTTTAAGGTCCTTTCCAACATAAACCATTCTGGGATTCCAAGATTTCTCCAGCTCCTCAGTGTGCTCTTCCCATGGATGCAGCATCCAGATGCAAACTCCTGCAAGGATCCCAACAGAATCCCCCTGGGAGCATCCCTCTGTTTGATCCGTGAGCTGTGAACTCCCGTTCTCAGCCCAATCCTCCCACCCACTTTGTATCCCTGATTTATTTCATCCAAGATCCTGTTTCTCTTGGAGGATCCACTGCTGCTGTCAAGGCAAAACTGGGATCCCAAACAAAGCCTCTGCTCCTCTCCCGTGGTGGGACGAAGCCTTTTAGGACTCTCTGAGGAGCAGAAGCTTCTCCCTGTGCCACCACCCGCAGGAGCCGCGGCTCCGGAGGGGACAATGGTGCCATTGACGGGGGACACTGCCACGCTGCCGTATTGTGCCTGGCAGAGAGATGCCCGGGAATAATCGCCTCCTCCTTGGCTTTGTTGCAGGGCTGTGCTGGTGCTGCTGCAGGGCTTCTCCCCACCCGGGGCTCCGGTTATGCGGTGAGGATCCGCAGCTCCACGGGCACCTTTTTTCCTGGCTGTGAAAGGTACGGCTCAATCGTCACCTCCTAACCACGATGGGGCTCTGGGGGGGTGGCACTGATGGGAAGGATTGTGGATTTGGGAGCACAAAGATGTTCCTCCTCCCAGGAAGCTGTGTCCTTCGTTGATCCTTGTAATATGTTGTATATTTATTATATTTTGTATATTACAGTGTATTTTTTTATATATTGCTTATATAACGGCAGCATTGAGAGCCATGAAAATTATAATTTCTTCCTAAGCCTGCAAAATGTTTTGCCTCAAATATTTACATAAGATACAGGAATCCAACTCCACTTGGGGTCTGCACAATCCCTTAAAATTTGGATTGAGGATTTTGCTTGGAACTACTTTAAACAAGGCTGAATGAGAGTTTGCTCTGAGACTGATACAGAGCAGGGCTGACATTTTTTAGGAGCATATTTAAGGTTGTTTTCAAGCTGTGTGATTCCAGAAAGAATTTCCCTACACATTTCCTGGTGAGGGTGTTCTCCTTGCCCAAAATCTCCTTGAAATCCTTGGATTTAGGCTGAACTTTGGGCTTGTGACTGTGTCAAGGGTGGCAGCAGCTGCAGGAGCAAGAGCTGAGGCAATGCCTCTCCCTGCTCCTCCTCCATCCCTGGGGCATCCTAGGAGCTGATTTCCTCTGGAGAATTCCTTCTGGGAACAGACCCCCTGCACGGTCAGCCAGGCTGTTCCCAGCTTGTTCCTCCCCTAAAGCAGCTGGAGAGCAGAAACACACTTGAGAAATTAAATAAGAGAATGAAAACTTAGCTGCCCCATCCCAGCTGTGCTGAGGAGCAAGGACATCTCAAAATTCCCTTCAAACCAGGAAAAACAAGTTACTTGGAGGACTTTCTCACAGTGGGAGCTGCTTAAGGCATGCTGGGGGTCATGTAAGTTTAAGAGATGAAGAGCCATCAGATTTTAAAGGTTTAGTGCCTTCTTCATGCCAAATTTGTTCAGTTTTGGGGTTTTCTTTAACTGCAGCTAGTACAACCTCGCTGATTTGGACTCCTGGAAGCCAAATCTCTCTTCACAACATGGGACCTTTAAGGAAAACATCAATTTTTGTGAGGTCAGCCATAAAATCATGCGAGCTGGCAATGGGAAGAAACAGATGATGACGTGCCAAAGGCTGTGGCCTCTGGATGGGGCAATAATTTAATCCCTGCTTGTGGGTTTGGGTGAGGGGCAACATCCACCCCTCTGCAGCCAGAGAGTGCTCAGGGGCAAAATCCCTCTGGCAGAGAGCAGGAGGGGCTGGGGGAGGAGGAAAATGTCCCCTCTGTCCCCTTCCAGCTGCTTTCCCTTCCAGCTGTTCTCCACAGAGCAGGGAGATGCTTCCAGCTGTTGCCCCAAATGGGGTTGGACAGAGGGAACAGGAATGAAGAGGGGCTGGGATAGGAGCCTCTGGTCGACATAAAACACTAAAAATGCAGAATTTCAGCAACAGGCGCTGCTTTGGGCAGAAAAATTGGGGGGGAAATGAAGTTTTTTGGTGGTGCTGCAATGTTTCACTGTAGCTGTAAGGACAGGGAGCGTTTGCAGCCAACTTTCCACCAAGTTTGAAAAGGAATGGAAAAGGAATCCTAAACAAGAAGGAGGCATTTCTTATCCCGCTGCAGCACCTCCGCTTCCCACCTCCTGCTCCATTTTAGCTATTTTTAGCCCTAAGCCCTTCAACTCTTTGAATTATTTGATTTCTTTTCCATACGCGCCGCTTTTGGCTCTGGAGTTATTCACCACAATCTCTTTTTTTATGGAGTTTTTTATGCGTCCTTGGAAGGAAAACCCAAAAAAATAACGGGAAGCTAAAGGAATCCTTGCTGTCCCGGGGAAGGCTGGGTCTGCAGTGGCAGGTTTAGAGGAGCTTTCCCGTCTCCACGTCAGAGCACGGCTTTGGAGGAGTGGGAGGAGGAGAGAGACGCCGGGAGCGGCGCCTGGCAGGGACAGGGATCCAGGGATCCACGGCTGGACAGGATGGGACAATTTTGGGAAGGACTGAGCCCAGCGCTTCTCCGTATGTTACTTTTGGGGTTTTTTTTGTTCTCCCTGCACTTCGTGTTGATGTTTTGCTGGTGGTTTTTAGCTTGGCTGGTTCCCAGATTCCCTCCCTGTGCTGCAACCCCCCTCTGCTCCAACCCTGCTCTTCCCTGCTCTTCATTTTCTGCCCTTTCCCAGTTATTTGGGTGGGAAATGCGCTTGTTGAGGCTGAATGTTCGTGTGTTGCCTTTCCTGCCGGGGTGAGAGGCACAACATCCCTATTTGGCATCAGTTTGTGCACACTTTGCTGGCATAAATCATCCCCCGGCACGCAGGGCACTGTAAATCCATGTCCGGGGAGTTGCAGATTAAACCAGTTTGGCTTTTTCCTCATGGAAAAGGGAAGAAATTCTTCTCAGTGAATGTGGTTAGGGCCTGCCACAGGCTGCCCAGAGAAGCTGTGGCTGCCCCTGGATCCCTGGCAGTGTCCAAGGCCAGGTTGGATGGGGTTTGGAGCACCCTGGGTTAGTGGAAGGTGTCCCTGCCCATGACAGGGGGGTGGAATGAGATGATCCTTAAAGTTTCTTCCAACCCAATCCATTCTGGGATTCTGTGAAACCCCTCTGTGCTCTGGGACCTCCTGGCCAGTCCCCATCCCAAACCTCCTCCTATCCCAGACCACCAGAGTTGGGGGGAGGAAAACCAGGCTCTGGTTTTCCTGCTGATCCTGTGGTACCTTCCTGAGGTTTCTGTACATTTTGGGATCTGCATCCTCCTGGCTTTGGGATCATCAGCTTAGATCCCCATGCTCTTGCATCACGAGCTGGGCTGTGAGAACAGGCACGGCTGGAGAGCAGCAGCCCCAGGGGCTCATCCCAGCAGGAGATGTGGATTTGCAGCTGCTGTCTCTAACCCGTGATAAGTTTATCTTCTCTGTAAGGTGCTTTTGGCTTGTTTTTAAATAAGATCCAAGCCTGTGAGCACACTTTTCCTTCTCACATGCCAAACACCTTGCAAAGGCTGTGTTCCCTCCCTTGCAGCTGGGGAAACTGAGGCACGGGGAGCCCGGCAGCATCACCACCAGTGGGAGCTGAATCTGCTCCTTGGTGGCCTCATCTTCTTGGCCATCCTTCCTTGAGAGAAAACTCTCCTTTGGCTCCCAAACACTCAGGATGCTCCTCTGGGGTGGGATCTCCCACGTGGATCCCCCATTCCCACCTCAAGGTCCTGAGATGAACCTCATGTGAGATGCTGTTGCATTTTCACAGCTTTTAATTGTCCCATCCTTACAAATCCTTAAAATCTTCCCCATGGCTGATGGATGACCCTGAGTTATGTCCCTTCTACCTCCAAATCTCTGCAGGTTTAGTTGCAGCCAGTGTTTGTCCAAAGGATTTCCTGGAGAGAGGAGCTGGAAGGAGCTTATGAGCCCTCCTCCCTGCTCATGAGGTGGCCTGGGAAGGCATTCCTCTCTCCATCTCCTCCCATCCCAAAATGCCCTTCCCATCTATCCCAAGCACAGGAGCTTGGCTTAGTGGATTTATTTAAGCTCAGCTTTATGGCAGAGAGCTGTGTCCTCTCCTGGTGGGAGGTGAACATTCCCACACCCCCAAAGGGAAACAGAGTCTCTTAAATCCTGGGAGGCCACAGGCACCTTCTCCTTTCACCCCAATTTACCTTGGAATGCCACAGGAGGGCAACCTGTCCTGTGTCCAAAGCTTCCTTAGAAAGCCAGAGGGAGGAAATCCCAACATAACCCAGCTCCAGATGGGTGGGAACGGGAAAAGGGCCATGAGGCAGAGGAGGAATCTGCACCTTGTGCTCCTCCTGCAAGCTGGGAGAGCCATTTCTGAGACAATCCTTAGGTCTTGTCCAGGACCAAAATCCCAGGAGGGTTTTTTTTGGTGTGTGTCATCAGGAAGCCCCTCCTTGCCCAGCAATCTGACATGGTGTGCACCGTACTCCTGCAGGATCCCGGTGCTGGGGAGGGCTCTCTTCTCCTGTAATTTATGGCCTGTTTGGAGTTCTTCCACCCCATGTTAATCCCAGCATCCCAAGGGTCAGTTTTAAGGCTGCACAGCTCCCTTTGACCCGGTCTGTCCCTTGGAGATTGTGCTGACCAGCCATGAAAATCCACGTGGTTTCTGCTCCTTGCTGCCAGGAGAAGGGAAAATAAAGGAGTTTTTGTGGGATTTCTGCATGTCACTATTGCAACCAGGGGCTGTAGCTGTTGAAGACACGGAAAATGGATAGAAAAGGAGGAGCCCCCTCCTATAAATTAATTAAGGCACATAAGGATAAACTTTGCTGGAGCAATTAGTTTATCTCCCTGCCCCTCCCATTTTTTGGTGCTGTGGGTTGCCCCACTGTTTCTCTGGCTGCATCCTCAGAAGGTGAGGATCCCAAGTCCCACCCTCAGGTGTCCTGAGCTGTCCCCAGTGAATGAGGTGACTTTATAAGGATAAGCCAAGCCCTCCAGCAGGTCAGAATTGCTCCTCTGAGTGCTGCACGCTCTCTTCTGCAGTCTGACTTTTTGCTCCTTCTCCATCCTCCTGGGGAGGATCCCAACTTTTCCTGGCCACCAGTGGGTGTGGAGGTGTGGGAACGCTGAGCAAGGTGGGCATCTGAGGGTGAGCTGTGCAATCACAGGACAGCAGAGGCTGAAGGTCCCTCAGGAGTTGCAGATCCCACCAGCTCCCCGTGCCAGTGTTCGTCAGGGACACTTCTATTTCCTATCCAGTTGAAATTTTTCTGGCTGCATCTTGTCCTTCCCTGGTGTATTTTTGGGATGTCTGTGAGGACACCCAACAGAGCAGCACTGCTCCCCCCAGCTGGGACTGGCCCCAAACTCGGTCCCATCACCCTGATCATGAATGACACTCAACAGCCTCATCCCTGGGAGATGCCACCACCAGCTGGGACCTGTCAGCACCGGGGGGTGACAGGGTGGCACCAGCTGCTCCACAGGAGCCGCGACGGTGGTGAGGTCACAAGACCCTACTTTCTGAGGGGTTTACACCCAGCATCCCCATTTCCTCAGAGATCAGGTCCATTTCGGCAGAGCAAGGACTGAGGCAGCTCGGCACCTCCCGAGACTGCGTTTCTGCTTTGCTTTGTTATTTCAGACCCTTTTAAACACCCTCTTAAACTGGCTTGGCCCGGAGCTGTGCAAGGGTCTGCTCGGTGTGAAGCGAACACAGGGCGGGGGCCAGCGAGCCCCTGGTGGCACCACCAGTGGGGTGTAAACGAGCAAAATCACGGGAAAACAGCCCAGAAATGCGGCTCGTCCCCCACTGGGGCGAGGCACCACTTCCAGCCCAGCCCTGAGCATCTTTGGGCGCTTCCATGCCTTCTCTGTCTCACCGTCTGGATCAAGGCAGAGTTAACCCAGCTCACGACCCTAAATACCGCTCCCCACAGGTTCCAGCCCCAGAGAACACCCGCCGCGCATCCGGAAGCCTCTTCTTCGGAAACCTGAAGCCGGTTCAAACACGAACCCGAGCCAAATTCCTCCAGGCACGTTTTTAATCATCCTTTTTTTTTTTTTTTTTTTTTCCTGCCGGGGACAATGGATTTGCTCAGGGCTCTGCCCAGCCCTTTTCCTCTACGCTGCCAGACAGAAATAGTTAACCAGGTTCGCTAAGCAATGAATGTCCTCGTTTCCTTTCCAGGGCGGGCGGCTCCCCCTGCCTCCCCCTGGCCGTGTCGCGCTCGGAGCCCCGGGGAGGAGCCGCTCTCCGGTGCCACGATGCGAGAGCGGGCGATGTGTCCCCGGCTCGGGCTGAGCTTGGTGACCCGCGGGCCTGTGCGAGGGCTGCCAGGTCCCCCGGGGCTTTCTGCAGCTCCAGAGCAGCCCTTTGCTCGCTCTCCTCTTGCGATCGGTGCCGTGCGAGCACCTCTGGCTGCGGGGAGATGGGAGCCAGCGCCGGCTCTGCAGAGTTCCGAGTCAAAACAGATCAAGCTAAGAGTGAAAAGAGATGCTGGAGAAGAGAAGGGAGGAGAGAGAGAAAAGATGATGCCACGGGCGTTGCAAAGCCATCCCTGCTGTAGACACAACCTCGTTTGATAGCGTGGCTTCTCCTGGGGGTTGTGGTTGGATCCCCCAGGAAAGGGGAGACCACCAGGGCCAGGACCCTGTGCTGCCCTCAGTGCGCAGAGCCCACGGGCTGTGTCAGGGACACCCCGGGCTGCTTTGGGAAGGTGTTTAGGGTCATCCCACCCGGGCAGGGCTGGTGGCTCCCGGGATGCTCCGGCTGCCGGAGCAGCGATGCGGCGCTCAGGAGGAGCCGCTCCTGCAGCCTCTTCTCCGAGGGCATCCAGAGGAAAGCTGCCTCTCACGGGGCTTTGTTGCATGCTTGGCTTGGCTTGGTGGGAGGTGGTCGCTGTCGGGCTTGCAGAATCCCCGGACAAAGCATTTTCCGTGCTGCGGGGCCGCGGGGAGAGGGGTGAGATCAGCCGTAGCTTCAGCGCCTGCTTGAATGGAGCCAGAGGTTTGCAGAGGATGGAGGCGGCGCTGGGGAGCGCTGGCCTGGTGGAACACGGGACATCCCTGCCCGGGGCACGGAGACCTGCCCGGCATCCCGGGCTCAGTGCAGAGGTGAGCGGCTGCAGCCGGGGAGCAGAGCTCTGCCGGGAATCCCCGGGGCGGGGAGATGGACCGGGATTTCGGGAGAAGGGAGGACTTCTGCGTCCTCTCCTTCCGCCCCAACCTGGGGGATGACCTGGGGCTGGTGTTCCTGAGGACGGGACCCACAGCAAAATGAGCAGAGCTGGGGCTCTGATCCCCCCCTGCCTGGGGGCTGCTCCAGACCTGCCCCTGCTCGGCTCCCGGGGCTGCCGTAGGGTTTGGCCAAGGGTGTTCCTGCCTGGAGATCAGGGGAAACTCTGGTGGTAAATGCAGGGTGTGATCTCCCGTGTCCGTCCTCAAGCTCAGCGTGAGCTGAGGGGGCTTCTGAGGCTGGTGTGAGGGATAACCTCACTCCTGCTTGTTACAGCAGAGAAGGATACCCTGGAACACAGAAGGAGAGGGATGTGGCCAGCTCAGAGGAGCAGCTTCCTGACAGAAATTCTGTGTCTGAGGGCAAACATGTGCGAGGTTTCGTGTGCTGGCCAGGACACGTGTGGGCGTGGAGCTCCTTTATTTATTCCTCCATGAGCGGAGCTCTCCCGGAGATCCCGAGGTGGGAGGATGAGGAGGAAGCTCTGCTCTGGGCAGCTGCTTTCTCGCAAGATTTCGCCCTGCTTGTCTCCTGGCAGCCCGCGGCGCTTTTTTAGCCATTCCGGAGAATTTGAATAGTTCTGGCGAGGGCGAGCTCTGATTTACAGGGAGTGTTTTAATGGTGTTTATGTTGGCAGGCTGGAGTTTATGTACGGTTTGAAATGTTCGCTGAAGCCTTTTATCGCCGGAGCTGAAAAACAACAGAGCGCTGATGAAAGTCCTGTGCTAATTGGAGAGGGGTTGATTTAGGGCTGGGGCTGCAGAATGCCTGGCTCCTGTTTGGCTCCGAGGGGCTGCTGCTGCCTGCAGTCCCCACGGGGAAGGAGAGATGATTTCAGCCGTCAGCGGGGTGGGATCCATCCAGGTTGAGCCGTTTTGCCACTGAAGGTCACATCTGGCACTGAGAGGGACAGATCGTGGTGCCTCGGGCTCCTGTCCCTGCTCACAGCCCGGCAGAACAAGATGTTCAGCAGATGCAAGAGGCTTCAGCTTGGGAAAACAAGCAGTTGCTTAAACGTGGGGTTTTTTATAACTCAAACCACACTCAGATGTGAGGCAATGCCTTGTGCTGGTGTTGGAAACGCAGCTCACTTCAATCCCATTGCTCCTCTCCCCGTGTCTGCGTAGGATCTCAGTGTGCCAGCTCAGGTTTTAGTGAAATCACTTGGTGAGATCCCATCATCATCTGTGGGATCTGGAGTGATTGAACCTCACGAGCACCTCACAAAAAACACCCTCCTGCTCCTTATTTTCCACTGGGTTATCCCTCTCCCATTAGTCCTGCAGAATTAGTCTGAGAGTAGGAAACATTTTCAGGTGCCAGCAATGGGTCATTTTGGAGCACAGGGAAGGAATTCATCCATCCCACAATCAGCTCCTGATCCCTCCAGCTGTGTCCACCTTCCCTTCTCCAGCATCACAGGTGCTAAGGAGGAGTGGGTGATCCACGGGGTGTGAGAGTGGGATGGGAACTCTTAAGGGCAGTTTAAAATGTAAAATAGCAGGAGAGAGTTGCAGGGTGATAACACATCTTGAGCAGGGTGTGCTTCGGGTCTCCTGGTTCCTGAGAGCAGGTGGTGAAATTTAGAGGAGTGGACAGAAGAGCTGGAAACTGAGGTGAGTCCCAGACCAGTCCCTGGGTGTCAGGCAGGTCACAGAATCCAGAATGGTTTGGTTGGAAGGGACCTTGTTGTTCCACCCCCTGCCATGGGCAGGGACACCTTCCACTATCCCAGGCTGCTCCAAGCCCCGTCCAACCTGGCCTTGGACACTTCCAGGGATCCAGGGGCAGCCACAGCTTCTCTGGGCACCCTGTGCCAGGGCCTCAGCTCCCTCACAGGGAAGATGTTGAGCTCAGCTCCAAGGAGGGTTGACCATCCAAGCTTAGACAATGAAATCCCACCCAAGTGCCTTAAAACCAGTCTTGGAGGATGCCACAGAGATTTTATCCTTTTGAGGAGTCTGTGGCACATGGTCCTGCCTCCACATCACCCCACGGTTGCTCCATACCTCTGCAACCCTTTTCCCAGAAACATCTACTGGGACTCCCCTGCCAGGCAAAAGGGCACTTTATTTCAGGCCAGTTTTGTAGGAAAGGTCCTGGCTGGCATTAGGCACCTCAGTAGCTGTGTCCTGCTGGATGTATCCTAATAGGAAGGGAGGCAGAGAAAGGCACAGCATCACAAGCACATCTACGTGCCTCTAGTCTCGTCACACATACAAGAAAATTTAAGGAATTTGGTTCAAAGTAGTTTAGTGAAGCAGAGAACCTTCTATTTTAAGAGATTTCTGATAGCTCTCAGCCTGCATTGAACCACACAGATTCTAAAAGAGAAAAAAAAAACCACAAAACCAACAAATCCCCCACTTCTGCTACTGGCAGTAAAATTTTGGCTGACACATGTGAGTCTCTATTAACCCATGGCCCTGTGAACGTGCTGGTCAGGGACAAACCTTACAGTAGGAGAGTCCATCCTGCTGTTATTCCTTGTAATGGGAAGCTTCCAAAAAACCAGCCAAAACAAATATTTGGAGGAAAGGCAGGGGCTGCCTGGAGGGAGCGAGGGGGGCAGGAATGCTCCTGCCATGGGCAGGAGGTGACATCATCCGGATTCCTTCGCTGAGGAATGCAGGATTTGGTCTTCCCTGCCAGTAATTGCTTTTCAAAAACAGACCTGACCAGGGAAGCAGATTTCACCCAGCCCCTTCCACTGCACGGCAGAGAGGCTGAATATTCCCAAATCCCCTTCTTTTCCCTGGCTTAACAGGGACATTGTATGGACAGGCAGGGTAAAATTGGTCATTCCCCAAATTGCAGGTGAAAGCACACAAAATTCCAAAAGTGGGAGCTGGACAGAAATCTGGGCAGGGAGAGCTGGTGGGGGAGCAATGACTTCTTGGGGCTGGCCAGGATGGGGCAGGTGGGGCTGAGTGTGTGTGTGGACTTCTGTTCTGGGCAGGTTTTGCTGGGAGCTGCAGGAGGAGCCTGTGGTGACCTCCTTGGTGACCTCCATGGTGACCCCATTTCTTGGTCCTACGAAGCCCAGTGACCACGTCAGGTGTTTTTGAATGTAGAACTTCAGTGGTGACTGGAGTNGGGCTGCCTGGAGGGAGCGAGGGGGGCAGGAATGCTCCTGCCATGGGCAGGAGGTGACATCATCCGGATTCCTTCGCTGAGGAATGCAGGATTTGGTCTTCCCTGCCAGTAATTGCTTTTCAAAAACAGACCTGACCAGGGAAGCAGATTTCACCCAGCCCCTTCCACTGCACGGCAGAGAGGCTGAATATTCCCAAATCCCCTTCTTTTCCCTGGCTTAACAGGGACATTGTATGGACAGGCAGGGTAAAATTGGTCATTCCCCAAATTGCAGGTGAAAGCACACAAAATTCCAAAAGTGGGAGCTGGACAGAAATCTGGGCAGGGAGAGCTGGTGGGGGAGCAATGACTTCTTGGGGCTGGCCAGGATGGGGCAGGTGGGGCTGAGTGTGTGTGTGGACTTCTGTGCCAGGCAGGTTTTGCTGGGAGCTGCAGGAGGAGCCCGTGGTGACTCCCATGGTGACCCCATTTCTTGGTCCTACGAAGCCCAGTGACCATGTCAGGTGTTTTTGAATGTAGAACTTCAGTGGTGACTGGAGTTGGACTTGATGGTCCGTGTAGATCCCTTCCAATCTGCATGTTCTCTGGTTCTGTGGCTGGAATAGGTGCTGATGTGCAGAGCATTCTGACCAACCAGCTGACACCTGGCTCGATCCAGGGCAGGGATTGTCCCCCTGTGCTGGCACTGCTGGGACACCTCGAATTCTGTGTCCATGTCTGGGCCTCTCATGACAAGAAGGACATTGAGGGGCTGGAGCGTGTCCAGGGAAGGGAACGGAGCTGGGAAGGGGCTGGAGCCCCAGGAGCAGCTGAGGGAGCTGGAAAGGGGCTCAGCCTGGAGAAAAGGAGGCTCAGGGGGGACCTTGTGGCTCTGCACAACTCCCTGACAGGAGGGGGCAGCCGGGGGTGTCGGGCTCTGCTCCCAGGGAACAGGGACAGGAGCAGAGGGAACGGCCTCAGGCTGGGCCAGGGGAGGTGTAGATTGGATATCAGGGAAAATTTCTTCCCTGAAAGGGGGGTCAGGGCAGTGGTGGAGCCACCATCCCTGTAAGTGTTCAGAAACGTGTTGATGTGACACCTGGGGACGTGGTTTGAGGTGAACACAGCAGTGCTGGGTCAGTGGTTGGACGTGATGATCTTAGAGCTCATTTCCAATCTTAATGACCCTTCATAATTAGTCTGGTAGGGCTAATTCCTCAGCAAGGCCACAATTCCCCCTCCATAGAGCTTTTGGCTTCTCCATTGGGTTGAACATCCCACATCCCACCTCCAGTCCCCTGAGCTTGCAGCCCTCCACCCCTGGCTCTGCTCTGGCTCCAAGCTCTGCAAACACCTCTGGAAATGGATGTCATCAGCACTTCCAGTGGCAGCAGAGGGGTCAGTTCCTGTGGGATGGAGACTGCTGCCCTCATTTCAATAGGTGGAACTAGGTGTAGTTCAGCTGCCCCTGTTACGAGTCCAATGGGGTGATTTAGTGCCTGGAAAGGCCCGAAATATTTTGCTCTCAGTGCCTGACAGAGGATGGCTGGCAGGAAACGAACGCGCCGTGCTCCAAGGCAGGGCAGGTTTTGTTGGTTCTCTAATTTTCCGCCAGGTTTTGGAAATTCTTGGCAATTAAAGGGAGAGCAGAAAAGAAGGGCTTCGGCCAAAGGAGAAATCCCACATGGTCAGCAGGATTTTTTGGAAGGGGTGGAGTGAGGAGATCTGAATGGGCAGCAGCAGGACAAGGGCTGCCCAGGACGGGATCTGCTCTCCTGAGGGTGCTGAGATGTGGTGTCAGGTGTGCCAGGAGAAGGCCTGCTCAGTCTTGGGGTCAGCAGCACAACTAAAAACAGTGGGGATGGACACAAAGCAGGGTCTGGGGTCATGGCAGGGCGATGACATTTTGGCATGGCACCAGAGGCACATCCACACAGGAGGCAACGATTGAGCTGGTTGGGATCAGGTCCCACACGGGACAGGGTGACAATGCCATGGGAGAGACCTTCTGTGAGACATCCTGGGCTTGGTTTATATGTTGTCCCCCACCAGGCAAGTCCCTTCCCTCGTCATATCTCGGCCACCCTCCATCCCAGGGCTGTGTCTGGTGCTGGTGATTCTGGTTTTTAAGACTTTCACTGCTCAGAATGATGCCTTAGGTTTTAACTCTTATATTTTTCAAGTCCTGTGTTGCTCGGTGTGTAACTCTGCACTGCCTTGTAGCCTGTGAGCTGCTGCTCTCTCATGCCAAGACAAACATAACAAACCTCTCTGGGTTTGCTCTCCAAGGACACCCAGACTGTCCTGGGCCCAAAAGCCTCTAAAGGGGGGAAAGCTGAGGGGAAATGACATCATTAGGCAAAGTTTTAATTGACGAATTTATGCTGATATGCAAATGGACCAAACCTATAAAGGTGTGGGGAACTCGTGACTCGGGGTCCAGCTGGGGGTCCATTTTTGGATGTAGCCTTTGGCTCCCAGGGTGCACCTTTGCAGGCCTTTCCAATAAATACTGACCTTTATTCCCTTATCCCTGTTACCCTGTTCTAGGTAACCTCCCAAGGCATCGGTTCTTTGGCACCCCAGCCCGGTCCTATCTGGGTCGCCATGCGGGGACGAGTCATGAGTTCATTTGCATATCAGCATAAATTCAGCAATTAAAACTTTAGTTAATGATGTAATTTCCCTTCAGCTTGCCCCCCTTTAGAGGCTTTTGGGCCCAGGACAGTCTGGGTGTCCTTGGAGAGCAAACCCAGAGAGGTTTGTTCTGTCTGTCTTGGCATGAGAGAGCAGCAGCTCACAGGCTACAAGGCACTGCAGAGTTACACACCGAGCAACACAGGACTTGAAAAATATCAGAATTAAAGCCTAAGGCATCATTGAGAAGACAGAACAATATTTCCCTTGTTGTCTTTGGGAGAGGGGGAAATCACAGAATCCTAGAATGGCTTGGGTTGGAAGGGACCTTAAAGATCATCTGGTTGCCAAATGGAGAATGCAGGCACCAATCCCATTACCTCACACATGCTGAGCAAGCTCTCCACCACTGGAGCTAATTCCCTGTGTGACACAGGGGTGGAATGGGGAATACAGGGCATGAAATAGAGATCTCCTGCTCATTTCTGCCTGGAGTTACCCTAGAGACAGCACAGCGTTGGCCAAGCAGCACTGATATGAATTCCAGAGGATTAAGGTGGAGGCTCCAAGGCTTTAAGGTCAGTAGGCACCAGAAAAGCAGCCAGAAAAAAGATGACAATGGCTGCAGATCTGCTTTTAAATGACACAAGGAAGCTCAGAGGCTCTGTATTTACCACAGCTCGGTGAGTCAGGTGCCACCAGTCAGGTGTGGGACTGCTCCTCTGGCTCCAGCCCCCCAGCAGAACATTGTTTGGGGTTTGGTTCATGTCCCTTAAGTTGTTTCTTCTTCAAGTTTCTCAGAAACACAGATGGTGCTGTGGTTTCTTAATTATTTCTGTCTGGGGGCTGAAGGGAGGATGACTTGGAGAGGAAGGGAGGAAAAGAACCAGAGATGGAAAGAGTGAATTTTTAAGAAGAGCCTCCCACCACTTCGTGTTCTTTCCTCAGCCTCTGGTAATGGCCAGGATCACTGTTTGCAGCTTTTCACTCCAGAAAATTCTCAGGGGGTTTCCTGGAATACTAAAATGTGGTGGGCTGGGTGCCCAGCCAGTGACCACCACAGCGACAAGGATGGACCTCAGCTGAGCAGTAACAAACTGAGACAAGTCCCAAAAGCTGCCTGGAGGTCAGAGACCCTGGTGTGGCATTTTTAAGGGCTGTTTATCACTCAGTGAAGGCGAATCAGGTTTTTTTTTCCTTAAATACCCTCTTTCCACAGCATTTTCCATGCTGTTTGCCTCTTTAAACTTAGCAGAGGAGGCTGACCCAGCCCTGGGCTGGCAGAAAGCGTAGAAGAAATGTGAGTACCAGACTGGGAGCCTGGGAAGGGGCTCGCTGCACGTCATGGGGGGATTTTAGTATTATTGTGAATTAAACCATGACTGCAACATCCTCTGTGTCCTGTCCCCAGCCTCACAGTGGAGCTTCAGGCATCCCTGCCTGGGAACCAGCCAAATTCACCAGGGGAACCCGCCCTGGCAGCAGGAGCCCCGCACATCCCAGGGGTGGTGGAGGGTTTGGTGTGAGCAGGGCAGTCTCACCTGAGCTGTTGATTTTTCTAGGAAAACCTGCACCCACGGGCCTGGTGCTCCCTTGGGAAGATCTCTGCATTCAGGACCAACCTGAAAACAAAGACAGAAACCTCAGCTCGCTGCCCCCTTGTCTCAGGTTGTGGATCAACCTCGAGCACTGGAGCGTTGTTGGATCAGGCCCACAGCCACGAGCTGCAGAGTTTCCCCTGTGTGTCAGGCATGGAAGGGCTGTCCAGCTCCTCCTCCTCCATCTTCCTGCCTTCCCCTTCCACCTCAACGTGTTCATTCATGAAAAATTCCCAGTTGGATGGACGTGGGGAGAGGAATTGATGTTGGCGCGTTTTTTCCCGCACGTCGGCCAAGGGAGGTCGTAGGCTCAGAGGGGTTTAATCTTTGTTTTCGCAGCTGGATTCCATATTATCCATTCTCCTCTCCAGCTTTTTATTGCTGCTCATTCCCTGGAGCAACCTGTTGGGAAGCAGAGTGTGTGCTCATGTGGAGCACAACCTGCTGTGGCTGCCTGAGGGGCAGCGAGTGGGGCTGCCCCCCCCAGGACTGGTGACTTCTCCAGGGGTCCCCAGGACTGGATGAGGAGCAACGGCCATAAACAAAAAAACAGAGTTCCACTTCAACATGAGGAAGATCTTCTTCCCATGGGGGGTGGCAGAGCTCTGGAACAGCTGCCCAGGGAGGGCGTGGAGTCTCCATCCCTGGAGACATCCCAAACCCACCTGGATGAGTTCCTGTGTCACCTTCTCCAGGTGACCCTGCCTTGTCAGGGGGTTTGGACTGGGTGACCTTCAAAGGTCCCTTCCAACCCCAACAATTCTGGGGTTCTGTGATTCCATGACCTGCACAGCCCCATGTGTTCATTAAGGATTGAGGCTGGAAGGGATTACCTTCTCCTGCAGTGGGGCCACGCAAGGGATCCCATCTGAGGAGGGAGGACAGTGCCATCCCATAATGGTCCCCTGAGGACACCTGGCTGCAGCCCAGATCTTCTGGCTCCTTTTACCCTGGCACAGTGTGAGGTGAAGGCAATTGGGTAGCAGGGACCAGCTTTGGTAGGAGAGGGCAGGGAGCAAGGTTGGGAGCGTCTGCCTTGGCCTGGAGCATGATGGGATCATGGCAAACCCTTGGGATCATGGTCCCAACCTGGGCACACCGTGAGTTTGGGGGATGCTCTAGGGTTTGGTGAAGGTGGGGGATGGATTGGTGGTGTGGTATGGGGTTTGGGGTTGGTGGTGTAGGTTTGGGGGTGCTGGTGTGCGTTTTGGTGGTGTGGTGTAGGGTTTAGTGGTGTTGCCGTAGATTTGGGGGTGTTGGGTAGTTTTTCATGGTGCTGGTGTAGTTTTGGTGGTGCTGTTGTAGGATTTGGGGATGCTGGTATAGAGTTGGTGCTGCCAGTGTAGGTTTGGTGGTGTAGAGCAGATTTTTGTGGTGCTGATGTAGGGTTTGGTGCTGCTGGTGTAGGTTTAGTGGTGCCAGTGTAGGTTTGGTGGTGTGGTGTATGTTTTTGTGGTGCTGATGTAGGTTTGGGCATGCTGGTGTAGGTTTGGGCATGCTGGTGTCGGGTTGGTGGTGCCGGTGCAGGGTTTGGTGCTGTGGTGTAGGGTTTGGCAGACAGGCAGGTGTAGCTCATGCCCAGCGTGGTGCAGGGGGTGGAGAAGGTGCTGCCTGAGCCCCGCTGGATGCCCAGGGGACTCCAGCACTGCAGATCTCAGAGTCAGCCTTTGCTTCGAGCAGCAGCGTGGCCCAGGGCCAGCTGGCACTGGCTCCATTCCCACCTGGATGCCAGCCTGGGGACACCCTCTCCATGCCACTGTCCCACTCCAGAGGGGACCCTGATCCAACAGCCCTCCAGTCCTGCGAGCTCTGGGGATGGACAGACACGTGGTGTCCCTTCTTGGCACGGGGGACCCGGAGCTGTCCAGATGTGAGGCAGGAGCCGCTGACCTCTGCGGCGTCAGCGGGTGGGGGCCACCTATGTAAACACGTCCAGGAAGGTTCCCGTCCCTTTCCCACCCCGTGCCCGCCTTCGGATCAGAGCCTCCTCGGATCAGGAGCGCCAGCCCTCGCCGATGCTCCATCCCGGAGCTCCGGGAAGGTACCGTGCTGCTCGCCCAGCCCTGGGCTCTCCTCCGCATGTTTCTCTCTCATCCTCCTCTTCTCTGCATGCAAACCTGGCTGCGTAATTAAATCTGTGTGTAATTACCTAAGGGGTTATTTAAATATTTGCTGGTGATATTGGTGTAATGAAATATCTCAGTGAGCAGAGTAGGAACCTGTCCCTACTTCTGCCTGGTCGTGCTGGGAACCTGGCCAGAAGGGTAGGAAAGCACTTGTGGAAATAATGTTTCCTTTTTTCTTTATTTTTTGTTCTGTCTGTTATCTAAGAACAGTTGGCAAGTGCACGTCCAGCCTGCTTGCTGCCTTATTTTTCACACTCGAGTCTCTGCCTTCCCTTTTAACTCTGTTTAGGTCTAATCAGTAATGGGGAAATGGGACACAAAGTCACATCTCAGTGTCTGGGACTTTTTCTTTGGCATTTTCCTTCTTGTCTTCAGAGAATCCCAGCATGGTTTGGGTTGGAAGGGACCTTAAAGATCATCTCATTCCACTCCCCTTTTACTAGACCGGGTTGCTCCAAACCCCATCCAGCTTGGTCTGGAACAGCTCCAGGGATGGGGAGGGCACAACCTCTCTGGGCAACTTCTTGTTGTCTTCAATACCCTTTTGAAGTTGATGTTTGATTTCTTTACCATAAAGATTTCATTACCATAAAGAAAATCTGGCGTCCAGGTATCCAGGGCTGAGCTCAGCAGGACATTTTGGTGATTTGGGGTGGCAAGTCTGCAGCAGATTTATTTGGGGAGAGCATGGGGATGGGTTTATATGATGGGGAGAAGGGTTTGACAGCTGTTCCCAGCTCTTGTTCCTGTTTGCACAACACTTGGATCGTGGAGCAGCCTCACTGTTATGGCTCTGTCTGACCTGGCAAGTCAGAGGCTTCTGCAAAGCCAAAAGATTGGGAAATAGATAAAATAGATATCCCAGCCATGAGTGCTGGAATCTGCAGAAAGGTTTGGTATTTCAGATGTTATGATTCAGATAAAATTTTGTCTTTTCTCAAAAGTTGCCTGAGCTTCATCTCAGCTCCTGCAAACAGAAACCTTGTGCTGGGTGATGGGTTTGGGAGACCAGAGGAGGGTCACCAGGGTGACCAGAGAGATGGAGAACCTCTCCTGTGGGGAAAGGCTGAGAGAATTTAGATTGTTCAGCCTGGAGAAGAGAAGACTTCAGGGTGATCTTGGAGCCCTTTCTTGTTACTGAAGGGGTTCCAAGTTAGGGGGATTTTGGACAAGGGATGGAGGGACAGGACAAGAGGGAATGGCTTTAAATTGATAGAGAGTAGCTCTAGATGGGGAAGAAATTCTTCCCTGTGAAGGTGGGCAGGCCCTGGCACAGGGTGCCCAGAGAAGCTGTGGCTGCCCCTGGATCCCTGGAAGTGTCCAAGGTCAGGTTGGACAGGGCTTGGAGCAGCCTGGGATAGTGGAAGGCATCCCTGCCCATGGCAGGGGGTGGAACGAGATGGGCTTTAAGGTCCCTCCCAACCCAGTTCATTCTGGGATTCTGGGATTCCATTCCTGGCAGAGCAGAGTGCAGAATGTGACTCAGCAGCCTGAGAAGGTGCCACACCAAAGCAGGACCTTGAAGCTGCTCCCAAGCACAGCAGCCCTTCCAAATGACCCACACGTGGTCTTTAGCCACGTTAAGAGTTGTTAAGGTTGTTTAAAGCAGTAAAAAATGAGCTCTGCCCCAAGGATGGTGTAGGACAGGGCAGTCCCCAGTGGTCCAGGGGTATGGCCAGGGCAGTACGAGGGAACATCCTGAGAACCAGGCAGAGCATGGACCTGGTGCAGATACCTGGGGTGGATCCTGTGGGTCCTTTGGGTCCTGTTCCTGGAGCAATTTATGGGGCACTTGCTCACTGCAAGCTCCTGGCCTTGTTAGGGTTGAGAGGTTTCTTTAATATTAACTTTGGTCAGCAAGTTACAGCTATTTTTGGGTTTGTAAAAAATTAGAATCATAGAATTGTTTAAGATCATGTCCAGTCAACCCAGCACCGCCATAGCCACCCCTAAACCATGTCCCCAAGTGCCACATCCACGCAGTTTTGGAACACTTCTAGTGATGGTGACTCCACCACTGCCCTGGGCAGTCTGTTCCTTTCTCTTTCTGTGAAGAATTTTTCCCTGATATCCAATCTAAAGCTTCCCTGGCGCAACTTGAGGCCATTTATTGTTGACCTGTCGTTTGTTATCTGAGAGAAGATAAAAACATTAAATACCTTTGGACCATTTCTCATGGCTGTCCTGGCTGGGTGTGAACAGGTTGTCCCATCTGTTGCAGTGGCTGTCCCCGTGTCTGACACAGATGAGGTGTGTGATGACAGAAATGACACCATCGTTTTTTCCACTGGAACGGCTGGAAAAAAAAAAAATAGAGTCAAACTCGCAGGGTCAGCAGCCTGACTGTGACATTGCAAATCATTTTCCACACACAAAAAAACCTACGAGTATTGCAGGTGTTTGCAAGAGGAGATTGGTGAGGAAACCTGGAGGAGGTGTTGAGCGTGTCCTGCTTTCAAAGAACTGTGGAATCATGGAATGGTTTGGATTGGAAGGGACCTTAAAGCTTATCCTGTTCCACCCCCTGCCATGGGCAGGGACACATTCCACTACCCCAGGTTGCTCCAAGCCCTGTCCAACCTGGCCTTGGACACTTCCAGTGATCCAGGGGCAGCCGCAGCTTCCCTGGGCAACCTGCGCCAGAGCCTGCCCACACTCACAGCCAGGAATTCCTTCCCAATATCCCATCCATCCCTGCCCTCTGGCAGTGGGAAGCCATTCCCTGTGTCCTGTCCCTCCATCCCTTGTCCCAAGTCCCTCTTCAGCTCTCCTGGATCCCCTTTAGGCCCTGGAAGAGGCTCTGAGCTCTCCTTGGATGCTTCCCTTCTCCAGGTGAACATTCCCAGCTCTCCCAGCCCGGCTCCAGAGCAGATGGGCTCCACCCCCTGGAATATCCCTGTGGCCTCCTCTGGAGTTGCTCCAACAGGTCAATGTCTTGTGCTTTGCTTGTGTGGATCCCAAGGTCAGAACTGCTCCACCTCCACTCTGGGGTTGCTGTCTTTACCCTCAAGATGTGTCTGTGGTGTTGCTGCTCCCATCCCCTTCCCTCTTCCTGCACTGACACTGGGAATGTGGTTTTCGTGCAACCGAAAAATCAGGGAAAATGTTCCTTTCATCCACTTGGCATCAGTCAGGGACCTCACCCAGCAGCTCTTGAATGGAGCTCAGAAGCCGTGGCTGAGCTTCCAACCTCTCCTGACCCCTTTTCCTGGGGCTCTTCCAAGCTCCCTCCTAGCGCTCTGTCTCTGCCCATCCACAGGTGTTAGGAAAAGAAAACACCAAGCCCACACCTTTCTGGAGCAGCCAAAAATGTGTCTGTTTGCCTTTTTTTTTCCATGGTTCCCTTCCCATACACCCTGACCCTTTTCCTCTGCCCCCACCTGCACTAAGGCACCGCTGTGGGCTGAACTGTGGATGGAGGGATATCCATGGACAACAGCGGGAGGAGGAGATGAGCCGTGAACTTTTACACGGCCCGTTTCACCAAGGGATGGATTTCCTCTGATTTTCATTGAATTGTTTAAAGGTTTTTTTTTTTACTCTTTTGTACAAGTTCAGGAAGGTCTAGAGCAAGTCAAGCCTGGCTTGGCTTCACAGGGCTGGCAGCGCCGACTGGAAAGTTTATTGCTTCCTGTTATGAGAGCTCAGGGAACCACGATGGGGTTTCAGGAGAAACATGGGCAGCTCCAACTCCAGGGATGACCCCGACGGGTGGGGTTAGAGATGGCCTTTCATTCCCATTGCTCCCCCAACTACTTCAGGAAAGGGAAGCAAATAGAGGAGGGAATATTGGCTCGATTTGGCCTCTGGCTATCGCAGCAGATGTTTTCTTTGGAGCAGGAATAGACGCTGGGGAAAATGCTATAAAGGGCTTTGCTGAGCCACGTCCCGGGGCTCCACCTGAGTCCCTTCTTGCCACCTCTCCCCTGTGTCATCTCACCACCTTGGACACTTCAGCAGAAAGGTTCCCCCTCAGAAAAATCAATGCGGTTTTTTCTCAACACTGAAATTTATCTCAAGAATGTGTCCATCACAGCGAAATTTTCTGCTGGGAAGGTCTGGAATAAATTGCTTCTGCTCTCCAGCTTGAGTTTAAACATTTCCTCTGGGCTTTTCTACTTTGGAATTTAAATCTTATTGTTATTTAACCAGATCAGATTAGTTTTCAGGTCATTTTCAGAGTGAAGTGATTTTACCTTTCCGCAGTCATCAGCCAGTGATATCTGAAGGAAACTTTTCCCTGTTTTCCAGCAGAAATGTTATTTATTCTGCTTACAGCACTGGCTTTTTTGCTCCAGGCACAAACCAATGCAAACTTCACAGAAATTCCATTTTCTGACCTATCTTCTGTGCTAACTGAGGCATAACTGTGGTCCAAATGTCATGGCAGCTCAGAGCCAGAGTTTACATTTTCCGAGTGCATGAAGGAAAACATCCCTCACCTCGTTTTCAAACAGTCTTACATTATTCAGCCAAAATGCCCACAGGCTTTGCAAAAATGCGTAAGACCAGATTTTCTCTGTTTCATCCTTGCAAAGAGCCAGAGACAACCACATAATTCTTTTCCAGATCAAAACCTTCTTGGGTTCATCCAACAAGCAGAGCTGGATGCAGGATAAAAATCCATCTGGTGATGATTAAGTAGAAATCTTGTCTCTCTGTCCTTCAAATGACACGTTTGCATCGGGGTTGTCGTCACCACTGTCCTGAGAAGTCCACACAGAGGTTTGTGATGAAGCAGATTTTTCTGAAGTAATGGACCCTGGCACAGCTTTTTCTGCTGCTTGTAAATTGGTTTTTTTACAAGTTAAGGTTCTGGCTGAGTTCTTAGGATGTGAGCCCTGATTAGCCCCAAATCTTGGAGAGCGCCCAAAGCTCTGTGTGAAGGAGGGAAGAAGTTTGCACAACTGGGATGGTTTTGGTGTTAAGTCAGGGAGTGTGGTGGGACTGAAAGGGAGCCTGGAGGCCCTGGGCTGGCGTGGCTGAGCTGGACAGCACCGGGGCCATTCCCACCTGCTCCCTCCTGTCTCTGCTTCCCAGCTCCTGAACGGCTCCCCGGGACATCCACGCTTGTCCTTGATCCCGCCACCCATGAAATTGTTGGTTGGGTTTCTGTTTCATGAGGAAATGGGCTGTTCCTGGCCCCAGGTGTGGCCCCTTCACCCATAAACCCATGTTCCAGCCCAGTGCATTGCTTCCATCCTTGCTGGGAAGTGCTGGCCCATCCCAAAGCACACAAGAGACGTAGCTGAGCCCCAACCCAGCCATGTCACCGAGGCAATGACACAGCTTGGGTCCCTGGGGACACAACTTGGGGCCTGGGGTTCCTGGAGTCTTTGGAGACTCCAGACATGATGAAAGGCCTCCCATGGGAGCTGGTGGCCTCTTTCCCACCAGGAAATGCAAATGGAGATTTGCTCCAGTGGGACGCACACTTGGACCTCTGGTCCAAGGAACCTGGTCCAGTGGAAGGTGTCCCCACCCACGGCATGGGGTGGAACTGGAGGATCTTTAAGGTCCCCTCCAACCCAAACCATTCTGGGGTTCTCCACAGTGCTCTCTTTACCTGGTCCTATCAACCAGGCACGTGCCAGTAGAAATGTCACATTTGCAGTGCTGGCTTGAACCAAACCAGTTGAAAATGAGCCCGAATCCTCTTCCAAACCCATGGATCCCCCCACACCTGTGGGCTTGTGGGACAGCAGCTCTGAAAGCAGAGGAGGGGCTGGAGGAAAGGAGGACACATTGAGGAGGGGGGCTGTCCATCCCTGAAGCCCATCTCGAAGGGGATAAAACCTCAGTGTGCCTCCCTTGTGACTCTGTCACTCACCGACAAAGTTGGAACCCCCAGACCCCTTTTTCTCCAAAACTGCCACCAAATTATTGGCTAATAAGAATAATAACATAGTTCCGTGGATTTTTAGTTTATGCAAAAGGGGCAAGAATATTCTCCAAGTCCAATATTCCTTTCTAGCAGTGCCTTTGCCACGCTTTCCATCACAAATCCCTTTCAGAGTGGACGGCCCCCACAGCCACCAAAGGTGAGGATGAGTCCTGCATCCCACATCCAAAAGTCAGGGAAAAATGTTTAGTGAAGTTAATCCAAGAGGAAAAAGACAAGAACTAAAACTGCTGCTTCATGTTTTGCTCTCACTTGTGGTGTTCAAACATTTTTGCTTCTCAGAGGAGAAATTCCATCATCTCAAAAGCCCAAATCCAACAATAATCAAAAAGGTAAAAAGTTGGCATTTTAAATTTATTTTAATTTTGTCACATTTGTCTCAACGCAGTGGGACTTGTTTTAAAAGCAGGCTTATCATTTGCACAAAGATGCATATCTTCATTGCATTTAGTTTAAAAATTGACCAAATGAACATCCAAAAGAGGAAAATTAGAGAAGAAAATGTCAGCACAATCCAGCACAGAGCTTTTTAGGTTTGTGCTCGGAGTGGGTAATTATGGTCACTCCTCATCCCTGACGTAGCAGGGAGATGTTACCCCAGGTCTCATTACTATTGGTGACAGCACCTATTTATTTCAATAGGGCATTTAAATAAATATGTCTAGATCACTGCTCTGAAACACAAACGGTGCCTGGGGGAGAGGTGGCTTGGAGAGGTGGCTCCCAGCAGCAGCCAGAATTATACAAAGCTCCATCACATCCCTTCCCCTCTTTCTCCTCTCTTTTATTCCCATTTCTCATTCAATGCCGGGCATTGAACTGAGGACACCCTGTACACTCATTTATGGCTCTGCCTCCTTCCCTGGGTGCTGGTTTGGTGATGGGAAGCCCTCAGTCCCTGCCAGTGTGATGGCTGGAGCTGCTGGGCATGAGGCTGGAGCAGGAGCAGATGTTGTCTGGCCTGCCTGAAGCACAGCTGCCCCAAAAATCTTCGCCCAGACGTGAGTGCCGTGCGTATAAATAACCCTCATGCTTAGAAAGCAAAGAGCCTGGAAAATCTGCCTGACCCACGGGATCGGGACCACGCTGAGCTGCCTTTTATCTCTGAGCCTCTGCCCGCAGTCCTGCAGAGCCTGGGAGCTGTTCTCAGCTGGTTATTTTTAAATAACCAATAACGCTTCCCCGCAGCTCCGTCCCGCACCGGCGGCAGCAGGTGGGACTTTCACCACAGGTCTTGGGTGGGAATGAGCTCTTGGTGGCCATCCCTCAGCTCTGGTGGATGTCACGGGGTGTGGCTTTCAGAAGGAGCAGGTGTGGTGTGTGCTGGAGGGTCCTTGCTTGCAGAGGATGCACCCAAAGAACATTCAGCAGCCTCTCTGGAGTGACCAGGAGGTGACCCACTGCTGTCTCCAGAGCTGGAGGACCTTGAGGGGAAGGAGGTCACTGCCCCAGCGTGCTGGAGGCCAAACCCAACCCCAGAAACACGCAGGGACAATGTGGCCTCAGCCTGCTGCATGTTCTCACCCTCTCAGTGGGAGATTTCCAGGGAGGCTGGAGTGGGTTTGGAGATCTCCAGCCCTGGTGCTCTCCTCTGGAACCTCCCTGTGTCCTTTGAGAGAGCAGCTTCTCGCTGTGCCATGTGCTGAAGCTGAAACATGAAGCCAGGGTTGTGATAATTTAACTTTTTTAGAGATTTATTCCCCAAAAATACCTCCCAAACCCTGGTTTTCCTGGTGTGGCATATTCCCACAAAGGTGTGTTCATCCCTACACCTCACTTAGCTGATAGGGCTTTTCCTGCCTATCTTAGGTGACTAATCCCAAACAGGGAATTAATTTATCAGTAATGGTGAGTAATTAGTTTATAACAGAAAACCTTGAGGAATGTTACTGCAACAAAGTGCAGTGCAGATGCTGCTCCTTGCAAGAGCATCCACAGAAGCTCCAGTGAGGACGAATTGCCCTTCCAGGAACTGTCCATTCAGGCTCTTGGGGACACCAGAGGTGTGACAGCAGGGTGAATATCCTGTTTTGTCAGCACCAGGGATGAAGGTTCCTGTTAAACCCATATGGTTTCCAACACCCTCCTTAATCCCAGTGCAGGTCTTCCCATGCTTTCTGCCCTCAGAGATCTGATCCTTTCCATGACCGGGCTGCTGCTGTTGCTTCCTTTTCCTCCTCGCTGGCCCTTGGGTGGATTTCCTGCCTGGATTCTCCATTTCCACCTCAGCAGACACCCAGAGCCCTGATGCTGCTGGAATGGCAATGCCAAAGCTCCCCGTGGATGGAGCAGGTGATTCTTGGACCATCAGGCTGGAGGTTTTCTTCTTGAAAACTACTTGCCTTAGGCTTCACCTGCACCCCCATCCTTCCAATTCCTTCTTGCAGCTGCAAAGAAGCCAGAAAGTCTCAGCTGGTGCTCAAACCTCCTTCCCCATCCTTCACCTGCTCCCTCCACCAGCTTGGAGAGAGAGGAACCACCTCTTCCAGGGACAGCTTTTCCTGGGAGCGCAGCAAAGCAGGAGCTCCAGGGCAGTTTTTCCCACTAGTGAGCTTTCCCTCTTTTTTTTTTTTTTTATTATTCCCCCCCCCTCCCCACCCCGCAACAGCCAAGGAACTTTTGCCAAAATGTGTTTTCCACATGTTTCCTATTAGTCATGCTCTCAGTCTTACAAATCTGTTACCAGTGCCACAAGCTGATGCTATTAATTTACTCCCAACCGACACGAGCAAAATTCCAGGCAGCGTTCCTAAAACCAGACCCGGCGGCTTGTTTGGATTTAAAACCACTGCCCCTCTCTCGCCTGGTGTGTGTGTAGAGCACCTTCCCAGCTTCTCCCGAGGCTTGACGAGGGCAGGAGGGTCGGGACAGGCGGCGGGGCGGGGACCGGGGGGCGGGCAGGGGCTGCCCC